>SKCR01026258.1:0-374269 GCA_019454045.1 Zanthoxylum bungeanum | reverse complement strand
TCAATAATGAAGGTGATTTGCTGGCGTGGCCTATATATTTTTTTTATGTGTTCTGGGTTTTTTGTGATAATGGAAACACGAGGGGGGTTTACTTGTGTGGATGTATTTATGTTTTTGGTGTGGTATTTCTGGGTTTTAGGGATGAAGGGCATGTGTTTCTGGGTTTTTGAGTGTTTTGTTTTGGTTGTGCTTTGAGGATTTACCGTTTTGCAATTGCTAGGGCGTTTAGAGTTTTTTAGGGTTAGTCACTTTGTAGGGATGATGATGGTAACCCTAGTTTTAGCATGTTTTATTAACCGTGAGATTGTGTACTAACCTTCCACCTCGGGTCTTGTCTTGATAGGAAAGTCAGACTCTGACACATCCTCCTTTACTCCCCTCGAACACCTACCTGCTACCCCACTCACTCACAGGACTATACATAATTTAGGATCTGAATGTCCCGATGATTATGACACATCTTCGACCATTTCTGAAGGGGAGGACCGGTCCTATCATAAAAGGATCCCCCGGCCCGAGACTAGCCACACTCGGTTAGACTTCTAGAACCTTGACATGGACCAGGCTTCTACAATTACCGTGGCTGAGCTAGAGCAATTGAGGGAAAGATTCAATATTCCAAAGGACATCGAGCTATTTGTGTTAGAGTTGGTGCTCAGAGCGCTAATTTTCTTATGTATTTCCTTGTAAATACTTCTGTAAATATTTTATTATGAATAAAATAAACAGTTTCTATTATATAACATCTCTTTATATATGGTAAAGACGTAATTGACCTTAGAATGATTAGTTATGATACAATTATAAAAGTGTCACAACTGACATTGAGTTGTATCATAACAATCTCATTTCTTTAACAGTTCCTGGTCAAGGTTTACATTACTTGGTCAGTAAATAAATCAGTTGAGATCGGTATGTCATATATTGGAATCATGGATTCCAATGGTTGATACTCAATGAACCATGAGTCTTGGAGGCTCGTATAGACATATAGGTGTTTATATCAGATGAACACTGAACGACTCACTAAAGATTCTTAATGGATGCTACGCCAACGTAAATAAGAATCTTCTTGGGTTGAGTAGCATAATGATTCTTTGACTTGAGATACCACTGTGGATATATGAGATATCATCCACACTTTGATGGCAGTCACGTCACCGACCTATTAAGGTCAGACCTCCGTCTATCCGTTGGTTGTGGATTGATCCTCAGGATATCCTGTGTGTGTCAAGATAGAATTCGTCAGCTCTGGGCACAGAGCATAGGTATTCAATATGGAATTAACAATTTGTTAAATCCATGGTCTCGTGGTACACTGTAGAAGTAAGGTCTAAGTGTTATTTAGAGATTCCTATTAGAAATGTCGACGTGATTATATCTATAGAGATTTGACGTTTATATCTATATCTCTAGAATAATCAGGATACCTATGATAGAGAGATTATACGTATGGAAGGACCTCGACCTTTATGGTTCAGTGAGTTTATCTGTGTTCATCATAATTTACGGGTGGGTAGATTATGGACATTAAATTGGATTTCATGACGGATATGCCTGAACTTAGAGAGTCTCACTTGTGAAATACACTCTTAGAGCACTAGGGCAACTTTTATGAATAATATTGATTATTTATAAATCTTTTAACGGTTAAACGAAAGATATATGAAAATAGACCTTTTGGTCATTTCCTAATTAATGTGTATTTGTATTTATTGTATGATTTTATTAATACACATTAATAAATGTCGAATTATGATATTTGACATATATCATTAATATATGTATTTGAAATATTTAAAGTAAATATAATACGTATATTTGAGATATTTATATTTAATTAATTATTTAATTATTAAATGATTAATATAATTAAAATATAAATATCTACCATTATGATAAAGTTAGGAAATGATTAAGTAGTGTAAATTGTTGACGTTACATTAGAGAAAAAGGTAGTCAAATGGCATTTGACTTGTTTGATATTTTTTTAATAAAGATTAAAAAAGAAAAATATATGACTTTCCTTTACTACCATTTTCGGCCAAACCCTATTAGTATATAAGGTTTTCATTTTTCATTTGCTTCACTTGTTCAAGCCTCCAATAACCTAAAACAAAAGTGACTCGAGAGAAAAAGAAAAGAAACAAAGAAGAAATCAAAGAAAGCTTGGAATTTAGTAAGTATTTCCAACTTTCCATTAGAAAGAAACTTGTTCCTTTTGTTCTTGGCTACAACATGTGTAGTTCTTAATTTTTTCTACTCTTTTATGTCTGTGTTATGTTGGTTGGAAGCGTGAATGAAAGATGTATGCATGTATGTTTAACAAAGTAAGCTTATTAAAAGTGTATAAGCTTTATTTTGATCATTTGATGATCTTGTTGCCATTCTAGAGTTGCCAGGCCACTCATTGGTGAACTAGAATTATTCTTGAGTTGTTTCAAAGTGGTGAGACTTGTTTGGTATTGAAGGGATCAGATTAAAGTGTTGGATTTGTTTAATTTTGGTTAATTTTGTTAACTGTATTAGTTTGAGAAATCGGGGTTTATACCTCCACCAAAATTGGGGCTTTTCATATATGTATACATGGTAAAAAAGCCCGGGCCCGTCCCGGGCGGGCTTTGGCCCAGCCCGAGGTGAAAAAAGCATGGGTCGGCTTCAAAATGAAAGCCCGACTAGGGCCCGGGCTTAAAATAAATAAATATTTTTTTTATTTATAAAATATATATATTTATATAATAATTTTTTTATATTTATAATTTTTTATAATAAAAAATCGGGACATAAATTGCGACCGGGCTTAAAATAAATAAATAAATATTTTTGTTTATAAAATATATATATTTATATAATAATTTTTTTTATTTATAATTTTTTATAATAAAAAATCGGGCTTAGGCCGGGCTTATCAAAGCCCGACCCGAGCCCGGCCCGTTGCCATGCATACATATATGTGTTGTATACTTGTGTATATAAGATGTACAAATCACTTGGTGTTGATTGGAAATCATTTAGACTTGTTTTGAACAAATTTGGACCAAAATGTAAAATATTATAACTTGGTGTACCTCTTGGCAATTTGAAGAAAAATTGGATTTTGTGTTGTGAGTTGTATTTTGATGTTTATGATATGTAGAAATTATTTTAGTAGTGATTTGAAATCACTTAAATTTTTAAAATGATCAAAATACAAACTATTGGGGTTTCACGACAATTAAGGGAAAATCTGATTTTTTTGTAAAAATTTAGTTTTTAAGTATTGAGTAATTAGAATAAATAAGTTTATTTTAATTGCCCGAGAAAAATTATTGAAATCGAAAAAAAAAAATTTTCCACGTTTCGCTGCGTTACCGTATAAAATCCCCTACAATTTGTCCCAAGGGAATGGAGCCAGGTGAGTTGCCATGAGGACGATGTTGTGGCATTATGCACTGTTGGACAATTATGACCCATAGCGTCATTATTTGTAAAAGACATTGTAGTTTTTGTACAAATTAACTATGTGACAATGGAAATTGCTATTTTATCATTTTGTAATTAGATTACTTGTATATATATAAATGATAAAAGTCCTTATGATTAGTTCCGGATTATAAGATATGAGACAATATCAATCCACAAAGGTTTAATCATTATATATCTCTAGTCGTAGTATTATCGAGACTGGACATCGATAATACAGAATAGACTAGTATTGCACTTGTGCGCGTTGTGGGAGCATAACGACATAGTTCTCATATATTTAAGTATTGGATACTTATGCAAGCGTAATAGGAGGTTGTGTTTACCGATGGTACGGGAACAGCTTTGCTCTGGATAGACCCCGCAGAATCCCATTGGTAGTATGACTATGTGTCTATGGGAATTTGCATCAGGGTAGGTGTATTTGGTCTTAACCTGAGACTTGCATCGCTAATACTTGTGACAATCAATACGCTTTGGCTTTGGTTGGATATTAGATCGGTGAGGGCAATTTTGGAAATTGTTGTAATAAATTTAGAATTTATTAAATTGGACCTGCGTGTCCAGCCTTTATCTCTCGATTCTTTGTAATTCTCTTCTCACCAATTCCCCTCCATGTAATGAGGTTTCTTTATTGTATTATGTAATTGGGTAGAAGTTAGAATAGTGCTAGCCGGGGAGAGGAAAATGAGTGATTTGTTCTAGGAACAATTTGTGTGATATCCATCCGCATATCATTATTAATTTATTTATCGTGCCTTTTTATGCTTTTAGAATGCATGCTTAAGGATGTATGATGAGACCTAATCAAAGATAATTAATTGGTTGCCAATTACGCGAAAAACCCTCAACAAATATTAAGCGTTTTCCTGCTATTAAATGATTCATTCTCAAGATCAAAGATTGGCATTGGTTTGTTGGCCAAAGTAAAGACCTTTGTCCATCACGAATGTGTTTGAATCATAAAGGCTTTGTTCCATATCGCATGTCTTGGCCAAGTTGTGATTTGTTGGCCAAAATCAAGATAACTTCTTGTTCATCGACATCGATTACGAAGCTTTCCAAAGTCAATGGGTCCCGCTTAACTGGAATCATTAAGCTTGTTGAGCCAAAGTCAAGGCTTAGTTGATTTAGAGGAAAAGGTTAGGAAAATATATTGGATATATTGGCATATATATTGTATATATGTTTCGGACTTGGAGGTCCACCTACCGGATCTAGGAATTGGATGAGATCCAATTGATCTTAGAGATCTACCTAGTTAAATATCATACAGCTTGTTGGCCAAAGTCAAGGTTGCGTGTTATTTAACGGGATCCTAGCCCACTAGGAAACTAGGTTTACCGAGTACTCAACAGAGGGTTAGAGGCTCGCCGAAAAATAGTGGGAGGCCAGTATTGAATTTGCAATTTCGTTCAAATACTTGCCAATATGCGCTTTCAAATTATTTCGTCAATTATATATATTTATTAGTTGGACTAATATTTTATTATTTTTCTTGTAACAGTTGGACTGTGCCCAAATATCTTTAATTGAATAGTTTGACTATTGCAATTAAGATGACTGGAAAGATCGGGGTTAGAGACCTTATCATATGCGAAAATGTCTTTAATGGCGTGAACTTTCCTGATTGGGATATGAACCTCAGGATTGTCCTGGGGGCTGAGAGGATGCTCTATACGATAGAGAGACCTCTCGGGCCTAAGCCCGGAAATGAGCAGCCGCTTGAGCTTGTGCTTTGGAAGACTCATAGCGATGACAACTCAACTGCTCAATCCGTCATGCTCGCTGCGATGAACCCTCAATTTCATCGCCAAAACAAGGGATTGGATCCCTATAATATGATGGCAAAATTTAAGGACCTTCATCGATCTAACCTTAGATCGCAAAGGTATGAATTGTAGAAGAAGCTCTTTCGCTCTCGAATATTAGAGGGTACATCTGTTGAGCACCATGTGTCGCAGATGATTGCTGACATTGAACAACTGGGTCAGTTGTGTGCATAACCTTTGAGGCTGAGACTTCTATAGATTTGATCTTGTAGTCTCTTCCTAACAGCTGGAGCGGGTTCATCATGAACTACAATTTGATGAACCAAGACCATACTCTTGGAGAGCTGATGGCAATGCTGTGTGAAGTAGAAAAAGAGCTATTGAATGGAAAAAAGCGCGAGACGCACTTCCCTTCAACATCTCAGTCTCCCAAGGCTTGGCCAAAGGCTACTGGAGGTGTAAAGAAGAAGAAGAAGAAGAAGAAGAAGGGCAAGGCCAAATCGTTAAAGTCTTCTCGGAAGGCAAATGACAAATCCCAAGATGTATGACTGCAATATGGCAAACGGGGTCACTGGAAGCGTGACTGCCGTGAGTACAAGGCGCACATGAAGGAAATCAAAGCGGGCAAGGCACCGGCTCCAAGTATGTTTGTTATAGAAATAAACATGTCTACTTCTAGTTTTAAAAATTGGATTTTTGATTTTGGTTGTGGTACTCATATATGTACTGATGTGCAGGATCTGTAGATTAGCAGGAGACTGGCCTCAGGAGAGATTGACTTCCGCATTGGAAATAGGACTACAGTCGCCGTTTTGGCCGTTGGGACTTATATTTTGGAACTGCCCTCAGGGCATGTACTTAATCTTTCAGACTGTTATTATATATGTATCTTTATTAGCCCAATGTGGGTATACTTTTGTATTTAGAAACACTGAGTGTTTTATGTATAAAAATGATATGGAGATATTCAGTGCTGATGTGAATAATGGTCTTTATATTTTGAATATAAATCAATCTCAAACATATAATGTAACAAACAAAAGGCTTAAACTAAGTAACAAAGATGAAACTTATATGTGGCATTGTCGTCTGTGACACATTAACAAGACTCGCATATCCACACTTTCGAAGAGTGGGTACTTGGACGGATTTGATCCAAATTCATATGACATCTGCGAATCTTGTTTATTAGGCAAAATGCTTAAAACACCTTTTAGCGGTAAAGGTGCACGTGCCACCGAACTGTTAGCCCTCATTCATAGTGACATATGTGGGCCCATGTCTAGCCAGGCTAGAGATGGATATGAATACTTTGTAACCTTTACGGATGATGCATCGCGTTATGGTTATGTTTATCTTATGAGCCACAAGTCGGAAACCTTTGAGAAATTCAAAGAGTTTCGACACGAAGTAGAAAAACAGACCGTCAAAAGTATTAAAACATTACGGTCGGATCGTGGTGGAGAATACTTAAGCAATGAGTTTCTTGATTACTTGAAAGAGTATGGTATTCTTTCATAGTGGACTCCTCCCGGAACACCGAAACTAAACGGTGTGTCCGAACGGAGAAACCAAACTTTGTTGGACATGGTAAGGTCGATGATGAGTCGCATTGAGCTACCTATTTTCTTCTGGGGATATGCATTGAACAATGCAATACTTATTTTGAATAAGGTTCCGTCAAAGTCTGTTCAACAGACTCCGTATGAAATATGGATATGAAAGAAGCCGTGTTCTCATTCCTGAAGATTTGGGGATGCTGGGCATACGTTAAACGTTTGGAAGGTACCAAACTTGAACCCAAATCGGATAAATGCCTATTTGTAGGTTATCCTAGGGAAACCAAAGGATATTACTTCTACAACCTACAAGAGAACAAAGTATTTGTTGCTCTACATACGGTTTTCCTTGAGAAGGAATTCCTAAATGCAGTGGTAAGTGGGAGGAAAGTATAACTCGATGAAAATCAGAGTAATACTGTTCCTAGCACAGAATCCTGAACGGAACATGAACAGTTCATCAGGGATGATACTGTACCACAATCTTTGAATACACAAGAACCGCGTAGATCGGAGAGATTCAGAAAACAACCTGAGAGGTATGGGTTTCTAATCTCACCTCATGTGGATATTAATCTTATTGAGGAAGACGAACCGGATACGTTTGAGGAAGCGATACAAGGAATCGACTCCGATTTATGGCAAGATGCCATGAAATCCGAAATGGATTCCATGTACACCAACCAAGTTTGGACACTGGTTGATGCACCAGAATGCGTAAAGCCTATTGGTTGTAAATGGGTCTTCAAGAAGAAGACCGACATGGATGGCAACATACAAACGTACAAAGCTAGGCTTATAGCGAAAGGGTATCGTCAACGACATGGTGTCGATTACGATGAAATTTTTTCACCTATTGCCATGATTAAATCCATTCGGATAATGCTTGATATTGATGCATATTTCGATTAAGAGATATGGCATATGGACGTCAAAACCGCTTTCCTTAACGGAAACCTTTTGGAGGATGTTTATATGCAACACTCTGACGGTTTTGTCATACCTAAACAAGCAGACAAGGTTTTCAAGTTAAAGCGATCCATTTATGGATTGAAGCAAGCATCGCATTCTTGAAACCAACGTTTTGATGAGATAATAAAAGAATATGATTTCGTTCAAAACGAGGATGATCCTTGTGTATATAAGAAGGTTAGTGGGAGCGCACTGAGATTCATTGTCCTTTACTTTGATGATGTATTGCTTATTGCAATGACATTCCCATGCTACAATCGGTGAAAGCTTGGCTTTCATTAAAATTCTCCATGAAATATCTGGGAGAAGCAGCCTTTATTCTGGGAATAAAGATCTATCGGGATAGATCTAGAAAGCTGCTTGGACTCTCCCAGAGCACATATATTGACAAAGTGTTGAAGAGATTCAACATGGAACAGTCTAAGAGGGGAGTGTTGCCAGTGTCACATGGTGTCACTCTATCTAAGGATATGTGTCCTAAGACTCAAGAAGAGAGAGACTATATGAGTCGGATCATGTTCGCTTCGGCAGTCAGATCGATCATGTATGCCATGATATGTACACGATCTAATGTCTCGTATGCTTTGAGCATGTGTAGTCGCTATCAGGCCGATCCAGGTGATGGTCACTGGATGGCGGTTAAGAACATCCTTAAGTATCTTAGAAGAACTAAGGATGCTTTCTTAATCTATAGAGATGGAGAAGTTGAGGTAACGATGCAAGTTTCCAAACTGATAAAGATGATTGTAAGTAGCAATCAGGGTACATATTTTGTTTGAACAACAGAGCAGTAAGCTGGAAATCTTCCAATCAAGAGACTGTTGCCGATTCAATAACAGAAGCAGAATATATTGCTGCAGCTGAAGCAGCAAAAGAGGCAGTTTGGATCCGTAAATTCCTAATTGGATTAGGAGTAGTTCCGTTAGCAGCTGAGCCCGTTCCATTGTATTGTGACAATAACGGGGCTATAGCGCAGGCTAAGGAATCGCGGTCTCATCAACGATCCAAGCATGTTCTTTGACGTTTTCATATGTTTCGTGAGATCATACATCGTGGCGATGTGAAGATCGAGAAGGTCGCATCAGATGACAACATTGTAGATCCGCTGACGAAAGTTATTCCTCAGTAAAATTTTGAGCGACTGACCGGCGTAAACACACACGTATAACGCAAGCGCACGTATCGTTCAAGTAGTATAAAAATATCGATCCCACGAGGACTTAATATCTAAACTATTAATTTTATGAGGTCAAATGATTACTAATATCTAACAAGTTGATTGATTGATTTGAAATGGTGATGATTCTAAATTTAAAAGCAAGTAAATAAAATTGTTGAAAATAGGTTTTTAGAAAATTCAATATTAAAAACTATCTAGGGTTGTGATTTCTTCCAATATCATTTTAAAGATGAATTGGTTATCTTAAAGTTGGGTAATATATTGATTTATTAACCTGTAACACTAAATTATGTGTAAGCCTCTGTCGATGGTCAGACACAAATACCCAATTTAACCCAATTGAACCATATGTCTATGTCAACCAAATTATCTGAATTCATTAAGTTTAAGTTCCAATTATGGCTACCCCCGCCCGACAGGTATATTCCTATCCTGTAAGGAAATCTATTAAAGGGTTATCTATCCTCAAGGAAGATCGTGGGTTATTGAGTCTAAGGCTGAAACCTAAAATCCCTATGTCTAGTTCATTTTAGATTTACCAGATCAATTTTATTAATGGCCAGTTAATGAAAAAACATTAAGATTAAGACTCAATAAATAAATCTTTATATTACCCAAGTTATAATCTAACCCCTTATAAAACGGTGATATTAAAATTCATCACAACCCCAGATAACTAATTTAGTTACAACACATAATTAGGGCTAGTAAAAACTTGAAAATGAAAGACATAAAGTAAAAATGTGGTAAAGTAAATACTGAAAAGTAAATTAAAATAAAATAAAATGCTAAGGTAAAAGGAATTACTTTTACTACTACTAATTTAGATATCTCCCATAAAATAATATATAAACTTGTGATTCTTTTTCCAACCAGCCATATAGGCGGTAACCTGATTAAGTCAAATTAAGTCCAACCATCCATAAAGGCGGAACCAAAATTAAATTACCAACCGACCAATCTGGCGGTATCCTTTTTTAGTCAGGTTTAAACCAGATTAAAATGAATTACCAACCAACCAATCTGGCGGTACCCTTTTTAAGTCAATATTTTAAATAGTGAATATATTATTTTTAAGGGAGATTAATCTAAATAGTAACAGTAAAAGAATTACATTTCACCCTAGCTGGGGAAGTTACCTCTTCATGGTAAATAGTAAAAACTGTAAAAAGTAAAAAGTAAAAATTAAATTACTATTATTACAAAACGTAATTAAAATTAATTACAAAACTAAAAAACTAAAAATTAAAAGAAAGTAGAGAGATAAACTCTCTCTTTAGATAGAATATAAGAGAGAGAGTGGTGAAATGAATTCTGAAATCTCGAGCTCAATTTATAGGCCTCGGTAGGCTTCCAACGTCGTGACGCCAGGGCCTTCAGCGTCGCTACGCCAGCTTTTGTCGACGTGGCATGCTCTGGTTCGCCTGTTTGAAGATTCTGGATAAGCTGATAAGGTGACACGTGGGGAGGTGGTTAGGCTTCAATTATTGTGACACGTGGCGGCTTCTGATTGGTCGATGAGATTCTTATCCGCCACGTGTCAGATAAGGATTAGATACTCAATGATTGATGCTGACGTGTTGGTGATGTGGCGGTGACGTGGCGACACGTGGGAAAGAGACTGTTGGCAGCGTAGGATTGCGACACGTGGCACTTCCTGATTGGATGATGATGATGTGGCATGACACGTGGCAATGTTGACTTGTTGACTTGCTGACATGGCTGATGACATGGAGACACGTAGGATGCCACGTGGCACACATGGCGATGATGATTTTCGCGGCACCGTAGGATGCTAACACGTGGCACGGCGCATGTTAGCAGATCGGCTGTGATGGTGACACATGGCACGGCGCACGTTAGCAAAGTCAAACTTTTCTCAGATTCTGATTTGTGGACCTGGCGCACGTTAGCATTGTTCGGTGCACGTTACACGTCGCGACGCTGAAGGTCTTGGCGTCGCGACGCGAGAATTGACCAAAATGCCCTTTTCGTCCAATTTTCACTGTTTTGGCCCAAATCACCTCCAGAATGTCCTGAAACTTTATTTATCTATAAAATAACACAAAACACACATCAAAATATTCACAAAACCAAAACTCAAGAAACTATACAAAATATTAGGTTAAATGAGTGGGAAATAGTGATATAAATACCACTCATCACACACCCCCAAACCTAACATTTTGCTAGTCCTCGAGCAAAACATAGAGTAAAATAAAATAAATAAATTAACTAAGCCACTTTCGTAGGGATCACGATTGCATTTAGCTTATGCAACAAGCCTTTAAAAACCCCTAGGTGTCCCTAGTGGACGAGTTGTAGTCTCGTGAGGGTTTACAAGCAATGATACCCCAAACATTTTACAAAAGTAAAAAGGTAGTAAAACTAATGCACACAAAAGCAAAAAGACAAGCGAAAAGAGAATAAAGAAGTTAGTGACTAATCAGGTGAAATTTCTACTCCAAGTTATTAGTTGTTTTGTTTCTTTCTAAATTACGGAATAAGTAAATTCTCCGATTATATTTACCATTCTTCATATACATAGCCAACAAAATATTAAACAACTTATTTTTGCCCACAATTTCATAAATGCAGTTGATAAGAGAGTAATATTTTTGTCCTAAAGTTTTATCATAATTTCACACCTTTTGCAGCAATGGAATAATTTTCTGATTTTTCAGATTTTTTCTTTGATTTTTTTTTTTCTATTTTTTATTTATATACAATATCTTCCATCTATGTTAGTGGCTTCGGGCACCAGGTGTTAAGACACCCCTACGGATTAATTACTCAGACTTTAGATATATATATTTTTTGCAGCATCTTCGATCCATGTAACGAGCTTTGGGCCAGTGACTCCCAAACCAGTTGGCTTTTAGGGCACTAGGTGTTTAAAACACACCTTACAGACTTAATAACTCGGATCTCAGACGGTTTTTTTTTTTTTTACTCCATTGCTTTTTGAGATGCTTCCTCCAATTAAACTAGAGCACTGAAAATTACAAACTTTTCAATTTTAGCTCATGTCCGTATGTTACTATATATGTTGATAATATCTCTCAACTGGGCATATGAAGATCCTTTTAGTCAGTTTATGGAGAATTTACAAATTAAAATAATTCAAAATGAAATAAACAAAAATTAACTTGTTTCGAAATAGGCATTGAGATACGTCTCAGGAGTGGAAACTCCTTACCAGCTATCTTTTACCAATTTCACCCTTTTAGTCAAAATAAAAACACAAAAACGCAAAATATTTTTGTAATTTTTGAAAAAGTTTCAATTTTTTTGTATTTTTTGAAAAATTTGGACTAAAAATAAAAAAACACAAACTAAAAACAAGTACTAATTAACTAATTCCCTCCCCCAAACCTAAATGAGACATTTCCCCAATGTCTTAAAACAGTAGAAGAGAGTTTAGAAAATAATACATGGTTAGCTGAAATTCTACAGGAAATTAAAGGTTAATATCCAGATTAATCCTACGCCTCTTACCACGATCGTCCTCAGACCATTTATCTTTGAAAGGATAGGGTCAACTTGTGGTTCATAGGCTATGAGTTGGTCTATTAGATCCAGAGCAGTTCTGGCAGTGAAGAGGAGTTCTTTCAAAGGTTTTGACACGAACCCATTTCTCCGGGCATCATCAAGAAACACACAAAGAAAATCATAAAATCCATCAACATTAAACAGTCCAAGCGGTTTCTGGTGTATGTTCAGGTTCACCCCAAGATAGTACTATAAAAATTTCCTCCAATGTACCCAAGCCACCTGGCAAAGCGATTAAAGCATCAGCACGGTTAATCATTTCTACCAGTCGTTCAGACATACCTGGCACGATCAGTTCCTTCCGTTTGACGATCCAATAAGATTTGCTTCGCCAAGGGTTTTGGGATGATTCCCAAAACGTGACTGCCTCCTTCCTGTACAGCCTTTGAAACGATCCCCATAAGTCCAAGATTTCCTCCGCCATATATAAGTGCATATTCCTTGCAGCTAAGACTCGACCCAATTCTGTGCTGGCTTCTACGTATTGTGGTTTAGCCCCAACACTACTACCGCAAAACAACAGAGTGTTTTCAACTCGTCTTCTTGAACTGGCTTCCATTTTTTTTTATGTATTTCTTTCTCAACTCTGGATGCCTTCAAAAGTGCAATGACGGGCAGAATTATAGTACCTGAAAAGGGTGAGTAAAAATAGCACAAGTATCTTCCAGAGGACGATTAGCAGCGAAATAATATCGTGATAGTCAAAAAGGTCTGGCTCTGTCGGAGGAAGAAAATAAAAGAAAACAACAAAAACAAAATCACAATTATTAAGAAAAGACAAAGAGATATAATATTTACAAGAAAAAGTAACGGCTTGATTGACGTCTATGCATCAGGGACATGCTTCCCAATCCAATTTTCTTATAAATTGGCAAACAGGGTCTTTTTGAGTCAGATTCCCGAGACTTAACAGTTGTCTTTCCTTTTGGAATTGTGCATTATAACATGCGAATTTCATGATACACACATCCACTGGGATGCGTCTCAAGAGTTTTAGATATGTCATCAAAGACTCCTTACTCAAGCCATCCCTAATGAAGTTAATCTTATCTTCGCGGTTATCAGACACCATTCCTAAAGAACGAAAACGGGTATTACAAAATATACGAGCACATTTATAACAAACACATTCTTTTGGCTCTTCTCTTTTTGCATATGTGCTCTTTCCTAAGCCAGGCAGATGTGAAATAAAAGAGTCAGAAAACTCACCTGCCAATCGGACTCGTGCTTCAATTAACCAACGAATGTCAGTCAGTAGGAATACCTTTGATCATCAGTAATCTCATCCGTTCTAAGCGAGGTTTGTAAACTTTCATCAGAGATTTTTGAGGGAGAGAAGGAAATTGCTTGTGAAGATTTGCGAGAGCATCTTTCATCTTGAAATGACTAAACCTGCAAAAAATTAAACACACAAAAAATAAAACAAACCAAATCACAATATATACACAAATTGCATGGGTGCCTCCTGCTAGCGCTAAGTTTTAAAGTCGTCAGCAGACTTGGCTTCTCGAAATGTTAGCTGGATCTGAAAGTGTAACACTTTCTTTTGTCGCTCAAATGATTCTCCCCAGTAGTGCTTGACACGCTTGTTTTTAACTTGAAAAGTTTTTGTTAGCGTCAGGATCATGTATCTCAACGGCTCTATTGGTAAAAACTTGGTGATCACAAATGGACCTGACCACCGTGATTTTGGCTTCCATGGGAGAATTTCACCCTTGATTTGTTTAACAGTACCTTCTGCCCTGGTTCTAGTTGTATGCGCACTAACTTCTCATCATGTCTTTTCTTGCCCTTTTCTTTGTACAATTTGGCATCATCAAAATGCTGATTGTGAAATTCCTCCAATTCGTTGAGCTGGTGGAACTTTTTCTCTTCTGTTGCTTGTAGTGCAAGAATTGGCTTCTTCAGTACGTAGTGCGCTTTATCTTCAGGCTCCCAGGTAATTGAAATGCTTTAAGTTTGTCAGTAGAACTTTGCATTGCATTGGAGTTCTGAATGGTACTGTGTATCACATCGAGTTTGAAACATTCCTCATTCTTTTCATCATCTGGAAATTCATGGCCTTGAAAAACATTGAATGTTACTTCTTGGTCCTTAGTCCATCTCTCATGGTTAATTCCTTTTTGTACATCAATAATGGTTCGACCTGTAGCAACGAAATGGTCTCCCGAGGATGATTGGCACGTCTGCGTCTTCCTCCATATCAAGGACAATAAAATCTGCTGGGAAAATGAATTTGTCAACCTTGACCAGCACATCCTCAACTACGCCTCTTGGAATACGAGCGGTTCTATCAGCAAGTTGTTAGTGAGACTGAAGTTGGCATTGTTTCTCTAATCTGTAATTTCCTGAAAATAGAGAAAAAGGCATCAAGTTAACACTCGCACCTACATCACACAAAGCCTTACCAAAGTTATGTTCTCCTATGACGCAAGGAACAGTGAAACTGCCAGGATCTTTCAACTTCGGGGAAGTTTCCTCTGAATGATGCACTGCATTCTTCTGTTAATGCTACTATCTCGTAATCTCCCATCTCCATTTTCGTGAAAGAATATCTTTCATGAATTTGGCATAGGTGGGCATTTGTTCCCAACGCATCTGCAATGGAATGTTGATATGCCGCTTTTTGAAGATCTCCAGGAACCGGGAAAATTGCTTGTCAATTTGTTCTTCTGAAGACATTGAGGAAAAGGTGGAGGTGGAGTGATATGTTCTTTTTCCTTTGCTTCTTTTTCCTCCATCTGTTGCTTTGTTTCTTTTGGAACTTCCTCAGCAGCTGTTTTGGCTCCAACATCTTTGTTGATTTCAGTACCGCTTTTTAACATGATGGCATGACATTGCTCATTCTCCATGTTCCTTTCCTTGGATTTGCTCTGTGTTGCTAGGAAGGGTACCTGACGGTTTGTAACTCTGAGCATTTGCAGTTGTCCCATTTGATTCTCCAGTGCTTTAATAGAAGCAGATTGACCTTTGAATAATGCTGCTTGGGATTGAAACATAGCATCATATCTTGCTGCTTGAGAGTCATGTTTTGCTTCTATCTTTTTTCAAGTGGGTCAACCTTCTGTTATTCCTGGTTCATTTGCTGTCTCCTGGCTTTTTTCTGTTGCTGGAATTCAGGTGGTGGATAGTTCTCTGTTGGCCTGAATTGGTTGCTCCATGATAATTAGGATGATTCCTCCACCTGGGTTGTAGGTGTTGGAATTGTTGGACAAATGACCCATAGCGTCACTATTTGCACAGATCATTGTGTTGTTGTAGCAAATTAACTATGTACAAGGAAATTGCACTCTCGTCATTTGTGATTAGATCACCATAGATATATAAATGAAGAGAGGTCCCTATGATTAGTTTCTGGATTGAGATGATATGAGACAGTATCAGTCCACGAAGGATTAATCATTAAATATCCCTAGCCGTAGTATTATCGAGACTGGACATCGATAATGCGGAATAGGCTAGTATTGCACTTGTGCGCGTTGTGAGGGCACAACGGCATAGTTCTCATATATATAAGTATTGGATACTTGTGCAAGTGCGATAGGAGGTCGTGTTTCACCGATGGTACGGGAAACAGCTTCGCTCTGGATAGACCCCTCGGAATCCCATTGGTATTATGAATATGTGTCTATGGGAGGCCGAAATCAAGGTAGGTGTGTATAGTCTTAACCTGAGACTTACATCGCTAATGCTTACGACAATCGATATACTTTAGTTGAGGTCGTCTAGGACTGTAACTGGTTCTGTGTACGCCAATGCCGGGTATATTGAGAATCGTAGTGTATTGGATGTGATGTCAAGACGGAAGTATCACTCCAGTCATAGTGGAGATGATGTCACGCAGGATACGGTATTAGTGCTCTTAAGAGATGCGCATCCAATCGTGATATTATGACCAGGTCATGAATATCCGATTATAGAGACTAGTTACCAGACATCCGATATGTGTTTCGGACGGGGCAGACACTTATCCAGCCCCAGCCCTAGCACGTGACTATCCGATACTGGGCCGATATGCACAATACATTAGTATACTAAGCTTGATACAGATCTTAATATTCTTTAATGGATATGTCCGGAGAATTAGGTAGACTTGGTGCTTTGCTAGGAGTCGACCTTGTCTCGTAAATCGGTAGAACGTAGTACTTGGTACGTACGTGATTCGGATACTCCGACGACCGTATTTACTGCCAGATTATCCGGGGATCTCATGGGTCGCTTCCCGATAATCCACCGATGACGCACAACTCGCACTCTTGAATAATCTGGGATTATATAGAAGAGAGAGAAAATTAATCTAGGATTAATAACGGAGATATTTTATCCGGGATAAAATGTCGTCTAAAGAGAGAGAACGATTAATTTGGAATTGATCGATAATTAATATATTCGATATATTAAATGAAATTAGATTTCGACGCGGAATTAAAATTAGATTTTAATTCGGGCAAACGAGTTAATTTAGAATTAATTCGTTAGCGACGTAAATAATAATTTCGCCAGGCGCAATTATTTATTTAAATTCGATTGAATTAACGTCGCGACGTAAGCTCGGTATTTCGGAAATATCGAACCCGAACGCGTGAGTGCACGTGGGCCCACTTTCATTTGGAAACGTGTGGGGCCCACATGACACATGTCATTCTAATTTGCATGTAGATTGTGTACATTGCACTCAATGTCATTGCATGGAGTTTGAGTGTTTGACACTCTAAGCCATTGCATGTTTTGTGTCATAATTTTATTATTAATTTAATAAAAATTATGGCATAAATATAAATTGATTTTTGGTAAATCATTTTAACTTAACACAAAACTTCTTCTCTCTCATTTCTCTCTTCTCTCACGCCCAAATGAAGAAAATCTTCACTGGTTTGGACCAGAAATGGCGTGAACAAGGGAAGCCAAGAGTGGTTTCTCATGGTGAGAAATCAAGTGCTAGCACACTTACAAGTCTTGCGAAGGTGGTAGGGAGGTTCGACCATGAGGCGGGACTCATCCGATGGAGTTTGGAGCTTCGTTTTGAGACCCGAAACTGCCAAGACAGTGAGCATGGACTGCTGCAGTGGGCTTACAAAGGCAGTGCGTTTTTGGACATGATTCGTCTTCAAATCGACATAACCGATCAATGTGAGTATTCCGCTACCTCCGTTGATGTATTCATGCATGTTTTCATGTCTTGATTTGATCTTGGGACCTTAGAATAAACCAACAATGGCATCATGAGCTAATGTTGCAAGCATGAAATTTGTAGGGTTTAAAAATTGGGTAAATGTGATTTGTGAGCATGATTTGAATAAATTGCTTGTTTGAGTATGCTTATAACATGTTTAAATTCATTTTGGTTGGACTAATTTGATGAAAAATGATTTGGAATTATTTTCCCAAAATTAATGCCTTGGTCGAATGGTTTGTGATTTTTGGATCTTGGATTTTTTTGATTTTTGATTCATTTGATGAGTTAGAATCGATTAGGTTGACGTTAATTTGAATCGAATTGGATTGGATTTCGAATTGGACAAAAACCCCAATTCCTTACCATGGCCGAATTGGTGTATGCCCTAATGTCTTGGTGTTTTTGATTTTGTAACATTGGATGTGTATGAAATCATTCGGGAAGTTAATACGTTGTCGATTGTGTAATTAATCGGATTGAATTCAAATCGGACAAAATACCTTCCTTGGCCGAGAGCATTAAAGCATGTTTATGGGTTTGATTTTCAATTTGTGTGTTGGACATATGATAATGAATTAAGCATGATTAATTGGACTAATTTGATGCTTCGGAAATATTGATTTAGTCGATTAATCATATAATGCACTTTAGGTAATTAAATTGCGTAATTGGATTAGTGTAATTTAATTATTTAGGCTTAAATTGAATTTGGCTTGAATTGTTGTAATTGGGCCTTTTGGGCTTGATTTATCAAGTTTGGTTTAGGCCAAGTGGATTGGATCCAATTGGGCCCAAAACCTTAACCATAAAGCCCAATTGCGACTAATGAACCTTTAAGTTCAATTGGGCCTAATGGGCCAAGATTGATTTATGGGCTTATGGGGTAAATCCCGGATTGGACTTTGGTTATCGGTTTGACCCGAGCTGACCAAAAGTCCACGCCTTAAGAAATCAATCAAAAGCCCATTGGACTTTAATTGAATTGACGTTGGACGTTAATCGGTCTTTGAGACGCGTTACGATTAAATTTGGAATTTAAATCGAAAAGGTTTATTGAATAAAAGTGTAATATTTAATTTGGAATTGAATATGAATTAGTATTAAATACATGTTAAATTAGATTTAATGATGTAGTTTAATTTAATTCATGAATTCGTACTTTAAGTACTTATTCGCAAAAACGAGTTTGACTCGATCAAAATCAAATCGTTGTTTGAACATTGGATGATCACTTAATTATCAGATTAATTAATTTGATTAGATTGATTGATAGCATGCTTATGTGTGTGAATACGTGGTTGTGTTGAATGATAATGTATATCGTATATCGATGGATTATTAGTGGGTGGGCAATTTTAGAAATTGTTGTAATAAATTCGATTTATTAATTGGACCTGCGTGTCCAGCCTTATCACCTCTATTCTCTGTATTCTCTTCTCTCACCTATTCCCCTGTATGTATATGAGGTTTCTTTAGAAGTGTAGTGTAACGGGTAGAAGTAATACTAGTGCTAGCTTGAGTGAGAAAGGGAGAGATTTGATCTAGGATCAATGTGTTAAGTATCCATCCGCATATCATTATTATTTATTTTCATACTCGCTTTATTATGTATTTAGAATGCATGTTTAAGGGTGTATGATGATGAGACCTTAACATAGATAATTAAATTGGTAGCCAATTTGCACGCGAAAAGCCCTCATCAAATTCATGCGTTTTTCCTTCCATTGAGTGATTCTTACTCAAGATCCTAGATTGGCAGGGGTTGTTGGCCAAAGTCAAGCCCTTGTCCTTCAAAGATGTGTTTTAATCACGAGGCTTTGTTCCATATTGGTGTCTTGTCCAAGTTGTGGTTTGTTGGCCAAAGTCAAGACCACTTCTTGTCCAACGACATTGATTACGAAGCTTCCTTGTCAATGGGTCCGCGCTTGACTGGGATCATTAGGTTTGTTGTGCCAAAGCCAGGCCTAGTTGATTCAGAGGAAAAGGTTAGGATATACATTCGATGTATAGACATATATAAGATATATGTTTAGGACTTGGATGTCCACCTACTGGATCTAGGAGTTGGATTAGATCCAATTGATCTTCGAGATCTACCTAGTTATTATCATACAATTTGTTGGCCAAAGTCAAGATTGTGTGATATTTAACGGGATCCTAGCCCACTAGGAAACACGGTTTCCCGAGTACTCGACAGAGGGTTAGAGGCTCGACGAAAAATAGTGGGAGGCAAGTATTGAATTTGCAACATTCGTTCGATACTCGCTAAACGCGCTCATCTATATTTTACTCGTCATATTAATCAAAAGTATTAGTTGGACTAATATTTTATGTTGTTTTAAATATATATATAGTTGGACTATATACAACTCATTCAATATGTAGTTGATTTTATAATTGGATTATAGTAATCAATATAATTGAATTAAAATGATAGTTGATTTTATAATTAGATTATAGTAATCAATATTAAAATTATTGTTGATTAAATAATTGGATTATTGTAATCATTATAATAATAGTACCTTATTAAATTGATTAAATAGTTGGACTATTAAAATCAAGAAAGAATTGAAAAGTTGGATATTTAAAATATAATCTGGGATTAAATTTTTAAATGATTTAATTTTCAAATTGGGAATAAATAATAGGTTACTTTATTTGATAAATAACTCATTATACTTAGCCCAAATTAAGCAAGATAGTAGAGCATAAAATCTTTGGAAGATTTTTGTGATGATGACTTTAGTGCTTAATTAATATACTTCATAAATCTATCTTTAGATTTAAGAGTATTAAAATTGCAATTATAATTCTTGGAGAATTAATTGACTATTCATGTAAAGTCAAGTTTGCAATTGGGCAAGTTGCACAAGGTGCACATCATTTCGATATTCCGAAAACCAAGGCTTGGCCAAAGGTTTGTGAAATATTGAAATGATAATTGACATATCCCAAAGTGACTACCATTTGGATATGGAAGACACGAAGGAATTAAAGAAAGGGTAGGCTCTGACTTTAAAAATGTTGTCAAAGTTATATTCACTACTAGTATGAAATTAGATTTTAATACTTAGTGTGGTACATAAAATATATGTATTGATGTTCAGAATCCGCTTTGAGCTGGATACTGACTTCAAGCCGAGATTCTCTGCAAATCGGAAACGGGACGAAAGTCGCTGTTTCGACCGTAGATACCTAAGTTTAGGAACTACCCTTTGGGTATGTACTTAATTAGGAAATGTTATAATGTAACTAGTTTGACTAGAGACATTATCTCTATATCAGTGTTTAATCCGATGCGGATAAAACCTTTATATTCTAGAACACTAAAGTGTTTCATTATATAAAGATGATACTGAGATAAATACATTAGATGTAAATAACATAATTTATATTTTGAATATAAATAAAATCTCAAACATATAAATGACAAATAAATAGCTCAAATTGATTTGATCAATAGAGACTTATTTGTGGCATTGTTGTCTAGGACACAAATAAACAAGACTCGTATATCCACACTTTTGAAGAGTGGATACTAGGACTGATTTGACTATTCAAATAAGGTCTACGAATCTAGTTTATTAGGTTAAAACCTAAAATACTATTTACTTGGTAATAGTAAAAGGGCCACCGATCTGTTAGCCCTATTCATGGTGAAGTAAGTGGGCCCATATCTAGCTAGGCTAGATGTTAACATGAATATTTCGTGACCTTAACGGATGTGGCATCACGTTATGGTTATGTGTTTCTTTTGAAGAACACAGATCGAAAACTTTTGAAGTTTCGACACGAAGAAAACAAAACAGATCGGCTATAGTGTTATTCCGCCACGGTAAGACCGAAATGGAAAATACTTAAGCAGTAAGTTTCATATATAAATGAAAGAGTACAGTGTTCTTTCATGTGAGGACTCCTCCCGAGACACGTCAGTTAGACGGTGTGTCTGAACTAAAACCGAATTTTGTTGGACATGATAAGGTTTATCACGAGTCGCTCTGAGCTACTATTTCCTTCTACAGGATATGTATTAACAGTGCAAAACTTATTTAGAATAAGGTTCCATATAAATCTGTTTGACAGATATCATATAGGATATGAACAGGAAAGAAACGAGGTTTCTCATTCCTGATATTTGGGTATGCCAGGCATAAAGTTTGGATGATACCAAACTAAGAACCCAAATTGGATTAGTGCCAATATAGGTTATCCTAAGGGAAACCATAGTATAGTACTTATAAATCCCACATGAGAACAATGTGATTGTTGCTCACCATGCGGTTTTCCTGAGAGGAATACCGATATGCAGTGGTCAGTGGGAGGATAGTGATACTCAATGAAAATCGGAGTAATACTATTCATAGCACGAAGTCCTTAATGGAACACAAACAATTCATCTATGATGAATCTGTACCATTAATCTTCAAATACACAAGAAATCGGGTAGATCGGATAGAGTCAGAAAACAACCTAGGGTATGGGTTTCTGATCTAACCTCATTAAGATGTCAATCTTATGGAGGTGTACCATCCGACTACGTTATGAGGAAGTGATACGAGGTATCGACTCCCTGTTATGGCAAAGTGCCATGAGTCCGAAATGGATTCCATGTATAACGACTATTATGGATACTAGTTGTTGTACCACAAGGCGTTGTGCCTATGGTACATTATACGTCTTCAAGGAAGACATACATGGATGACAACATACCAACTTACAAAGCTAGGCTTTTGACGGAAAGGTATCGTTATCAACATTGTGTTAATAACGGTTCAACCTTTTACCTGTTGCCATGGTAAGTCCATTTTGAAGATGCTTGTTGATAACTGTATATTTCATTTATGAAATATGTCAGTTACAAATCAAAATCGCTTTCCTGAAAAGGAAACCTTTTGGAGGATGTTTACAACATCCTGACGATTTTGTATAACCAACAAACAAGGTTTGCGGGTTATTCGATCCATGTTTGGATCAAAGCAAGCATAAGGTTCTTGGAACTGACGTTTTGAAATAATCATAATGGTTTATGATTTAACTCAAAACGAAATAATTCTTGTGTATATAAGGAGGTTAGTGGGAGAGCGCACTGACAGTGAAATTCCCATAAAGCAATTGGTGAAAGCTTGGCTTTCATAGATATTCTTTCAATAGAAATTCTCCGTAGAATTCTGGGGAGTAACAACCTTTATTCAGGGAATAAAGATCTACTGGATAGATTTGGAGTTGCTAACACTCTCTGGGAAATTGTACATTTAAAATGTACTTGTATTGGTGTCTCATACGCTTCGAGCATATGGAGTCACAATCAGGTCAATCCAAGTGATAGTCACTGGATTGAATTTAAGGACATCTGTTAGTATCTTAGAGAACTAAAGATGTTGTCTTAAACTATGGAGAAGGAGAACTTGAAGTGACTGGGATCACTACTGCAAGTTTCCAAAACGATTAAATACTACGGTACTATAAAGTTTGAATAACGGGACAGTGAGCTGGAAATATTCCGAGCAAGATAACTGCTGCCGAATAAACAACAAATGTGGATTATTGCTGCAGCTGAGGCAGCAATAGAAGCCATTTGGATCGATAATAAATCTAATTAGATTAGATATAATTCTGTTAGCAGCTGAGCTAGGCGTCAGCACAGGCTAAAGAATTAAAGGTCTCATCAACGATCCAGATATATACTTCTATATCATCTGATTCGTTCGGATCATACATCGTGGCGATGTGATGATCGTGTAAATCGCGTCAGACGATAATTAAGCAAATCCGCTGACGAAAACCTTTCCTCAGCAATTTGAGCGAATTGTACATAGTTCGGGTGTTAGACACTCGAGTGACTGGCTATGTGCCAAGTGGGAGATTGTTGGACAAAATTACCCATAGCGTCACTATTTGCACAGATCATTGTGTTGTTGTAGCAAATTAACTATGTAACAAGGAAATTGCACTCTCGTCATTTGTGATTAGATCACCATAGATATATAAATGAAGAGAGGTCCCTATGATTAGTTCCTGGATTGAGATGATATGAGACAGTATCAGTCCACGAAGGATTAATCATTAAATATCCCTAGCCGTAGTATTATCGAGACTGGACATCGATAATGCGGAATAGGCTAGTATTGCACTTGTGCGCGTTGTGAGGGCACAACGGCATAGTTCTCATATATATAAGTATTGGATACTTGTGCAAGTGCGATAGGAGGTCGTGTTTCACCGATGGTACGGGAAACAGCTTCGCTCTGGATAGACCCCTCGGAATCCCATTGGTATTATGAATATGTGTCTATGGGAGGCCGAAATCAAGGTAGGTGTGTATAGTCTTAACCTGAGACTTACATCGCTAATGCTTACGACAATCGATATACTTTAGTTGAGGTCGTCTAGGACTGTAACTGGTTCTGTGTACGCCAATGCCGGGTATATTGAGAATCGTAGTGTATTGGATGTGATGTCAAGACGGAAGTATCACTCCAGTCATAGTGGAGATGATGTCACGCAGGATACGGTATTAGTGCTCTTAAGAGATGCGCATCCAATCGTGATATTATGACCAGGTCATGAATATCCGATTATAGAGACTAGTTACCAGACATCCGATATGTGTTTCGGACGGGGCAGACACTTATCCAGCCCCAGCCCTAGCACGTGACTATCCGATACTGGGCCGATATGCACAATACATTAGTATACTACGCTTGATACAGATCTTAATATTCTTTAATGGATATGTCCGGAGAATTAGGTAGACTTGGTGCTTTGCTAGGAGTCGACCTTGTCTCGTAAATCGGTAGAACGTAGTACTTGGTACGTACGTGATTCGGATACTCCGACGACCGTATTTACTGCCAGATTATCCGGGGATCTCATGGGTCGCTTCCCGATAATCCACCGATGACGCACAACTCGCACTCTTGAATAATCTGGGATTATATAGAAGAGAGAGAAAATTAATCTAGGATTAATAACGGAGATATTTTATCCGGGATAAAATGTCGTCTAAAGAGAGAGAACGATTAATTTGGAATTGATCGATAATTAATATATTCGATATATTAAATGAAATTAGATTTCGACGCGGAATTAAAATTAGATTTTAATTCGGGCAAACGAGTTAATTTAGAATTAATTCGTTAGCGACGTAAATAATAATTTCGCCAGGCGCAATTATTTATTTAAATTCGATTGAATTAACGTCGCGACGTAAGCTCGGTATTTCGGAAATATCGAACCCGAACGCGTGAGTGCACGTGGGCCCACTTTCATTTGGAAACGTGTAGGGCCCACATGACACATGTCATTCTAATGCTTTGCATGTAGATTGTGTACATTGCACTCAATGTCATTGCATGGAGTTTGAGTGTTTGACACTCTAAGCCATTGCATGTTTTGTGTCATAATTTTATTATTAATTTAATAAAAATTATGGCATAAATATAAATTGATTTTTGGTAAATCATTTTAACAATTAACACAAACTTCTTCTCTCTCATTTCTCTCTTCTCTCACGCCCAAATGAAGAAAATCTTCACTGGTTTGGAACCAAATGGCGTGACAAAGGGAAGCCAGAGTGGTTTCTCATGGTGAGAAATCAAGTGCTAGCACACTTACAAGTCTTGCGAAGGTGGTAGGGAGGTTCGACCATGAGGCGGGACTCATCCGATGGAGTTTGGAGCTTCGTTTTGAGACCCGAAACTGCCAAGACAGTGAGCATGGACTGCTGCAGTGGGCTTACAAAGGCAGTGCGTTTTTGGACATGATTCGTCTTCAAATCGACATAACCGATCAATGTGAGTATTCCGCTACCTCCGTTGATGTATTCATGCATTTTTCATGTCTTGTTGATCTTGGGACCTTAGAATAAACCAACAGGAATTGGATTGTTCCATTGTCTGTTGAAATTGCTGACATAATTCCCGTTCTTCAGTTGGTTTGACTCTGGTGCTGCTCCTCCATATGGTGAACTTATGGATCCAGTGGTAAGAGTCTCCATGAATTTGCATACTTATCCAGCTTGGCGTTGACTGTTGTATTGGCTCCACTTTCATAAATTCTGCAATTCTTTGGATCATGCTCCTTTCTGTTGGCCATAAGGAATTGTTGTTGGCCATTTCTTCGATTAGGTCCCAGGCTTGATCTTCTCTTTTTGCCATCAAGGCTTCTCCACAGCAGCATCGATTGTGGTTCTCATTATTCCAGAAAGCCATTTATAGAATGTTTGGACTTGAAGCCATTTTGGAATCTCATGGTGAGCACATTTCTGGAGTAAATCTTTGTACCATTCCCAAGCTTCGTAGAGGGATTCTGAATCTTTTTGTACAAAGGATGTGATGTCATTCCTCATTTTTTCCGGTTCTGGCTGGTGGAAATTACTTTGCAAGAAATTTGGTGGCTAAAGTGTTCCAAGTTGTGATAGAACCTGCTGGTAGTGAATGTAGCCAAGCTTTAGCTCTGTCCTTCAGGGAATATGGAAAAACTCGCAGTCTCATTGCTTCTTCCGCTTCTCGGTTGTAATTAAAAGTGCCGCAAACTTCCAGGAAGTTGCTGATGTGGGAATTAGGATCTTCAGTTGCATTCCCCCCGAACTGAACTGAGTGTTGAATCATCTGAATGCATGTTTTGATGTCACACGCATTTGCTGGTAAGGGAGGAAGTACAATGCAAGAAATGAGTCTGTCAACCACCGGAATGGTTCTGTCTCGAATGGGAATTGGTGGTGCAACCTCCAAAGGTTCAGGTTCCATATTGACTAAAGCTTATTGGCCTTCTCGCCTTACCCTTCTCATCTGTCTGATGGTTCTTTCAATTTCTGGGTCAAGCGGTCATAGTTCAAAGCTTCTAGTTCGTCTCATGAAGTTTCTGAAAACCTGAACACAAGAAAACAAAAACTAGAAGTAAAAAGAAAATTAGATACAAGTAAAGGTATCTAACCCCTAAACTAATAGTAAAAGATAAATAAGTCCCCGGCAACGGCGCCAAAAACTTGACCGGTGTAAACACACACGTATAACGTAAGCGCACGTATGGTTCAAGTATTATAAAAATATCGATCCCACGAGGACTTAATATCTAAACTATTATTTTATGAGGTCAAATGATTACTAATATCTAATAAGTTGATTGATTGATTTGAAATGGTGACGATTCTAAATTAAAAGCAAGTAAATAAAATTGTCGAAAATAGGTTTTAAGAAAATTCAATATTAAAAACTATCTAGGGTTGTGATTTCTTCCAATATCATTTTAAAGATGAAGTGATTATCTTAAAGTTGAGTAATATATTGATTTATTAACCTGGAACACTAAATTATGTGTAAGCCTCTGTCGATGGTCAGACACAAATATCCAGTTTAACCCAATTGAACCATATGTCTATGTCAACCAAATTATCTGGATTCATTAAGTTTAAGTTCCAATTATGGCTACCCCCGCCCGACAGGTATATTCATATCCTGTAAGGAAATCTATTAAAGGGTTATCTATCCTCAAAGAAGATCGTGGGTTATTGAGTCTAAGGCTGAAACCTAAAATCCCTATGTCTAGTTCATTTTAGATTTACCAGATCAATTTTATTAATGGCCAGTTAATGAAAAAACATTAAGATTAAGACTCAATAAATAAATCTTTATATTACCCAAGCTATAATCTAACCCCTTATAAAACGGTGATATTAAAAGTCATCACAACCCAGATAACTAATTTAGTTACAACACATAACTAGGGCTAGTAAAAACTTGAAAATAAAAGATATAAAGTACAAATGCGGTAAAGTAAATACTGAAAAGTAATTACAATAAAATAAAATGCTAAGGTAAAAGGAATTACTTTTACTACTACTAATTTAGATATCTCCCATAAAATAATATTTAAACTTGTGATTCTTTTTCCAACTAGCCATATAGGTGGTAACCTGATTAAGTCAAATTAAGTCCAACCAGCCATAAAGGCGGAACCAAAATTAAATTACCAACCGACCAATCTGGTGGTATCCTTTATTAGTCAGGTTTAAACCAGATTAAAATGAATTACCAACCGACCAATCTGGCGGTATCCTTTTTAAGACAATATTTTAAATAGTGAATATATTATTTTTAAGGGAGATTAATCTAAATAGTAACAGTAAAAGAATTACCTTTCACCTTAGCTGGGGAAGTTACCTCCTCATGGTAAATAGTAAAAATTGTAAAAAGTAAAAAGTAAAAATTAAATTACTATTATTACAAAACGTAATTAAAATTAATTACAAAACTAAAAAACTAAAAAACTAAAAATTAAAAGAAAGTAGAGAGAGAAAATTTTTCTTTAGATAGAATATAAGAGAGAGAGTGGTGTAATGAATTCTGAAATCTCGAGTTCAATTTATAGGCCTCGGTAGGCTTCCAGCGTCGCGACGCCAAGGCCTTCAGTGTCGCTACGCCAGCTTTTGTCGACGTGGCACGCTCTGGTTCGCCTGTTTGAAGATTCTGGATAAGCTGATAAGGTGACACGTGGCGAGGTGGTTAGGCTTCAATTATTGTGACACGTGGCGGCTTCTGATTGGTCGATGAGATTCTTATCCGCCACGTGTCAGATAAGGATTAGATACTCAATGATTGATGCTGACGTGGCGGTGACGTGGTGGTGACATGGCGACACGTGGGAAAGAGACTGTCGGCACTGTAGGATTGCGACACGTGGCACTTCCTGATTGGATGATGATGATATGGCACGAGACGTGGCAATGTTGACTTGTTGACTTGCTGTCGTGGCTGATGACATGGAGACACGTAAGATGCCACGTGGCACACGTGGCGATGATGATTGTCGGCACCGTAAGTTGCTGACACGTGGCACGGCGCACGTTAGCAAAGTCAAACTTTTCTCAGATTCTGATTTGTGGACCTGGCACACGTTAGCATTGTTCGGAGCACATTAGACGTCGCGACGCTGAAGGTCCTGGCGTCGCGACGCAAGAATTGACCAAAATGCCCTTTTCGTCCAATTTTCACTGTTTTGGCCCAAATCACCTCCAGAATGTCCTGAAACTTTATTTATCTATAAAATAACACAAAACACATCAAAATATTCCCAAAACTCAAGAAACTATACAAAATATTAGGATAAATGAGTGGGAAATAGTGATATAAATACCACTCATCAGCGACATGTACGTAGTTCAGGTGTTAGATACTTGAGTGACTGGCTATAGGCCAAGTGGGAGATCTCCCAAAAGTCCACCATGAGATCCGGGCTAGGGTAAAGAAGGCGACCGAGTTAGGAGGCGACTATAGGGACCTCGTCAACACTTCTACCCTTGCCGACTCGGGCATTATCCTAAGCACTCCACCACCCTACTCCAGACAGGCTGGTAGGTTCTAACTGACCCACTAACCTTATGTTTGCTGCTTTGACTTTTTTTTATGTTATTTTTGCCCTTTTCATACTATAAATGTCTTCTTCTGCTTGCAAGAATATCTAGTTACAAAATTCCTGCCCAGCTTGCTCGGGAGGTAGCAAGGGCTTCATGAGGAGGGTCTAGTAGGACCTGACCCCAAACAACTACTCCGATTCTGCAAAAAGCCAGGTAAAAATCTACACATGAAGTTGCTTCTTTAGTTGGGCCCTCTAGTGCCCCCTAAACCGCCATAATTTCGATCCATTCAGTCCAAACTTCAAGTGCTCCAACGCCCACTCAAATCACGAGCACTTCCCAACTGGTCCAAACTTCAAGTGCTCCCTCTCGACCATCCAAAAGACTCTTCCACCAGATCGGGAGCAGGGAGTCCAAGTAGTCTGTGGAGAAGGCTTTAAGGAGAACAATAGCGGCCAAAAAGACAAAGCCCTAACAGTCCCTCCTCAAGTTATGGAGGATGCCCCACTGTTAGGGATCAATAACTTTGTTGAGGACATGAGAGAAAAGGTGGCCTACCTCCTCTCGGCCATCAATTTTATGGCCGAGATAGTCAACTTTGAGCATGCCAAGGCGTACGAGGAAGTCTCGCCTGAAGACATCATCAGCAAGATCTCCCATTTTCATGCAAAGGGAATTGTACTTCTCATTTGTACTCATACCTCTTTACTCTGCTATACTGACCCCATCTTCTGTGCTGCAGCTGGCCTATCTCTTGGTCACCAATAAGGATTTTTTGACGAGCACCATTTCTGAGGGGGGTTAGGCTCAAAGACTTCAAATTCATCTGACTGAGAGGGAGCAAGAACAGTCAAAGGAGTTGGAGGAGGCCAAAACAGGGAATCAGGGCCTCAAGGCAGAGAATCGATACCTCGAATAATCTGAGGAAGGGGCCAAGGATGCGGTTGCCTCACTTCATCGAGCCTCTGAGATAACGAAGAATGAGAAGGATGATGACAGGGCTGAGGTTGTCCAGAAGAAGGAAGACCTCAAGCGTCAACAATGGCGAGCTACCACGGTTGAGAGAAAACTTGGAGAAAAAATGATCTATTGGAAAAAGCTCTGGATGATCTGAAGAAGATAGAAGCCGAGTTGCTTGGGCGTTTAGAGGTTGCCAAAGAGAAGGCGAAGATAGAGGGGCTGGAGGAATGTTTCGGGATATTCGAGTTTCTCCAGCCCGATGTGGACTTGGAGATAATTCACAAAAGATCCTGATTGTGTTCAAGGGGGAAATGACACAAAAGGAGGCCTTTGGCCTCATTTCAGAAGACCCCGAGCCAGTGTCTATTATGCCTTCTACTCAAGGGGATCCTGGCCCATCCTCATCTGTTTCCGCTCTTACTGAAAAGGCTCATGGCCCTTCCTCGGCTGCCATGCTCATACCGAAGAAGCTCATTCAACCTCTGTAGCCGTTCCTGAAGATGCCCCCGCCCCATCCACTTAACTACTCATTTTCTTTCACTTTTGTTTTTATGTGGGTGACCCCGAGGGGAGCCCTTTGTAAAAAAGACTTATCCAATGTATGAATGACTTTTATGTTTTCATCTTTTTTCATTTTGAAGTGCACACTGAGCAAAGACTCAAATCGGGGTAATTTCCTTTAACACATCCATCTTTATCAAAGTTAGATCAGTCATTCCCCTAAGGGATCATGCCACTAGCAGACTCTGATGCACGAGCCCCACACAACACAACCTGTATGATACTTCACTTAGCAGATTCTGAATTTTTCATACTATAATCATTCACCTGACCTCCTTCCTCATTTACGCCATCTAAATAGAATGAAAACCCTGATGAGCATACCTATCCCCGAGCCAGTGCAACAACTTGGCCATAAGGGAAAGTTCATTCCTTGTGCCATTCAAATGTAGCAAATGTGAGAAAAATTATGAGCCCATATTGTCAAAATAGAGATAAGGCCTCGGTAGGATAAACCCGACCCCGAGCCAATGAAAAGTCTTGGCCACAAGGGAATGTTTCGTCCTTGCGCCATTCAAATATGACCATATGGGAGAAATTCCGACCCCATGCCATCAAAATAGAGATAAGGCCTCAATGGGACAAATCTGACCCCGAGCCCATGAAATAACTTGTCCATAAGAGAATGTTCCATCCTTGGGCCATTAAAATATGGCGTAGGGGAGAAATTCCTTCTCCATGCCATCAAAATAAGGATAAAACCTCGGTGAGACAAACCCGACCCCGAACCGATGAAATAACTTGGCCACAAGAGAATCTTCTCTCCTTGCGCCATTCAAATATAACCATTAGGGGGAAATTCTGACCCCATGCCATCAAAATATAGATAAGGAATCACTGGGACAAACCCGACCCTGAGCAATGAAATAACTTGGCCACATGAGAATGCTCCCTCCTTGCGCCACTCAAATATGGTCATGGGGGAGAACTTCTGACCCCATGCCATCAAAATAGAGATAAGGCCTCAGTGGGACAGACCCGACCTGGAGCCAATGAAATAACTTGGCCACAAGGGAATGTTCCCTCTTTGCGCCATTCAAATATGGCCTCGATGGAACGAATGTAGCCCTGAACCATTACTTTCATTACCAAGACTTAGTCATGAGGGAAGATCTTTGACCTCCGGCAATCTCTATGAACACTGGTAATGGCGTCCCACTCCAATTCATCTAACAAAATAAAAAACAAGATAAGCATAATGAGGGTGATATATCACATACCTCATACTGACCTCGAGAAGAAACAACAAAGAAACATGAGACATCGTCCCTATGCTGCCCAAAATAATAATTTCGAATCTTACAGTCCAACGTCCAGGCAAATCGAGCTACGGACCGGATGGGTGACCAACACCATAAGGAATGTCCCTATACTAGGAAAAACCTCAGCCTCGTAAACGCCATGGAGGCCTTCCTGCCTTCCCCGTGTTGGGGTTTTGGGCGGTATATATGGGTAACGCAGCGGAACGCGGAAAAATCAAATTTTTCTGATTTCTATAATTTTTCTTGAGTAATTAAAATAAACTTATTTATTCTAATTAGTCAATACTCAAAAACATATTTTTTACCCAAAAAATCAGAATTTCAGTATATTAGCGTGAAACCCCAAAACTTTCTATTTTAATCATTTTAGTCCAAAGTTGTTAGATACAAGCTTAGGTGATTTCCAATCACAACCAAAATGATTTGTATATCACATATACATTAAAACAAAACTTTGAAATTTTTTTCCAGATTTTTAGCTTATTGTCGTGAGACCCCAAAGGTTTGTATTTTGATCATTTTATTTCTAATTTGTCAAATACAAATTTAGGTGATTCTAAATCACTACCAAAATTATTTAGACATGTCATACACATCAAAATACATATAGCAACCGAAAATCTATATTTTCTTCAAATTGCCGAATGGCTCCTAAACTTTACATTTGATCATTTTGGGCCTAATTTTGTCAAAACAAGCTTAGATGATTTCTAATCAACACCAAAATAATTTGTATATCTTATATACATCAAAACAAAACATATATATGAAAACCCCAATTTTGGTTTAGGTTAGAAATCCTAATTTTTTCAATTAATCAAATTAACCAAAATTACAATCCAATACTTTAATCAAATCTCTACAACACCAAACAAGTCTCACCACTTTGAAGCAACTCAAGAACAATTCTAGGTCATCATTAAGTGGCCTAAAAACTTTAGAATGGCAACCAAGTCATCTAATGACCAAAAGTGTGCTTATTAACCATTAATAAGCAAACTTTGTTTACGTACATGCATATATCCTTTCATCTAAGCTTCCAAGTTTTTCAACACAAATAAGAAAGAATAAAAACACATACTTAGATCATATGTAGTAGCCTAAAACAATAGAAATAATTTTATATAAAAGGAAAGGATGAAAATACCTTGATTTTCGAGCTTTTCTTCAAGTTTCAAGCTTAAAGACTTGTGTTTTTCTCTCAACTTCCTCTCTTGTATTTCTAGGAGGCTTAAACTTATGATAGAAAAAAATGAAACAAAACTTTATATATCCCTACACCTTGGTCGAAAACCCTAGGAAGAATAAAGTAATTTTGTTTCAAATTTATATTACTAAATAAAGGCCTAATTACTTGTTCAAGTTGTCTACTACAACTTTAAATATTTTCCAACAAGTGCACCAATCAATTTTAGCCAAATCCAACCATAATCATAACATAGATAAATGTATTTAATTATTCTAATTATTTAACAATTAAATAATTACTTAATACAAATATCTAAATATATGTATCATATTTACTTTAAATATTTCATAATACATATATTTGTGACATGTGTCAAATACTTTATTTGAAAATTAATTAATATGTATTTAATAAAATCATATATTAAATCCAAATACACATTAACTAAGAAATGGCCGGAAAAACCCTTAAGCATGTATCTTTTTGTTCAACTATTAAACGATTTAATGCTCTAAGAGTATGTTTCATTAGTGAGACTCTCTAGAGTCTTACATATCCGTCACAAAATCCAATTTGTATCCATAATCTACCTACCCGTAAATTATGACGATCATATATAAACTTGTTGAACCATACAGGTCGAGGTCATCGCATACGTATAATCCTTCTGTCACAGGTATCCGGATAATCCTAGAGATATAGATAAAAATGTCAAATCTCTATAGGTATAATTGTTGTACAATTATGACACATAACATCACTATTTGTATAGAACATGGTGTTGTTGTACAAATTAACTATGTGACAAAGGAAATTGCTCTTTTATCATTTTTAATTGGATTACCTGGATATATAAATGATAAAAGTCCTTATGATTAGTTCCGGATTAATAAGATATGAGACAATATTAATCCACAAAGGTTTAATCATTAAATATACGTAGTCGTAGTATTATCGAGACTGGACATCGATAATGCAAAATAGGCTAGTATTACACTTGTGCGTGTTATAGAAGCGTAACGGCATAGTTCTCATATATTTGGGTATTGGATACTCATTCAAGTGTAATATGAGGTTCTGTTTACCGATGGTACGGAAACAGCTTCGCTCTAGATAGACCCCTCGGAATCCCATTGGTAGTATGACTATGTGTCTATGGGAATTCGAATCAGGGTAGGTGTATTTGGTCTTAACCTGAGACTTGCATCGCTAATACTTGCGACAATCAATATACTTTGGTTTTGGTTGTCCAGGGCTTTAACAGGTTCTGTGTACGCCTCTTCTGGGTATACTGAGAATCGTAGTGTATTAGGTGTGATGTCAAGATGGAAGTATCACTTCAGTCATATGGAGATGATGATCATGCATGGATACATAACTGGTACTCTAAGTGCTATAGCCATCGGGGAAGTATGACTAGGTCATGACTTTCTGATCATAATGGACTAGTTGCTTGTGATCTGATATATGCTTCGTACGGGTACACAAAACTCCAGCCCCAGGCCTTGCATGTGACATCCGATATTGGATCGTAATACGCAATACCACATATATTACGCCTGACAAAGATCATGTATTCCGTAGAAGAATATTTATGGAGAATTGGGTAGGCATGGTGCTTTGCTAGAAGCCAACCATGTCTTATAAATCGGTAAGTACGTGGTACCAGGTACGCACGTGTTCGGATAGTCCGATGACTGTATTTACTGCCAACATATCCAGGGATCTCTTGGGTCGCATCCCGAAGATTCACCGATGATGTTTGACTCAAACAAAATTAATCTGGGATTAATTATGAGAGACAAAATTAATCTGAGATTAATTATCAAGAAAGAAAATTAATCAGGGATTAATTACGACAAGAATTAATCTGGGATTAATTATCAGAGAAAGAATTAATCTGGGATTAATTGCGTTGAGAATTTATCTGGGATTAAATTCATCGAGAAGAGAGAATGAGATTAATTTGGAATTAATCGGCAAAATAAATTTAATAGTTAAATTGGATTTTACTTTTTAATTTATTATTTATCTGGGATAAAAATCGGATTGAAGAGAGAGAGAACGATTAATTTGGAATTAATCGATTAAATAATATATTAGATATATTAATTGAAATCAGATTTCAAAGCGGAATTAAAATTGTATTTTAATTCGGGCGAACGAATAAATTTGGAATTAATTCGTAAGCAACTTTAATAATAATTTTGCGAGGCATAATTATTTAATTAAATTAGATTTAATTACGTCGCGACGGAAAATTCGTTTAATCGGATTAAACTAACCCGAGCCCAAAGTGTGTTGTGTAAGCCAACCAAATTTTGAATTAAATGGGTGAGACCAATGACTTACATCAATTGTAAACAATTGATGTAAGTGGTTGGCAATGTAATAAATTGGATTTGATATACATTACACTACCAAGTTAACACTCAACACATTTTTTTTATTTCTTTATTTCTTGGAAATTAATCTCTCTCTCCATGGATTTTAGGCCAAATGGTCTTATTTGCTTTTGGCCGAATAAATAAAACAATTGGCGAAAGCCATTTTGTTTTTCTTGGCTTTGGAAGTCAATGGCCATTAATTTCATTTGACTTCTCTCTCTGATTTGGCATAATTATGTGTTGGAGTTTACTAAGGTCCCAAAGATCAATAAACAAGCATGAAACACATGTGAATACATACGAGGGAGTTGCGGAATACTCACATCGATCGGTTGAGCGACGCAACAATGAAAAAAAATCGAACTTCTGCCCATTGGACTGTTCGGCAGTGAGCACTGTCACAGCTCACTGGTTTCGGCCATGGATGTCTTCGTCAAGCTCCAACCTTCGTCGAATGATTCCCGGCTCATGGGTGGACTTCCCTATTACCTTCGCATGTCTCTCGGAGTGCTAGCTCTCTTGATTTTTTCCACAAAAATCAAGCACTTGATTCCCATTGCTCTCGGTATTTCCCAGAAACAGAAGAACAATTTGGCCTGTTGCCGAATGAAATAGAAGAAAGAAATGGCTCCAAACGTGAGAAAAGATAGAGAATGAGTGAAGTTGTATGTATGTTAATTTGATTTCCAAAAACAAATAATAAACATATACAAAATTTGTGTAAAACCTTTCCAAAAGTCACACCAATTTTGGCTCCAAAATATCATTAAATGCTAGCCATCAACTTCCATCAACTCACATCAATCAATCAATCAATCAATTGTCACATCACTCAAAGTGACATATGATTTGACGCTTGATACGATTAATGATTTGACGCTTGATTTGACTTGCGTGCCGCACTCTCGAATTCGAAATGCGATGCGCTCGCAAATAATCCCGGGCTCGGGTTCGCTAATTCCAAATTAACGAATTTTCCGTTGAGTCGTAATTAAATGATTACGCCTACCGAAGTCACTATTCACACTACGATTCTCAATATACCCAGCATAGGCGTACACAGAACCTGTTAAAGCCCTGGACGACCATAACCAAAGTATATTGATTATCGCAAGTATTAGCGGTGAAGTCTCAGGTTAAGACCAAATACACCTACCCTGATTTCGGATTTCCATAGACACATAGTCATACTACCAATGGAATTCCGAGGGGGTCTATCCAGAGCGAAGCTGTTTCCCGTACCATCGTGAAACACAACTCCAATTACACTTGCATGAGTATCCTATACCCAAATATATGAGAACTATGTCGTTGTGCCCTCACAACGCGCACAAGTGTAATATTAGTCTTTTACGTATTTATCGATGTCCAATCTCGATAATACTTTGACTAGGGATATTTAATGATTATCCTTCATGGATTGATACTGTCTCATATCATTCTCAATCCGGGAACAAATCATAGGGACCCTCCTATCATTTATATATCTAGGTGATCTAATCACAAATGATAAGAGTGCAATCTCCTCTGTCACATAGTTAATTTGTACAACAACATCATGATCTGTACAAATAGTGACGCTATGAGTCATAATTGTCCAACAATCTCCCACTTGGACTATATCCATTCACTCGAGTGGCCGACACCCGAACTATGTATGGTTGGCTCAAACTGCTGAGAAAAAGCTTTCGTCAGATTTGTATGATTATCATCTGATGCGATTTATTCGATCATCACATCGCCATGATGTATGATTTGAACGAATCAGATGAATATCGAAGTATATATCTGGATCGTTGATGAGACCATTAATTCTTTAGCCTGTACTGACGCCTAGCTCAACTGCTAACAGAACTATATCTAATCTAATTAGATTTTGTTTATCGACCCAGAAGGCTTCTATTGCCGCCTCAGCTGCAGCAATAACCCGCATTTGTTATTTATTCGGTAACAGTATCTTGCTTGGAAGATTTCCAGCTCACTGTACCGTTATTCAAACTGTATAGTACTGTTTGCGACTTTTAGTCGTCTTTATCGGTTAGGAAACTTGCTACAGTGATCCCAGTCACTTCAAGTTCTCCATCTCCATAATTTAAGACAGCATCCTTAGATCTCTAAGATAGTAACGGATGTTCTTAACATCAATCCAGTGACTATCACTTGGATTGGCCTGTTTGTGAATCCATATGCTCAAAGCGTATGAGACACCAAGTCACGTACATTTTTCAATGTACGATTTCTCGGAGAGTTTTCTCGAAAGCCAAGCTTTCACCGATAGTTTTATGGGAATATCATTTCCAAGAAATGACATATTATCATTATTTATAGGACAACCACTGTCAGTGCGCTCCCACTAACCCTCTTATATATACAAGAATCATTTCGTTTTGAATTAAATCATACTCAATTATGATTACATCAAAACGATAATTCCAAGAACCTATGATTGCTTCAATCCAAACATGGATCGAATAACCTGCAAACCTTGTTTGCTTGTTATGGTACGACAAAACCGTCAGGATGTTGTAAGCATCCTCCAAAAGATTTCCTTTTCAGGAAAGTGATTTTCCCGTAAAGCTGACATATTTCATAAATGAAACATACAACATTAGCAAGCATTATCCAAATGGATTTACCATGGCAATAGGTAAAAGTTTGAATCGTAATCAACACAATGTTGATAACGATACCTTTCCGCTAAAAGCCTAGCTTAGAACGTTGGTATGTTGCCTTCCATGTATGCCTTCCTTGAAGACTTATATAGTACCATTAGGCACAATGCCTTGTGGTACATCAACTAGTATCCAAACTTATTGATATACATGGAATCCAATTAGGATATTATGACACTTTGCCATAATTAGGGGGTGTCGATACCTTGTATCACTTCCTCATACGTAGTCAGTTGGTATTCCTCAATAAGATAGACATCTTTATGAGGTGAGATCAGAAACCCATACCCCAGGTTATTTTCTGACTCTCGCCGACATACGCGGTTCTTGTGTATTCGAAGATTAATGGTATAGTTTCATCCTTGATGAACCATTTGTGTTCCATTAGGATTTGGTGCCTGGACAGTATCACTACTCTCCGATTTTCATCGAGCTTTACTATCCTCCCACTTACCACTGCATATCGGTATTCCTCTTAGGAAACCGCATGGTGAGCAACAATCTAATTGTTCTCAAGTGAGTTGTATTAGTACAATACTTTGGTATCCCTATGATAACCTACAATTGGCACTTATCCAATTGGGTTTTAGTTTGGTATCATCCAAACATATGCCTAGCATCCCAAATTATCAGGAATGTGAACCCGATTTCTTTCCCGTTCATATCTAATATGATATCTGTCAAACAATTTATTATGGAACCTTATTCTAAATAAGTTCTGCATTGTTAATGCTTATCCGTTAAAGGAAATGGTAGCTCAGAGCGACTCATGATTAACCTTATCATGTCTAACATAATTCGGTTACTCATTTCGGACACACCGTCACTTTGACGTGTTCCGGGAGGAGTCCTCTTTGAAAGAATACTATACTCTTTCAAGTATATTTGAAACTTATTGCTTAAGTATTTTCCATTACGGTCTTGCCGTGACGGTTTAATACTTTAGCCGATCTGTTTGTCTATTTCATGTCGAAACTTTAAAAGTTTCCGATTTGTGTTCTTCAAAAGAAACACATAACCATAACGCGATGCTATATCCGTAAAGGTCACGAAATATTCATATCCACATCTAGCCTAGCTAGACATGGACCCACTTGCTTCATTATGAACTAGGGCTTACAGATCAGTGGCATTTACACTTTTACCAAGTAAATAGTATTTTAGGCACTTTTCCCAATAAACTAGATTCGTAGACTTTATTTGATTTAGAATCAAATTAGTCCGAGTACCCACTCTTCAAAAGTGTGGATATACGAGTCTTGTTTGATTGTGTCCTAGACAACAATGCCACAATTAGTTTATTTTTATCAAATCAGTTTGAGCTATTTGTTTGTCATGTCTTATATTTGAGATTTATTTATATTCAAAATATAAATGCTGTTATTCACATCTAATGTGTTTATCTTAATATCATCTTTATATAATAAAACACTTTAGTGTTATAGGATATAAAGGTTCACCCGCAGCGGGTTAAACACTGATATAGAGATAATGTATCTAGTCAAACTAGTTACATTATAACAGTTTCCAAATTTAGGTACACACCCGAAGGTATTTCCTAAACTTAGGTATCTATGGTTGAAATAGCGACTTTCGTCCCGTTTCCGATTCGTAGATTAATCTCATCTGAAGTCAGTATCCTGCTCAAAGCAGATTCTGAACATCAATGCATATTTATGTACCACACTAAGTATTTAAAATCCAATTTTAATACTAGTAGTGAACATAATTATGACAAACATATTTGAAGTCAGAGCCCTGCTCATCTTCAATTCTTTCATGTCTGCTTTGTTCAAACTGCAGTCACGCTTCCGCGATCCTATTTGCCACAATTTAAGCAGACATTTTGGGATATGTCTTTTATCTTCCTAGAAGATTATAATGATTTTGCCTTTGCCCTTTTCAACACTCCAGAAGCTTTTGGCCAAGCCTTGGCCTTCTAGAATATCTAAGTAAGGTGCGCCTTACGCTACTTGCCTTATTGAAAACTTTGACTTTGTCTCATTGAGAATAGTCATTAACTCTCCAAGAGTTTAGTATTGCAATATATAGTACTTCTAAAATCTAAATATAGATTTATGAAGATCCTTCAATTTCAGTATCATACATTAAGAATCTAATCCTTAGTTCTGATTAAGAAATTAAGGAGTCTACTGCGGTAAGTATAATGGATTAAGCATTTAAGTTATCATCACATAAATCTTCCAAAGATTATGCTCGACTATTTGCTTAACTCCGGGCTTTAGGCATAATATGTTATTTTATCAAATAAATTAACTAATTATTTTCCAGGACCATCCTGAAATTTTATTCCCAATTTTAAAATTAAGCCATTTAAATACATTTTCCCTAGGATTATGTTTTAAATGTCAATCTTTCAATTTTATCTTGATTTTAATAGTCCAACTATTTAATCAACGATTTCGGTACTATTTATTATAATGATTACAATAGTCCAACTATTTAATCAACTATAATTTAATAGATTAAAATCAATTATATTTATTATTATAATCCAATTATAAAATCAACTATAAATGAATAGTTTGAATATAGTCAAACTATTTATTAAAATAACATTTAAATATTAGTCCAACTAACATTTAATTTATTTGACGAATGATATTTTTTGAGCGTGTATGGCAAGTAATTAAACGAATATTGCAAATTTAATTCTTGCCTCCCACTATTTTTCGGCGAGCCTCTAACCCTCTGTCGAGTACTCGGAAACCGTGTTTCCTATTGGGCTAGGATCCCGGTAAATATCACACAATCTTGACTTTGGCCAATAAATTGTATGATAATTAACTAGGTAGATCTCTAAGATCAATTGGATCCAATCCAATTCCTAGATCCGGTAGGGGGACATCCAAGTCCGAAACATATATCTTATATATGCCAATACATCCAATGTATTACCTAACCTTTTTCCTCTGAATCAACTAAGCCTTAGCTTTGGCACAACAAACTTAGTGATCCCAGTTAAGCGCGACCCATTGACCATGGAAAGCTTCGTAATCAATGTCGATGGACAAGAAGTGCTCTTGACTTTGGCCAACAAACCACGACTTGGACAAGACACTGATATGGAACAAAGCCTTGTGATTCAAACACATCCTCGACAGACAAAGGCCTTGACTTTGGCCAACAAGCCAATGCCAGTCTCGGATCTTGAGTGAGAATCACTCAATGGAAGGAAAGACGCTAAATTTTGCGAGGGTTTTTCGAGTGCAAATTGGCAGCCAATTTATTATCTTTGTTAAGGTCTCATCATCATACACCCTTAAACATGCATTCTAAACACATAATAAAGCGCATATGAATAAAATAATAATGATATACGGATGGATACTTTACATAATTGATCCTAGATAAAATCTCTCACTTTCTCTCTCCCGCTAGCACATGTATCACTTCTACCCGTTACACTACACTTCTAAAGAAACCTCATTTACATTGAGGGGAATAGGTGAGAAGAGAATACAAAGAATAAGGAGGTAATAAGGCTGGACACGCAGGTCCAATTAATAAATCAAATTTATTACAACAATTTCTAAAATTGCCCTACCCATCTAATATCCATCCGATATACATTATTCATGCATCACAACCATGTATTCACACAAGCATTATCAATCAATCTAATCAAATTAATTAATCTGATAATTAGTGATTATCCAATGTTCAAACAACGATTTGATTTTGCTCGAGTCAAACTCATTTTGCGAATAAGTACTCAAAGTACGAATTCTTGAATTAAATTAAACTACAAAATTAAATCCAATTCAATTTTTATTTAATACTAATTCACTATTTAATTCCAAATTAAATACTACACTTTATTAATAAACCTTTTACGACTTAAATTCCAAATTTAATCGTTACGGCACTCAAAGCCCGTTTAACGTCCAACGTTAATTTAACAAAAAATCAAACCCATTCATGCTTAATGACTCTCGGCTTTTAGGGATTATTTATGTCCGATTCGGTTTCAATCCAATTGAATCCACAATCGACATTAAATCACATTCCCGAATGATTCTAACTCATCCAATGAATCAAAAAATCCAAAACACCAAGACATTTAGGGCTCTCACCATTCGGCCAACACTAGCAATTTGGGGAAAAATGTTCCAAATAATTTTTAATCAAATTGATCCAATCAATCATCAATTAAAACCCATTTAAGCATACTAATTCATCCAATTTCATTATACATGCTCAAAATCAAGTTTACCCAAACTTTAAGCCCTAAACTTTTTCATGCTTTTCCTTGCTCATTATACCATTGTAGGAGTTTACTAAGGTCCCAAGGATCAATAAACAAGCATGAAACACATATGAATACATACGAGGGAGTTGCGGAATACTCACATCGATCGGTTGAGTGACGCGGAAATGAACAAAACTCGAACTTCTACTCGTTGTACTGCTCGGCAGTGAGCACTGTCACAGCTCACTGGTTTCGGCCATGGATGTCTTCGTCAAGCTCCAAGCTTCGTCAAATGATTCCCGGCTCATGGGTGGACTTCCCTATCACCTTCGCATGTCTCTCGGAGTGCTAGCTCTCTTGATTTTTGCCACAAAAAGCAAGCACTTGCTTCCCATTGCTCTCAACATTTCCCTGAAATAGAAGAAATATTTGGCCTGTTGGCCGAATGAAAGAAAAGAAAGAAATGGCTCCAAACGTGAGCAAAGAGAGAGAATGAGTGAAGTTGTGTGTTTGTTAATTTGATTTCCAAAAACAAATAATAAACATATATAAAATTTGTGTAAAACCTATCCAAAAGTCAACACCCAAATTTTGGCTCCAAAATAGCATTAAATGCTAGCCATCAACTTCCATCACCTCACATCAATCAATCAATCAATTGTCACATCACTCAAAGTGACATGTGATTTGGCGCTTGATGCGACTAACGATTTGATGCTTGATTTGACTTGTGTGCCGCACTCGAATTCAAAATGCGAATTTTCCGTTGCGTCGTAATTAAATGATTACGCCTAGCGAAGTCACTATTCACGTCGCTAACAAATTAATTCTAAATTAACTCGTTCGCCCGAATTAAAATCTAATTTTAATTCTGCGTCGAAATCCAATTTCGTTTAATATATCGAATATATTAATTTAACCGATTAATTCCAAATTAATCATTTTCTCTCTTTAATGATATTTTATCCCAGATAAAATATCTCCGCAATTAATCCCAGCTTAATTTTCTCTCTCATCTAATTAATCTCAGAGTAATTAAAAGTGTGAGTCATACGTCATTGGTGAATCTTTGGGAAGCGACCCATGAGATCCCCGGACATGTTGGCAGTAAATTCGGTCGTCGGACTATCCGAACACGTAAGTACCTCGTACTACGTTTATACCGATTTACAAGACAAGGTTGGCTTCTAGCAAAGCGCCATGCCTACCCAATTCTCCGGAAATATCCTTACAGAAATAAATGATCTATATCAGGCATAGTATACGTAGTATTACGTATTTCGATCCAGTATCGGATGATCACATGCAAGGCCTGAGGCTGGTACAATGTCTGCCCCGTACGAAGTATATATCGGATTACGAGCAACTAGTCTCTTTAATATCGGATAATCATGACCAAGTCATATTATCCCGACAGTTGCAACCTTTTTAGAAAACCATTTCTGTATCCTTACGCGATCATCTTCTCCATATGACTGGAGTGACATTTCCGTCTTGACATCACACCCAACACACTACGATTCTCAATATACCCAGCATAGGCGTACACAGAACCTGTTAAAGCCCTGGACGACCGCAACCAAAGTATATTGATTGTCGCAAGTATTAGCGGTGAAAGTCTAAGGTTAAAATCAAATACACCTACCCTGATTTCGGATTTCCATAAACACATAGTCATACTACCAATGGAATTCCGAGGGGGTCTATCCAGAGCGAAGCTATTTCCCGTACCATCGGTGAAACACAACCTCCTATTACACTTGCATGAGTATCATATATCCAAATATATAAGAACTATGTCGTTGTGCCCTCACAACGCGCACAAGTGTAATATTAGTCTTTTACGTATTTATCGATGTCCAATCTCGATAATACTCTGACTAGGGATATTTAATGATTTATCCTTCGTGGATTGATACTGTCTCATATCATTCTCAATCCAGGAACAAATCATAGGGACCTCCTATCATTTATATATCTAGGTGATCTAATCACAAATGATAAGAGTGCAATCTCATTTGTCACATAGTTAATTTGTACAACAACACCATGATCTGTATGGGTCATAATTGTCCAACATTATGTCCACTGCTTTTTTTTTTAAATAATGGCCAAGAAAAGCCATTAGCCTTCTTTTTCAATTGATTAGATGGCCTTTGACTTCTCTTATTGATTAATATAAATGGCCGAAATGAAAGAGAATTGCTCTCAATCTTCTTTGAAAAATTGCTGAGACAAAAGGCATTTGGCCTCTTCCTATGCCTCTGTTTTTGGTTGGCTGAGAGCAAGGCATTTGGTCTTTTGCTTTTGAAGCAATCGGCCAAATGGCCTGTGCAGTTTGAAGAAGGGCCATTCACTCATCTCTCTCTTGGACGAATTTGTTTCTCCTTGGGAGATAAAATTTGTTCCATTTGTTATTGCTAGCACATATGGTTGTCAAAAAATGGTGATAGTGATACTCACCCATGAGCTTGGAAACTTCAACATCCATGAAAATTTTTTAACTCAACCGATCAATGTAAGTCCTCCGCAACTTATTTTTGATTTTATTCACACACGAATCACGCTTAGAGATCCCGTGGCATGTCTAGGACACTAAGAATAATCTCGTCGACGTATCTATTAGGAATATCTTAAATAACACTTAGAACTTACTTCTACAGTGTACCACATGCCCATAGATTTAACTAATTGCTAATCCTATATTGAATACTTATGCTCTGTACACAGAACTAACGAATCTTATCTTGATACACACAGGATATCCTAAGGATCAGTCCACACCCAAAGAACAAACGGAGGTCTGATCTAAATAGATCGGTGACGTGACTACCATCAAAGTGTGGAGGATACCTCATACATCCATAATGGTATCTCAAGTCAAAGAATCACTATGCTACTCAATCTGAGAAGATTCCTATTGATGTTGGTGTACCATCTATTAGGAAATCTTCGGTGAGTTGTTCAGTGTTTATCAAATAAACACCTATATGTCTATACAAGTCTCTAGAGACTCAAGGTTCATTGGGATAAACCATTGGACCAAGTCTCGGTATACGACATGTATTGGTCTCAATAGATTTTACTAATCGACCCGTGTCAGTAAATCTTGACGAGGAACTTTATTTGAGAATATATAACTTATAGTGACGATTCCCAATGTCAATTACAAATTACGTTATAACTGCGGACTACGTTGTAAATCCTGGGGTCTTTGTCTAATATATACATATCAATAAATCATATTTAGTTTCAATCGTAACTAAATCGAATACGTAAAAAAAAATGAGGTACAACCATTAAGTAAGTAATATTATGGAAAAAGAACTTGTTCGTGTTCACGAATCAGACATAAATACGATTCGAATTGGCACTCCAAATACCAACCCTAACCTCGTCACAAGGGCATTTCTTTTCCCCGTGCTAGGCATATCCCGAGGCTACAAACTCCACGGAGGCTCGCGGGCCCTCCCCATGCTATGCAACTCCAACACTGAGTGGCAAACATCGTGGCAGAATTTTTCTTCCCCATGCTATGCCAACCCAGAGGTACCGTAGTACCATAACCGTCTTCAATCCATACGTGTTATGATTACCTTAGGACACCAAACGCCAAGCTGACTCTTTCACCGAGCATGCTATGGATACCCGACATGCCAAACGTCATGCAGGTCTTTATGTTATGTCCCTCAAAGATGTAAGTCATTGGATAATAACGTTCTAGCTCGGGGGCTTGATAATGATACCTGGGATTGGCATGCCACGGGGGTGCATGCTTTTTCCACATGACTTGCATCCCTTCATGCATTTCGATCACGAGTATTTCACAAGAATAATAAATGTATTTCCCATTCAAATAATAAACAATCATAGATGAACAAGTTTTTATTCAAAAGGGAAAAACCTTATTCATATTTATGGGATCTATTGCCCATGTTATAACGTTTTGAGGGTCATTCTAAGAGAGGCTCTATTGGAAATATATTCTCAGCATCTGAGCGTTATAGGGCCTGTTGTGTGCAGAAATGTTAAATTTCCAAACGACTTTTGGGTGATTAAAGTTAAAAATAGCATAGCCATAGTTTCTGACAGGCAAAATGAGATATTTCTGCTGCTGTAAATTTCTGAAAGAAAGGAAGAAGTCATCCCAATGATTAAACTTGGGCCTCCAATTTTACAATTGATTACTTCTCCTACTATTCATCTTGTGTCATCCTTATTCCCTTGTTGGTGGTTCAGCGAATGGCTCAGCCATAACAACGTAGGGTGGTTGTTGCACTACTACTTGTTTTATTATCAGTTATTGAAGTGGATAACGAGGGAAAATGGGGAATGTAGGCTTCAAGATGTGGATATGGAACTGGAAGGTAGCATATTTGGAAATAATAATAGTAACCATCAACACAATAAGGTTGCTATTTCCTCTCTTCTTTCGATCATATTCCTTATGCTTGTGTAATATCTCAGTTTATTAACCTGGAACACGAAGTTATGCAAAAGCCTCTCCCGATGGTCAGATGCAAACATCCAAAGTAACCAAATTAACTATATTCCTATGTTAATTAAGAAACTTCAAATTCATTAAGTTTAAGTTCCAATTATGGCTACCCCCGCCCGACATGTATATTCCTATCCTGTAAGGAAATCTTTACGGTGAGTATGAGATCGTGAGCTATTGAGTCTACAGCTAAACCTAAAATCCCTTTTCCAAGTTTATTTTAAGTTTACCAAATCAATCTTATTAGTTGCCAATTAACAAGAAGCATTAAGAACTAGACTCAATAAATAAACCATTACATTACACAAGAGATAAGAAAGGTCAACTTATTAAATCATTAATATTGATTTTCATCACAACCATAGACAAGGTATTTAGTTACGACACATACCTAGGATTATTAAGGAGAAAATATCATGCAAATAATTGAAAATTAAAAAGGTAAAAGTTACAACAATGAAATAAAATGATGGGGGTTAGGGGATCCACTTTTATTACTTGGAATTTAGAAATCTCTCTTTTTATAATATATAAATTTGCGTTATATTACCAACCGACCATATAGGCGGTATCCTGATTAAGTCAGATTTTTAATTAATTCCAACTGACCATAAAGGCGGTATCTAATTAAGTCAGGTTAAAATTAATTTAATTAAGTCCAACCGACCATAAAGCGGTATCCCATTAAGTAAGGTTTTAAGATAATTTATGTATTATAACTAAGGAGATTAATCTAAATTATAATAATAAAAGTTTTACCTTTCACCCTAGCAGAAAGAAGTTATCTACTCATACTTTAAAGTAAAGCAAATAAAGATTTATTACTTAAAATAAAAATTAAATACAAGAAAACTGAAAATTAAACAAATAAGATACTCTCTTCTTACTATTCTAAGGAAATTCCGAAGAAGAAAGTATGAGTTTTCCTTATGAATTCACCCTCATTTTATAGGCTCCAAAATCAGTGCGGGTCGGGATGTGTGAAGGCTTGGCGTCACGACACGGTGCACAGTAAATGGCGGCTGTTGACAGACTCAATTATTGGCTCGGCGTCGTGACGCGTGAATGCTTGGCATCGCGATAATGACGTCATCCTAACGCAAGGGATGACGTGTGTCGACATGCTGAATTCCTATGATGACATCATGATGACGCAATGATGATGCACGTGATGATGTGGTGATGACGCGTGTCGGTAGCTCAATAATTGTGGCATGTCACGACGCAAATGGATTATGCGTCGCGACGCATGAACAATGAATTTCCCTAATTGCTTTTTTTCATCCATTTTGGCCCCGATTTGATTCCATTGAGTCCTGAAATTTTATTTATCTACAAAATAACACACAACACATCAAAATATTCACAAAACTCGAGAAACTATAAAAATTATTAAGTAAAAGGGCGGTAAATATTGATATATTTTCCACTTATCACACCCCTAAACCTATCATTTTGCTAGTCATCGAGCAAAACAAACAAAATAAAATACAATAAACAACTTAAAAATAAAATTCAACTAAGCCACTTTCGTAGAGATCACGGTTGCATTTAGCGTATGCAACAAGCCTTTAAACCCCTATGTGTCCCTAGTGGACGAGTTGTAGTCTCATGAGGGCTTATAGCGACGATACCCATAAACGTCAATCAAATGTACAATCAAACACACAAAACAAGTTAGTGACTAAACAAGTGAAATTCTTATCCAAGTTAATAGTTGTTTTCTTTCTTTCTAAATTACCAAATAAGTAAATTCTCTCATTATTTTTATCATTCTCCATATACAAAATTAACAAGGTATTAATCAAATCATTATGCCTACAATATTCATAAGTATAGTTGAAAAGAGAGTAATATTTTTGTCCTAAAGTTATATCAGAATTCACACCTATTTCTTAATGCTTCTTGTTAATTGGCCACTAATAAGATTGATTTGGTAAACTTAAAATGAACTTGGAAAATGGATTTTAGGTTTAGTCGTAGACTCAATAGCTCACGATCTCATACTCATCGTAGAGATTTCCTTACAGGATATACCTGTCGGGCGGGGGTAGCCATAATTGGAACTTAAACTTAATGAATTCAGAGTTTCTTCATTAACATATGAATATAGTTAATTGAGTTACTTAGGGTGTTTACATCTGACCATCGGAATAGGCTTTTTCATAACTTTGTGTTTCAAGTTAATAAACTGAGATATTACACAAGCATAAGGTAATCAACTCATCCTTAGAAAGATATTGGTAGGATTCACAACCCTGGATATTTTCATATTATTGTTTGAAACTTATAATCTACCTTTGTTTTGTTTTATTTACTTGTTTTAGATAAAAGTCATCATCTAACCAACAATCAAATCAATTAGATACTTGTAGACATTTAGCTTCGTAAATTGATAGCATAGGTATTAAGTCCTCATGGTATCGAAAAATTTTATACTACTTGAGCGATACGTGCGCTTGCGTTATGTGTGTGTTTACCACCGGTCAAGTTTTTGGCACCATTGCTGGGGACTTATTTATCTTTAACTATTAATTTTGAGGTTAGATAATTTACTTGTGTCTAATTTTTTTTTTACTTATTATTTTTGTTTTCTTGTGTTTTAGGTTTTCAGACACTATATGAGAAGAAGCAGAAGCTTCGAAATCCGTCCGCTTGACCCAGAAATTGAGAAAGCTATCAAACAGTTGAGAAGGGAAAGACGAGAAGGCTAATAAGCATTGATCAACATGAACAATCAAGAACCTGAACCTTTCGAGGTTGCACCATCAAATCCCATTCGAGATAGAACAATTCTTGTGGTTGATGGCTTCATATCATGCATTGTACTTCCACCCTTACTAGAAAATGCGTGTGACATCAAAATATGCATTCAAATGATACAGCAATCAGTTCAGTTTGGGGGAAGTGCAACTGAAGATCATAATGCTCACATCAATAACTTCCTGGAAGTTTGTGGCACATTCAATTACAACTGAGTAGTAGAAGAACCAATGCGACTGCCTGTGTTCCCATATTCCTTGAAAGACAGAGCTAAGGCTTGGCTCCATTCACTACCAGCAGGTTCCATCACAACTTGGAACACTCTTGCCACCAAATTCCTTGCAAAATAATTTCTCCCAGCTATAACAGCAAAGCCAAGAAATGACATCACATCCTTTGTACAACATGACTCAGAATCCCTATGTGAAGCTTGGGAAAGATACAAGGAGTTGTTCCGAAAATGTCCTCACTATGAGATTGTAAAGTGGCTACAAGTCCAAACCTTATACAATGGACTTTCTGGACTAATGAGAACTACAATAGATACTGCTGCTGGAGGAGCTTTAATGGCAAAAGAAGAAGATCAGGCCTGAGACTTAATTGAAGAAACGGCCAACAATAATTCATTGTGGCCAATGGAGAGAAGCATGATCCATCGAATAGCAGGAATCCACGAAGTAAGATCCAACACAGCAATGAATGCCAAACTGGATCAGATATTGAAAATATCAAGAAACTCTTAGCATGCAGGGTAATGCTGGATTCACAAGTTAACCATATGGAGGAGCACCAGAGGCAGAATCTTACAACCAAAATGATGTGACTGCGAACTATGTCCGCAATTTCAACAGACAGGAAAATAATCAATATTCCAATACCTACAACCCAGGTTGGAGGAATCATCCTAATTTCACATGGAGCAACAATTCAGGGCAAATGAACAATCCACCACCATGATTCCAACAGCAGAATGAAGACCAGAAGTATGAAAAAGAACCAGGGATAGCAAAATTGCTTGCCAAGATGAAAAAGCAAGAAGTAAAATACAATGCTTTAGTAGCTGTGGTTCAAAATCAAGCAGCATCATACGATGCTATGTTTAAAACCAATCAGCTTCTATAAAGGCACTGGAAAATCAATTGGGACAACTGGTCAATGCTCAGAGTTAAGAAACAGCAAGGTACCTGGCCGGTGCGTAATCACACGCGTATAACGCAAGCGCACGTATCGTTCAAGTAGTATAAAAAGTATCGATCTCACGATGACTTAATACCTAATCTATTAATTTTATGAGGTCAAATGATTACTAGTATCTAACAGGTTGTTTGATTGATTTGAAATGGTGATGATTCTAAATTTAAAAACAAGTAAATAAAATTGCACGAAAGTAGGTTTAAGAAAATTCAATATTAGGAAACTATCTAGGGTTGTGAATCTTTCTAATATCTTTTAAAAGATGAAGTAGTTATTTCATTTTTGTGTAGTATATCGGTTTACTAACCTAGAACACTAAATTATGCGAAAGCCTCTGTCGATGGTCAGACGCAAGTACCCAGTATAACCCAATTGAACCATATGTCTATGTCAACTAAATTACCTGGATTCAATAAGTTTAAGTTCCAATTATGGCTACCCCCGCCCGACAGGTATATGTCTATCCTGTAAGGAAATCTATTAAAGGTTTATCTATCCTCAAGAAAGATCGTGGGCTATTAAGTCTAAGGCTGAAACCTAAAATTCATTTGTCAAGTTTATTTTAGATTTACAAGATCAATCTTATTAATGGCAAATTAACAAGACGCATTAAGCTTATAATAAGTAAACCTTTGAATTACCCAAACTATAAAATAACCCCTTATAAACCGGTGATATTATAATACATCACAACCCCAGATAACTAACTTAGTTACGACACATAACTAGGGCTAGTAAAAACTTAAATAAAATAAAAGACATAAAGTAAAATGCAGAAAAGTAAATTGCTGAAAAGTAAATGACGGAAAGTAAATGCTGAAATTAAATACTGAAAATTAAATGCTGAAAGTAAATGCTGAAAGTAAATACTGAAAAGTAAATGCTGAAAGTAAATTGCTGAAAAGTAAATTGCTGAAAAGTAAATGCTGAAAGTAAATTGCTGAAAAGTAAATAAAGTAAAAGTACAATAAAAGAAAATGTTGAGGTAAAAGGATCCACTTTTATTACTTTTATTTTAGATATCTCCCTTAATATAATTTATTAACTTTGCATGATAATTACCAACCAGCCATATAGGCGGTATCCAGATTAAGTCCAATTAATAATTAATTACCAACCGACCAATCAGGCGGTATCCAGTTTAGTCAGGTTAAAACCAATTTAAATAATTACCAACCGACCAATATGGCGGTATCCTCGTTAAGTCAGGTTTTAACTAGTTTATATATTATAATTAAGGGAGATTAATCTAAATATTAGTAATAAAAGTTTTACCTTTTACCTCAGCAAATGGGAGTTACCTCCTCATTACTGAAAAGTAAAAACTGAAAATTAAAGAAAGAAAAGTATTGTGCGTAAAAGTAAATTGCGGAAAGAAAAAAATGAAAAGTAAAGAAAAGAAATTACGAAAGCGGAAATTAATTACTGAAAGCTGTAAATAAACAAACAAGATACAATCTTCTTATTATTTTTAAGGAATTCCTTAGAAGAAAGTATGAATTTACAAATGAAATGGCTTGGTATTTATAGGCAAAATTTTGCCTCCATCACATCATCCACCAAATCCATTATTAATTGCTCCACTAATTGCTCCACCAAATCCATTATTAATTGCTCCACTAATCACTTATCATGTTTGGTGGTGATTTGATAATTTTTATTATTTATTTATTAATTTATTTTTTGCTTTGAAAATGATTGAAAATGACTTTAATAATTACACACAGCACACTTCTGGATGGTTCATCAATTTCGGCCATGAAATCTTCAGAATTCGAAATTGTTTTGTCTTTTAATGTTGTAGATCTTTGGGTCTTCTTTAATCTTGAACTTGAATCAGCTCAATCCGATATCGGAGTAAAAACGTTATGCCCAAAATACGACAGATGCGCAAAACTGGAATTTCCAAAACTGCACTTCGTTAAAACGCCCTTTCAAGTTTCCAATCTCCAAAACTAATATGTCAAGTCCAATTTTTGCCCTTATTTGACCCATATTTCATCCTAAATGATTTCATTGTGTCCCAATATTATTTTATCTGCAAAATCAACTAAAACACATCAAAACGTTCATCAAACCCGAGAAATTAAACAAGATATTAAGTAAAAGGGGCGATAAATATTGATATATTTTCCGCTCATCACACCCCCAAACCTAACATTTTTCTAGTCCTCGAGAAAAACAAAAAAATAAAATACAAGAAACAATTAAAATTAAACTAAGCCACTGTTGTAGGGATCACGGTTGCATTTAGCATATGCAACAAGCCTTTAAACCCCTAGGTGTCCCTAGTGGACGAGTTATAGTCTCGTGAGGGCTTACAGCAACGATACCCACAAACATTTTACAAAAGTAAAAAAATAATAAAACTAATGCACACAAAAGCAAAAAGACAAGAGAAAAGAGAATAAAGAATTTAGTGACTAATCAGATGAAACTTTTACTCCAAGTTACTAGTTGTTTTCTTTCTTTCTAAATTACTGAATACGTAAATTCTCCGATTATATTTACCATTCTCCATATGCACAGCCGAAAAAATATTAATCAACTCATTTTTTCCCACAACAGTCACAAGTGCAGTTGATAAGAGAGTAATATTTTTGTCCTAAAGTTTTATCAGAATTCACACCTTTTTACAGCAATGGAATAATTTTTCTGATTTCTCTAATTTTTTTTCTTTGATTTTTGATTTTTTTTATTTATATACAATATCTTCCATCTATGTAGCGAGTGTTAGGTCGGTGGTTCCCAAACCAGTTGGCTTTAGGGCACCAGGTGTTAAGACACCCCTACAGACTTAATTACCCAGACTTGAGATATATTTATTTTTGCAGCATCTTTGATCCATGTAGCGAGCTTTGGGCCAGTGACTCCCAAACCAGTTGGCTTTATGGCACTAGGTGTTAAAACACCCTTACAGACTTAATAACTCGGATCTCAGACGTTTTTTTTTTACTCCATCACTTTTTCAGATGCTGCCTCCAATTAAACTAGAGCACTAAATATTACAAACTTTTCAATTATAACTCATGTCCGTATGTTACCATGCATGTTGATAATACCTGCCAACTGAGCATATGAAGATCCATTTTAGTCAGTATTATGGAGAATTCACAAATTAAATAATTTAAAATGAAATAAACAAAAATTAACTTGTTCCGAAATAGGTTTGAGATACGTCTCAGGAGTGGAAATTCTTTACTCAGCTATCTCTTACCAATTTCAACTTTTTAGTCAAAATAAAAACAAAAACGCAAAATATTTTTGTAGTTTTTGAAAAATTTTCAATTTTTTTGTATTTTTCGAAAAATTTTGGCCTAAAAATAAAAACAACACGCAACTAAAAACAAGATACTAATCAACTAATTTCCTCCCCCAAACCTAAATGATACATTGTCCACAATGTCTTAAACAGTAGATGAAGAGTTTAGAAGATAGTACCTGGTTAACTGAAACTCTACACGAAAAGTTAAAGGTTAAGATCCAGATTAATCCGACGCCTCTTACCACGATCGTCCTCGGACCAATTTATCTTTGAAATGATAGGGTCAATTTATGGTTCATAGGCTAAGATTTGGTCAATTAGATCCGGAGCAGTTCTGGCAGTGAAGAGGAGTTCTTTTAAAGGTTTTGACACAAACCCATTTCTTTGGGAATTTAAGAAACACACAAAGAAAATCATAAAATCCTTCAACGTTGTACAGTCCAAGCGGTTTCTGGTGTATCTTCAGGTTCGCCCAAGATAACACTGTAAAATCTTCCTCCAATGTACCCAATGTTGGGTTTCTAGATTTAGTCCCAAGATCAAAATAAGCATAGAAATGTGAATGAATATACAAATAAGAGTGGTGGAAACACACTTACAATGATCAGTTTTGAGATGTGTTGAGAAGCAAAATGAACTCCTAGATAACTTTACGTATTCGGCCAAGGGGTCCCTCCAAGCTCCAGGCTTTTTCTTGTGATTCCAAGCTCTCAAGTTGGTTTCCCTAACACCTTGATATGATTCTTTGATAAGTGCTAGCCCTTTGAAAAATTTTGCAACAAAAATTTCTCTATTTCTTCCTTCAATTTTCGATGAAATGAAGAAGAAAATTGGGAGAGTTTTCTTGCTACTTGTTTCGGCAATGAGAGAGAATGATAAGGCTTGTATTTTGATTTTCAAAAATCAATTTAAATTGATTTGGTAAAAGGTCACTCAAGCCATCAAAATTGGAGTGTGTTTCAAGTCTCTAATAACTCCACCAAAACCCATCAAGTTAAAGCAACTTTAAAGTGACAAGTGATGTGACATGTGATGTGACATGTGGGCCCCACTCGATTCCAAATGCGAGTGGGCCCGGAAACACTCCCGGGCTCGGGTTCGCTAATTCCGAATTTATGAACTTCCATTGCGACGTAATTAAATCAAATTTAATTAAATAATTATGCCTAGCAAAATTACTATTCATGTCGCTAACAAATTAATTCTAAATTAACTCGTTTGCCCAAATTAAAAACTAATTTTAATTCCGCATCGAAATCTAATTTCGTTTAATATACCAGATATATTATTTTCTCCATTAATTCCAAATTAATATTTCTCTCTCTTCAAATAGTACTCTATCCCAGATAAAGTCTCTCCGCAGTTAATCCCAGATTAATTAAGCTTGAATCATATGTCATCGGTGAATCTTCGAGAAGCGACCCAAGAGATCCCTGGATATGTTGGCAGTAAATTCGGTCGTCGGACTATCCGAACACGTACGTACCAAGTACTACATTTTTACCGATTTACGAGACAAGGTTGGCTTATAGCAAAACGTCATGCCTACCCAATTCACCAAAAATATTCTTCATAGAATATACGATCTATATCAGGCGTAATATACGTAGTATTGCATATTGCGATCCAGTATCGGATGTCACATGCAATGCCTGGGGCTGGAATAGTGTCTGCCCCGTACGAAGCATATATCCGATCACTAGCAACTAGTCTCTTTATTATCGGATAATCATGACCTAGTCATATAATCTCGACGGTTGCAACCTTTTAGAGAACCAGTTCTGTATCCCTGCGACCATCATCTCCATATGACTGAAGTGATATTTTTGTCTTGACATCACATCCAATACACTACGATTCTCAATAAACCCAGAAGAGGCGTACACATAACCTGTGAAAGTCCTGGACGACCAAAACCAAGCCCAATTAATCAATTTTTTTTTTAAATTCCAAATTTTATAATTCAATTAACCAAAGTGTAATATATCAATTAATTATCCAAATTAATATCTCCAAAATACAAATTTAATCAATTAATTATGTATTCATTTGTTCAACTTATGTCCAACATTTTTGAACCAAAAATCATCTCATTACATGCTCAATAGGTCACGGCATTTGTGGGTATTTTATGCCCGATTTCATTTTCAATCCGATTGAATTTTAAATCAACATTACCCAATTGTTTCAAGTCATCAAATGATCAAACAAACAAAAAATATCATGACTTATAAAGGTAGGAAGCATTCGGCCAAGCCTAGTTTTGGGCAACAAATTGATCCAATCAACTTTTCATGAAATTGATCATATACAACTTCAATACATCATCATTCAAGCATACTCAATCAATCAATTTTATCAAATCATGCTCAAATTGATTTTACCCAAATTTTACCATAATTCATTTCATGCTCAAATTGGCTCATAGATACCGTTGTTGGGTTTCTAGATTTAGTCCCAAGATCAAAATAAGCATAGAAAAGTGAATGAATATACAAAGAAGAGTGGAAGAAACACACTTACAATGATCGATTTTGAGATGTGTTGAGAAGCAAAATGAACTCCTAGATCACTTTGTGTATTCGGCCAAGGGGTCCCTCCAAACTCCAAGCTTTGTCTTGTGATTCCAAGCTCTCAAGTTGGTTTCCCTAACACCTTGATATGATTCTTTGATGAGTGCTAGCCCTTTGAAAAATTTTGCAACAAAAATTTATCTATTTCTTCCTTCAATTTTCGGTGAAATGAAGAAGAAAATTGGGAGAGTTTTCTTGCTACTTGTTTCGGCAATGAGAGAGAATGATAAGGCTTTTATTTTGATTTTAAAAAAACAATTTAAATCTAATACCAAAAGTTGATTTGGTAAAAGGTCACTCAAGCCATCAAAATTGGATTGTGTTTCAAGTCTCTACCAACTCCACCAAAACCCATCAAGTTAAAGCAACTTTAAAAGGACAAGTGATGTGACATGTAGGCCCCACTCGATTCCAAATGCGAGTGGGCCCGTAAACACTCCCGGGCACGGGTTCGCTAATTCTGAATTAATGAACTTCCGTTGCGACGTAATTAAATCGAATTTAATAAAATAATTATGCCTAGCAAAATTACTATTCACGTAGCTAATGAATTAATTCTAAATTAACTCGTTTGTCCGAATTAAAATCTAATTTTAATTCCACGTCGAAATCTAATTTCGTTTAATATATCAAATATATTATTTTCTCAATTAATTCCAAATTAATCTCTCTCTCTTCAAATATTACTTTATCCCAGATAAAGTCTCTCCGCAATTAATCCCAGATTAATTAATATCGAATCATACGTCATCGGTGAATCTTCGAGAAGTGACCCAAGAGATCCATGGATATGTTGGCAGTAAATCCGGTCGTCGGACTATCCGAACACGTACGTACCAAGTACTACGTTTTTACTGATTTACGAGACAAGGTTGGCTTCTAGCAAAGCACCATGCCTACCCAATTCTCCAGAAATATTCTTAATGGAATATATGATCTATATCAGGCATAGTATACGCAGTATTGCGTATTGCGATCCAGTATCGGATGTCACATGCAAGGCCTGGGGCTGGAATAGTGTCTGCCCCGTACGAATCATATATCGGATCACTAGCAACTAGTCTATTTATTATCGAATAATCATGACCTAGTCATATTATCCCGACGGTTGCAACCTTTTAGAGAACCAGTTCTGTATCCCTGCGTGACCATCATCTCCATATGACTGAAGTGATACTTCCGTCTTGACATCACATCCAATACACTACGGTTCTCAATAAACCCAGAAGAGGCGTACACAGAACCTGTTAAAGTCCTGGACGACCAAAACCAAAGCGTATTGATTGTCGCAAGTACTAGCGATGCAAGTCTCAAGTTAAGACCAAATACACCTACCCTGATGCGGATTCCCATAGACACATAGTCATACTACCAATGGGATTCCGCGGGGTTTATCCAGAGCAAAGCTGTTTTCCGTACCATCGGTAAAACACAACCTCCCATCACACTTGCATAAGTATCCAATACTTAAATACATGAGAATTATGATGTTACGCTTCCATAACACGCACAAGTGCAATACTAGTCTATTCTGCATTATTGATGTCTAGTCTCGATAATACTATGACTATGGATATTTAATGATTAAACCCTTATGGATTGATACTGCCTCATATCTTATCAATTTGGAACTAATCATAAGGACTTTCATCATTCACACATTTAAGTAATATAATTAAAAAATGATAAAAGGCAATTTCCATTGCTACATAATTAATTTGTACAAAAACACAATGTCTTTTACAAATAGTGACGCTATGAGTCATAATTGTCCAACACCCAAGCCACCTGGCAAAGAAATAAATGCATCAGCACGATTAATCATTTCCACTAGTCGCTCGGACATACCTGACACAATAAGTTCATCTCTGTTTGATGGTCCAATAAGATTCGCCTCTGCCAAAGGTTTTGGGATGATTCCCAAAACGTGACTGCCTCCCTCCTGTACAGCTTTTGAAACGATCCCCATAAGTCCAAGATTGCCTCCGCCATATACTAAGTGCATATTCCTTATAGCTAAGACTCGACCCAATTCCTGTGCTGCCTCTACGTATTGTGGCTTAACACCAACACTAGTACCGCAAAACACACAGATGTTTTCAACTCGTCTTCTTGAAGTGGCTTCCATGTTTTACTCTGGATGTCTTCAAAAGTGCAATGATGAGTTGAATTTATAATACCTGAAAAGGGTGAGTAAAATAATAGCACTAGTACCTACCAAATGACAATTATTAGTTAACAGTAAAAAAAAATCGTGATAGTCAAAAAGGTCTGGATGCTGTCAGAGAAAGTAAAAGAAAACAACAAAATAAATAACAATTATTAGGAAAAGACAAAGAGATATAATATGTACAAGAAAAGTAGCGGCTTGATTGACGTCTATGCGTTAGGGACAAGCTTCCCATCCAGTTTTCAACTCGTCTTCTTGAAGTGGCTTCCATGTTTTACTCTGGATGTCTTCAAAAGTGCAATGATGAGTTGAATTTATAGTACCTGAAAAGGGTGAGTAAAATAATAGCACTAGTACCTACCAAATGACAATTATTAGTTAACAGTTAAAAAAAATCGTGATAGTAAAAAAGGTCTGGATGCTGTCAGAGAAAGTAAAAGAAAACAACAAAATAAATAACAATTATTAGGAAAAGACAAAGAGATATAATATGTACAAGAAAAGTAGCGGCTTGATTGACGTCTATGCGTCAGGGACAAGCTTCCCATCCAGTTTTCTTATAAATTGGCAAACAGGGTCTTTTTGAGTCAGATTCCCAAGACTTAACTGTTGTCTTTTTTTTTGGAATTGTGTATGCAATTTGCGAATGGCTATATGAACAAAACCACTGGGATGCGTCTCAAGAGTTGAAGATATATCATCTACAGACTCCTTACTCAAGCTATCCCTAATGAAATTAATCTTATCTTCGCGGTTATCAGACACAATTCCTAAAGAACGACAACGAGTATCACAAAAGATACGAGCACATTTATAACAGACACACATTCTTTTGGCTCTTCTCTTTTTATCATAGGTGCTTCTTCCTAAACCAGGCAGATGTGAAATAAAAGAGTTACAAGACTCACCTGCTAATCAGACCCGTGCTTCAATAATCCAACGAATGTCAGTAGGAATACCATGGATCGTTAGTAATCTCATCCGTTCCAAGTGAGCTTTGTAGACTTTCATCAGAGAGTTTTGAGGGAGATAAGGAAATTGCTTGTGAAGATTTGTGAGAACTTCTTCCATCTTGAAATATCTTAATCTGCAAAAACTAAACACACAAAATTAAATCACATCAAATCACAATATATACACAAATTACATGGGTTGCTTCCCTACTAGCGCTAAGTTTAACGTCGACAGCTAGACGTGACTTCTCGAACGTTAGGCTGGATCTGAAAGTGTGACACTTTCTTTTAGTCACTCAAATGATTCTTCCCAGTAGTGCTTAACACGCTTGTTTTTAACCTTGAATGTTTTGTTGGAGTCGGGATCATATATCTCAACAGCTTTGTCTAGTAAAACCTTGGTGATCACAAATGGACCTGACCACTGTGATTTTGGCTTCCATGGGAAGAATTTCACCCTTGATTTGTTTAACAGTACCTTCTGCCCTGGTTCCAGTTGTATGCGGACTAACTTCTCATCATGTCTTTTTCTGGCCATTTCTTTGTATAATTTAGCATTCTCAAAAGGCTGATTGTGAAATTCCTCCAATTCGTTGAGCTGGTGGAACTTTTTCTCTTTTGTTGCTTGTAGTGCAAGAATTCGCTTTTTCAGTGCAAAAGACGCTTTATCTTCAGGCTCCACAGGCAATTGACATGTTTTAAGTTTGTCAGTAGAACTTTGCATTGCATTGGAGTTCTGAATGGTACTGTGTATCACATCAAGTCTGAAACATTCCTCCTTATTTTCATCATCTGGGAAATTCATGGCCTTGAAAACATTGAATGTTACTTCTTGGTCCTGTACCCTTATGGTTAATTCTCCTTTCTGTACATCAATAATGGTTCGACCTGTACCCAAGAACGGTCTCCCAAGGATGATTGGCACGTCTGCGCCTTCCTCGATATCAAGGACAATAAAATCTGCTGGGAAAATGAATTTTTCAACTTTGACCAACACATCTTCAACTACGCCTCTTTGAAATATGAGTGTTATATCAACAAGTTGTAGAGAGACTGAAGTTGGCATTGTTTCTCCAATCTGTAGTTTCCTGAAAATAGAAAAAGTCATCAAGTTAACACTCGCACCTAAATCACATAAAGCCCTACCAAAGTTATGTTCTCCTATAATGCAAGGAATGGTGAAACTGCCAGGATCTTTCAACTTTGGGGGAAGCTTCCTCTGAATGATGGCGCTGCACTCTTCTGTCAATGCTACTGTCTCATAATCTCCCAATCTCCGTTTTCATGAAAGAATGTATTTCATGAATTTGACATAGGTGGGCATTTGTTCCAAGGCTTCTGCAAATGGAATGTTGATGTGCAGCTTTTTGAACACCTCCAGGAAACGAGCAAACTGCTTGTCCAGTTTCTTTTTCTGAATGAAAAGGTGGAGGTGGAGTGATCTGTTCTTTTTTCTTTGCTTCTTTTTCCTCCATCTGTGGCACTGCATCTTTTGAAACTTCCTCAATTGTTGCCTTGATTCCAACATCTTTGTTGATTTCAGTACCGTTTTTCAAGGTGATTGCTTGACATTGCTCCTTCCCTTGGTTCATTGGATTTGGTTCTGTGTTGCTGGGAAGATTACCTAGCGGTCTGTAACTATGAGCATTGGCCAGTTGTCCCATTTGATTTTCTAGTGCTTTAATAGAGGCTGAATGGCTTTGATTCAATGCTACTTGATTTTGAACCATAGCTGCTAAAGCATCATATTTTTCTTCTTGCTTCTTCAACTGGGCCAGCACTTCTATTATTTCTGGTTCTTTTTCATGCTCCCGGCCTTTGTTCTATTGCTAGAATCCAAGTGGTGGATAGTTCTGTTGTTGGAGTCACGGTGGTGGATTGTTCTTTTGCCCTGAATTGTTGCTCCATGAAAAATTTGGATGATTCCTCCACCCTAGGTTGTAGGTGTTGGAATATGGATTGTTCCCCTGTCTATTGAAATTTTTGACATAATTCACTGTTTCTTCATGTTGGTTTGGTTCTGGTGCTCCTCCATATGGTGAACTTGTGGATCCACCATTAACTTTCATGTTAAGAGTTTCCAGATTTTTGCAAATCACATCCAGCTTGGAATTCAGTGCTGTGTTGGCTCCAACTTCATAAATTCCTGCAATTCTTTGGATCATGCTCCTTTCTGTTGGCCATAAAGAATTGTTGTTGGCCATTTCTTCAATTAAGTCACAGGCCTGAACTTCTCCTTTTGCCATCAAAGCTCCTCCAGCAGCAGCATCAATTGTGGTTCTCATTATTACAGAAAGTCCATTGTAGAAGGTTTGGACTTGTAGCCACTTTGCAATCTCATGATGATGACATTTCCAGAGTAAATCTTTGAATCTTTCCGAAGCTTCGGAAAGGGATTCGGAATCTTGCTGCACGAAGGATGTGATGTCATTCCTCAACTTTTCAGTTCTGGCTGGTGGAAAGTACTTTGTAAGGAATTTGGTGGCTAAAGTGTTCCAAGTTGTGATGGAACCTGCTGGTAGTGAATGTAGCCAAGCTTTAGCTCTGTCTTTCAGAGAGTATGGAAAACCCACAGTCTTATTACTTCTTCAGCTGCTCGGTTGTAATTAAAAGTACCGCAAACTTCCAGGAAGTTGCTGATGTGGGAATTAGGATCTTCAGTTGCATTTCCCACAAACTGTACTGACTGCTGAATCATCTGAATGCATGTTTTGATGTCACACGCATTTGCTGGTAAATGAGGAAGTACAATACAGGAAATGAAGCCGTCGACCATCGGAATGGTTATGTCTCAAATGGGTATCGGTGGTGCAACTTCCAAAGGTTCAGGTTCCATGTTGACTAAAGCTTCTTGGCCTTCTCGCCTTTCCCTTCTTAACTGTCTGATGGTTCTTTCAATTTCTAGGTCAAGCGGTCGGAGTTCAAATCTTCCGGTTCATCTCATGTAGTTTCTGAGAACCTGAAACACAAGAAAACAAAAATAATAAGTAAAAAGAAATTAGATACAAGTCACGTATCTAACCCCAAAACTAATAGTGAAAGTTAAATAAGTCTCCGGCAACGGTGCCAAAAACTTGACCGGTGCGTAATCTCACGCATATAACGCAAGCGCACGTATCGTTCAAGTAGTATAAAAAGTATCGATCTCAGGAGGACTTAATACCTAATCTATTAATTTTATGAGGTCAAATGATTACTAGTATCTAACATGTTGTTTGATTGATTTGAAATGGTGATGATTCTAAATTTAAAAACAAGTAAATAAAATTGCACGAAAGTAGGTTTAAGAAAATTCAATAATAGGAAACTATCTAGGGTTGTGAATCTTTCTAATATCTTTTAAAAGATGAAGTGGTTATTTCATTTTTGTGTAATATATCGGTTTACTAACCTGGAACACTAAATTATGTGAAAGCCTCTATCGATGGTCAGATGCAAATACCCAGTATAACCCAATTAAACCATATGTCTATGTCAACCAAATTACCTGGATTCAATAAGTTTAAATTCCAATTATGGCTACCCTGCCCGACAGGTATATGTCTATACTGTAAGGAAATCTATTAAAGGGTTATCTATCCTCAAGGAAGATCGTGGGCTATTAAGTTTAAGGCTTAAACCTAAAATTCCTTTGTCAAGTTTATTTTAGATTTACAAGATCAATCTTAGTAATGGCCAATTAACAAGACGCATTAAGCTTAAGACTTACTAAGTAAACCTTTGAATTACCCAAACTATAAAATAACCCCTTATAAACCGGTGATATTAGAATACATCACAACCCCAGATAACTAACTCAGTTACGACACATAACTAGGGCTAGTAAAAACTTAAATAAAATAAAAGACATAAAGTAAAATGCTGAAAAGTAAATTGCTGAAAAGTAAACGACAGAAAGTAAATGCTGAAATTAAATACTGAAAATTAAATGCTGAAAAGTAAATGCTGAAAGTAATTGCTGAAAAGTAAATGCTGAAAGTAAATTGCTGAAAAGTAAATAAAGTAAAAGTACAATAAAAGAAAATGTTGAGGTAAAAGGATCCACTTTTATTACTTCTATTTTAGATATCTCCCTTAATATAATATATTAACTTTGCATGATAATTACCAACCAGCCATATAAGCGGTATCCAGATTAAGTCAAATTAATAATTAATTACCAACCGACCAATCAGACGGTATCCAGTTTAGTCAGGTTAAAACCAATTTAAATAATTATCAACCGACCAATATGGCGGTATCCTCGTCAAGTCAGGTTTTAACTAGTTTATATATTATAATTAAGAGAGATTAATCTAAATATTAGTAATAAAAGTTTTACCTTTTACCCCAGCAAAGGGGAGTTACCTCCTCATTACTGAAAAATAAAAACTGAAAATTAAAGAAAGAAAAGTATTGTGCGTAAAAGTAAATTGCGGAAAGCAAAAACTGAAAAGTAAAGAAAAGAAATTGCGAAAGTGGAAATTAATTACTGAAAGCTGTAAATAAACAAACAAGATACAATCTTCTTAGTATTCTTAAGGAATTCCTTAGAAGAAAGTATGAATTTACAAACGAAATAGCTTGGTATTTATAGGCAAAATTTTGCCTCCATCAAATCATCCACCAAATCTATTATTAATTGCTCCACTAATTGCTCCACCAAATCCATTATTAATTGCTCCACTAATCGCTTATCATGTTTGGTGGCGATTTGATAATTTTTATTTTTTATTTATTAATTTATTTTTTGCTTTGAAAATGACTTTAATAATTACACACAACACACTTCTGGATTGTTCATCAATTTCGGGCATGCAATCTTCAGAATTCGAAATTATTTTGTCTTTCAAAGTTGTCAATCTTTGGGTCTTCTTTAATCTGGAACTTGAATCAGCTCAATCTGATATTGGAGTACAAAGTTATGCCCAAAATACGGAAGATGCGCAAAACTGGAATTTCCAAAACTGCACTTCGTTAAAACGCCCTTTCAAGTTTCCAATCTCCAAAATTAATATGTCAAGTCCAATTTTTTCCCTTGTTTGACCCACATTTCATCCTAAATGATTTCATTGTGTCCCAATATATTTTATCTGCAAAATAAACTAAAACACATCAAAACGTTCATCAAACCCGAGAAACTAAACAAAATATTAAGTAAAATGGGCGGTATATATTGATATATTTTCCGCTCATCAGTACCCTTCCTAGTAACATAGAGCCAAATCCAAGGAATAGAGGGAATGAGCAATGTCAAGCCATTACTTTGAAAAATGACACTGAAATCAACAAAGATGTTGGAATGAAGGCATCCACTGAGGAAGTTCCAAAAGAAAATAGCGAAGCAGATGCACAGATGGAGGAAAAAGTGGCAAAAGAAAATGATCAAGAAAGATTTACTCCACCTCCACCTTTTCCACAGCGTCTCCGGAAACACAAACTGGATAAACAATTTGCTTAATTCCTCAAGATCTTCAAAAAGCTGCATATCAACATTCCATTTGTAGAAGTGTTGGAACAAATGCCCAGCTATGTCAAATTCATGAAAGATATTCTGTCACGAAAGAGAAGATTGAGAGATTACAAGACTGTAGCATTGACAGAAGAATGCAGCGCCATCATTCAGAGGAAGCTTCCCCCAAAGTTGAAAGATCCTGGCAGTTTCACTATCCCTTTCACCATAGGAGAACATTACTTCAGTAAGGCTTTGTGTGATTTAGGTGCTAGTATTAACTTGATGCCTTTGTCTATTTACAGGAAACTGCAGATTGGAGAAGCAAAGCCCACCTCAGTTACCATTATTGATGTACAAAAAGGTGAACTAACCATGAGGGTGCATGACCAAGAAGCAACATTCAATGTTATCATAGCCATGAAATTCCCGAATGACGAAAAGGAGGAGAAATGTTTCTGACTTGATGTAATAGAGAGTATCATCCAGAATACATATGCAATACAACTTTCCACTGACAAACTTGAATCTTGCATCACCAACATGACTGAAAGAGAACTAGATGATGAGATTCTGGAATGTATCAACTATCTTGACGGAGCCTCTCGCTTCAGATCGACACCACAGGTGGAAAGCTTGGAATTACCGAAAAATGAGCGAATCAAGCCCTCGATTGAAGAACCGCCGCATCTGGAACTAAAGCCACTTCAGAGCCAACTCAGGTATGCATTTTTTGAAAACTCCTGTGATTATTTCTTCATCGCTAACATAGGTACATGAAGATAAGTTGCTGAGAGTGCTACGTGAGCACAAGAAAGCTATTGGCTGGATTATAGTAGACATTCAAAACATCAGTCCATCATTTTGCATGCACAAAATCCTGATGGACGGTGAATACAAAGCCATAGTGGAGCATCAACGGAGACTGAATCCAATCATGAAGGAAAGTCGTAAAGAAAGAAATCATAAAATGGTTGGATGCCGGCATCATTTACCCCATCTCTGACAGCACTTGGGTAAGTCCTATGCAATGTGTACCCAAGAAAAGAGGAATGACTGTAGTCACAAATAAAAAGAATGAGCTGATTCCAACAAGAACAATAACTGGATGGAGAGTATGCATGGAATACAGGAAGCTGAATAAAGCAACAAGGAATGATCATTTCCTACTACCATTCATTGACCAGATGCTAGACAGATTGGCGGGACATGAATTCTACTGCTTTTTGGACGAATACTCAGGATACAATCAGATTGCCATCGCCCCAAAAGATCAGGAGAAAACCACGTTTACATGCCCGTATGGTATTTTTTCTTTCTGCAGGATGCCATTTGGACTCTGTAATGATCCTGCCACATTTCAACATTGCATGATGGCCATCTTTTCAGACATGATAGAATAAAGCATGGAAGTCTTCATGGATGACTTCTCAGTATTTGGAGACTCTTTCGACCACTGCTTGCAAAATCAGGAAAACGTATTACAAAGATGTGAAGATACAAACCTGGTTCTCAATTGAGAAAAATGCCATTTCATGGTGCATGAAGGTATTGTCCTGGGATATCGAATCTCAAAGAAAGGAATTGAGGTAGATAAAGCAAAGATCGAGACTATAGAAAATTACCACCATAATAATTCGTTAAAGGTATTCAAAGTTTTCTCGGGCATGCAGGATTTTACAAGAGATTTATCAAAGACTTCTCCAAGATTGTTAAGCCTCTATATAATCTGTTGGAGAAAGATGTGCTTTTCAACTTCACCAAAAATTGCCACCATGCTTTTGAGATCTTGAAACAGAAGCTGGTCTCTGCCCCATCATAGTAGCACCAGATTGGACGCTCCCATTCGAAGTGATGTGCGATGCTAGTGATTTTTATGTAGGTGCAGTTTTTGGGACAACATAAGGCGAAATTTTTTCACATCATTTACTACACCAGCAAAACTTTGAATGAAGCACAACTCAAATACATAACAACTAAAAATGAATTGCTCATAGTTGCGTTTACTTTTGATAAATTCCACTCATATCTGCTGGGTCCCAAAGTGGTGGTCTACACATATCATTCAGCGATCTTATACCTGATCGTGAAAAAAGATGCCAAGCCTAGATTGATCCGTTGGGTACTTCTGCTGCAAGAATTTGATGTGGAAATCTGAGACAGGAAGGGGACATAAAATCAAGTTGTAGATCACTTATCGAGGCTAGATAATGGAGGTACAACTGGTAATGAACTAACAATCAATAAAATTTTTTCCAAATGAACAGTTGTTTGCCATCAAGCAGCAAGAAGTCCCATGGTATGCTAACTATGTAAACTACATATTATCGGAGAAATGGCCGTTGGAATGGACACATCAGCAACATAAGAAATTCTTCAAAGAAGTCAAACATTATGTCTGGGATGAGCCGTACCTATTCAAACATTGTGCAGATCAGTTATTACGACGTTGTGTACCACATGAGGAGGTTAATAGTGTCTTGCAGCATTGTCATTCATCACCATACGACAGACACTTTAGCGGAGATAAAACTGCAGCCAAAAATACTACAATCAGGTTTGTTCTGGCCCACATTGTTTAAAGATGCTCACTTATTCATTATTTCAATGTGATAGGTGCCAGAGAACGAGAAATATTTCAAGGAGAAATGAAGGACCTCTTCAAAGCATTCTCGAAGTAGAGATATTTTACGTATGGGGGATTGATTTTATGAGACCATTTTTTCTATCATTTGGAAACCTGTACATTCTGGTTGCAGTAGACGTCTCCAAATGGGTTGAACCAACAACAATGCCATCAAATTACTCAAAAGTGGTGTTAAAATTCCTTAAAAAGAATATTTTCACTCGCTTCGGAACACCTCGGGCAATCATCAGTGATGGTTGCACACACTTCTGCAACAGATACTTCGATACACTCCTATCAAAATATGGAGTTACTAATAAAGTTGCCACTACTTACCATCCGTAGTCAAGTGGGCAGGTTGAAGTTCAAACAGAGAGATCAAAAGAATCTTGGAGAGAACTGTTGGATCAACAAGGAGAGACTGGTCTACAAAACTGGATGACGCATTATTGCCCTACCAGACAGCTTACAAGACACCCATTGGTATATCCCCATATCGAATGGTGTTTGGGAAAGTATGCCATCTTGATCGGTGAAATCACTCATATAACGCAAGCGCACGTATCATTCAAGTAACATAAAATGTATCGATCCTACGAGGACTTAATACCTAAGCTATAAATTTGTGAAGCTAAATGTTTAGAAGTATCTAATAGATTGGTTGTTTGATTGGATGATGATTTTAAACTAAAGACAAGTAACTAAAATAATACAAATGTAAATTAAAGGAAAATTCAATATTATTAAACTATCTAAGGTTATGAATCCTTCCAATATCTTTTAAAGATGAAATGGTTATCTCACGTTTGTATAATATATTGGTTTATTAACCTGGAACACGAAAATATGCAAAAGCCTCTGTCGATTGTCAGATGCAAACACCTAAATAACCCAATTAATAATAAGTCTATGTTAACCAAGTTACCTGAATTTATTAAGATTAAGTTCCAATTGTGGCTACCCCCGCCCAACAGGTATATGTCTATTCTGTAAAGAAATCTACCTAAGGGTCATCATGTCCCGAGGTGAGATTGTGAGCTATTGAGTCTAAGGTTGAAACCTAAAATTACTTCGTCAAGTTTATTTTAAATTTACCAGAAAAATCTGATTAATGACCAGTTAACAAGAAGCATTAAGCTTAAGACTCAATAAATAAACCTTTATATTACCCAAGTCATAAAATAACCCCTTTATAAACTGGTGATATTGGAATTCATCACAACCCCATATATGGTATTTAGTTACAACACATATCTAGGACTAGTAAAGACATAAATAAAGTAAATTACATAAAGTAAAGCTTGAAAATTAAAAAGGTAAATAAAGCAATAAAAAAAATACTTGGGTTTAGAGGATCTATTTTTATTACTTCTATTTTAGATATCTCCCTTATTATAATATATAAACTTTGCATGACATTACCAAATGACCATATAGGCGATATCCTGATTAAGTGAGATTAATGATTAATTCCAACCGACCATAAAGGCGCTATCCAGTTTAAGGTTAAAATCAATTTAATTAAATCCAACCGACCATTCCCATTAAGTCAGGTTTTAAATAATTTATATATTATAATTAAGGGAGATTAATCTAAATATTAGTAATAAAAGCTTTACCCTTCACCCCAGCAGATGGGAGTTACCTCCTCATACTAAAAAGTAAAAAATAAAGACATAAAAGTAAAATAAATAAAGAACTATTGCGTAAAATAAAAAATTAAATACAGAAAGCTGTAAATAAACAAACAAGATACAATATTCTTAGTATTCTTAAGGAAATCCCAGAAGAAGGTATGAATTTTACAAATGAAATGGCTTGGTATTTATAGGCAAAATGTTTCCTTCACCAATTTCTCCAAAAATTTCTCCACTAATTTCTCCACCAAATATGGCACCATGTTTGGTGGAAGTTTGACAATTTTCATTTTTTATTTTATTTTATTTTTTTATTTTGAAAATGGCTTTAATAATTACACATAACACACTTATGAATCTACTCTGATATCAGAATTCGAAATTCTTATGAACGTCAACATTTTAGACCGTTGAGTCTTCTTTACTCGAGAACTTGCATCACCTTAATCCGATGTCAGAGTAGAAAGTTATGGCCTAAATACGAAAATTACGCAAAGCTGAAATTTACGAAATTGTACTTCATTAGAACGCCATTTCAAGTTTCCAATCTCCAAAATCCAAATGTCAAGTCATGTTTTTTACCCTTATTTGTTCCACATTTAGTCCTGATTGATTCCATTGTGTCCCAAAAATTTATTTATCTGCAAAACACACAAAAATATATATATTCATAAAACTCAAGAAACCAAACAAAATAATAGGTTAAATGAGCGGTAAATAGTGATATATTTTCCGTTCATCACACCCTCAAACCTAATATTTTGCTAGTCCTCGAGCAAAACAATAAAATAAAATAAAATAAATAACTAAAACTAAATTAAACTAAGCCACTTTCGTAGGGATCTCGGTTGCATTTAGCGTATGCAACAAGCCTTTAAACCCCTAGGTGTCCATAGTTGACAAGTTATACTCTCGTGAGGGCTTGCAGCGACGATACCCACAAATGTCAAATGCACACAAAAGAAAAAAAAAGTTAGTGACTAAACAAGTGAAACTCTTATCCAAGTTAATAGTTGTTTTCTTTCTTTCTAAATTTCCAAATAAGTAAATTCTCCGGTTATTTAAACCAACAAGGTATTAATCAGCTAATTGTGCCCACAATATTCATAAGTGTAGTTGAAAAGAGAGTAATATTTTTGTTCTAAAGTTATATCAGAATTCACACCTTTTTAGCAGTGAAATTTTTTTCTGAATGTTTTTACAACATCTTCAACCCATATAGCGAGCTTTGGGCCAGTGACTCCCAAGCCAGTTGGCTTTAGGGCACTAGGTGTTAAGACACCCTTACAGACTTAATAACTCAGATTTCAGATATCTTTTTTTTTATTTATTTACAGCATCTTTAATCCATGTAGCGAGCTTTGGGCCAGTGACTCCCAAGCTAGTTGGCTTTAGGGCACTAGGTGTTAAAACACCCATACAGACTTAATTACTAGGATCTCAGATGTTTATTTTTTATTTTTCTTTTTTTTTTTTATTCCATTACTTTTTTAGATACTTCCTCCAATTAAACTATAGCATTGAATATTACAAACTTTTCAATTATAACTCATGGTTGTATGTTACCATGCATGTTGATAATACCTGTCAACTGATCATATGAAGATCCATTTTAGTCAGTATTATGGAAAATTCACAAATTAAATAATTCAAAAGGAAATAAACAAAAATTAACTTGTTACGAAATAGGTTGAGATACTCAAGAGTGGAAATTCCTTACTCAACTATCTCACACCAATTTCACCTGATTAGTCAAATTAAAAACACAAAAATTTTGAATTTTTTTTTGAAAAATTTTAACTAAAAACCAAGCAAAAACAATACAACGAAAAAAATAAAGACAAGATACTAATCAACTATTCCCCTCCCCCAAACCTAATTGAGACATTGTCCCCAATGTCTAAAAAATTAGAATAAGAGTTTAAAGGATCGTACCTAGTTAGCTGGTATTCTACATTTAAAAAGAAAATTAAGGGTTAAGATCCAGATTTATCCGACGTTTCTTACCACGATCATTATCATACTAGTTTATCTTGGAAAGGATATGGTCAATTTGTGGTTCAAAGGCTAAAAATTGGTCAATTAAATCATAGGCAGTTCTGGCAGTGAAAAGAATATCTTTTACAGGTTTTGACACGAATCCATTTCTCCGGGAATCATCATGAAACACACAAAGAAAATCATAAAATCCATCAACGTTAAATAGTCCAATTGGTTTCTGGTGTATGTTCAAGTTCGCCCAAGATAGGACTGTAAAAATTTCCTTCATCGTGCCCAAGCCACCTGGCAAAGCAATAAAAGCATCAGTACGATTAATCATTTCAACCAGTCATTCAGACATACCTGGCAAGATAAGTTCCTCTCCATTTGATGGTCCTATAAGATTCGCCTTTGCTAAAGGTTTTGGGATGATTCCCAGAACTTGACTACCTCCTTCCTGTACAGCCCTTAAAACGTACCCCATTAGTCCAAGATTGCCACCGCCATATACTAGGTGCATATTCCTTTCAGCTATGACTCTACCCAATTCATATGCTGCCTCAACGTACTCTAGTTTAGAACCAGCACTAGTACCGCAAAATACACAGATGTTAACAACTTCGTCTTCTTGAAGTTGCTTCCATTTTATTTTTTATTTTTTTTTCAAATTTGGATGTCTTCAAGAGTGCAATGACGAGCTGAATTTATAGAACCTGAAAAATGGTGAGTAATAATAGCACTAGTACCTGCCAAAAGATAATTATTAGCTAAACAGTAAAATAAATCATGAAAGTCGAAAAGTCTGGATCCTGTCGGAGAAAATTAAAGAAAATAACAAAACAAATCACAATTATTAATTAAAGACAAAGAGATAATATTATTTACAAAAAACAATAACGGCTTGATTGACTTCTATGCGTCAGGGATAAGCTTCCCATCCAATTTTTTTTATAAATTGGCAAACAGGGTCTTTTAGAGTCATATTTCTGAGACTTAATTGTTGTCTTTCTTTTTGAAATTATGCATAAAACATGTCAATTGTGTGATGCACATATCCACTGGAATGCGTCTCAAGAGTCAATGATATGTCATCCAAAGACTCCTTACTCAAGCCATCCCTAATGAATTTAATTTTATATTCACGGTTATCAGACACCATTCGTAAAGAACGACAACGAGTATTACATGTCATGCGTGCATATTTATAGCAAACACTCATTCTTTTAGCTCTTCTCTTTTTAGCATAGGTGCTTCTTCCTAAGCTAGGCAGATATGAAACAAAATAGTCAGAGGACTCACCTTCCAATCAGACCTGTGCTTCAATAATCCAATGTCATTAGGAATACCTTTGATCATCAGAAGTCTCATTCGTTCCATGCGAGCTTTGTTTACTTTCATCAGAGAGTTTTGAGGGAGAGAATAAATTTTCTTGTAAAGATTTATGAGAACGTCTTCCATCCTGAAATGTGACTTTACCTACACAAATTAAACACACAAAAATAAAACACACCAAATATACACAAATTGCATGGGTTGCCTCCCTGCTAGTGCTAAGTTTAACGTCGTTAGCTAGACATGACTGCCCGAACATTAGGCTGGATCTGAAAGTGCGGCACTTTCTTTTTATCGCTAAAATGATTCTCCCCAATAGTGCTTGACACGATTGTTTTTAACTTTGAAGGTTTTATTGGAGTTGGGATCATGTAACTCAACGACTCTATCTGGTAAAACTTGGGTAATTAAGAATGGACCTGACCACTGTGATTTTAATCTCACAGGGAAAAATTTCAACCTTAATTTGCTGAATAATACCCACTGCCCCAGTTCCAGTTATATGCGCACTACCTTCTCATCATGTCTCTTCTTGGACTTTTCTTTGTATAATTTAGCATTCTCAAAAGGTTGTATGTGAAATTCCTCCAATTCGTTGAGTTGGTGGAGCCTTTTCTCTTCAGTTGCTTGTAGATCAAGAATTAACTTCTTCAGTGCGCAATACACTTTATCTTTAAGCAGATGACATGCCTTAAGTTTGTCAGTTGAACTTTGCTTTTCATCTGAGTTCTGGACGGTACCATCTATTACATCAAGTCTGAAACATTCCTCATTCTTTTCATCATTCGGGAATTCCATGGCTTTGAAAACATTGAATTTTACTTCTTGGTCATGTACCCTCATGGTTAGTTCACCTTTTTATACATCAATAATAGTTCGACCTATGGCCAAGAATGGTCTCCCGAGGATGATGGGCACGTCTTCGTCTTCCTCCATATCAAGGATAATAAAATCTACTAGGAGAATGAGTTTGTTGACTTTAACCAGCACATCTTCAACTACACCTCTCGGAATTATGATCGATCTACTAGCAAGTTGCAGAGAGACTAAGGTGGGCATTGCTTCTCCAATTTGTTGTTTCCTGTAAATAAAAAAAAAGGCATCAATTAACGCTAGCACCTAAATCAGATAAAGCCTTACCAAAATTGTGTTCTCCTATGGTGCAAGGAATGGTGAAACTATCAATATCTTTCAACTTTGGGGGAAGCTTCCTATAAATGATGGCACTGCATTTTTCTGTCAATGCTACTGTCTCGTAATCTCCTAATCTTCGTTTTCGTGAAAGAATGTCTTTCATGAATTTGACATAGCTGGGCATTTGTTCCAACGCTTCTGAAAATGGAATATTGATATGTAGCTTTTTGAAGATCTCGAGGAATCAAACAAATGGTTTGTCTAGTTTATTTTTCTGGAGACGTTGTGGAAAAGGTGGAGGTAGAGTGAATTTATCATTTTATTTTGTCTCTTTTTCCTCCATCTGTTGATCTGCTTCGCTGCTTTCTTTTAGAATTTCCTCAACAGTTCCATTGATTCCAATATTTTTGTTGATTTCAGTAACCGCTTTTCAAAGTGATGGCATGACATTGCTCATTCCCCATGTTCCTTGGATTTGGTTCAATGTTGTTAGGAAGGTTACCTTGCGGTCTGTAACTCCGAGCATTGGCCAGTTTTCCCATTTGATTCTTCGGAGTTTTCAAAGATGCTGCTTGGCTTTGAATTAATGCAGCTTGTGATTGAAACATGGCATCATATGATTCTTCTTGAGAATCATATTTTGCTTCTAGCTTTTTCAAGTGAGCCATCACTTCTGTTATTCATGGTTTTTTTTCATACTCTTACCCTTTATTTTGCTATTGGAATCCTGGTGGTGGGTTGTTCCTTTGCCCCGAAGTGTTACTCCATTCGAAATTGGGATGATTCCTCCACCCTAGGTTGTAGGTGTTGGAATATGGATTGTTCCCATGTCTGTTGAAATTATTGACATAATTCACCGTCTCATACTGTTGGTTTGTCTTTGGTGCTCCTCCATATGGTGAACTTGTGGATCCAGCATTAATCTTCATGTTAAGAGTTTCCAGATTTTTGCAAATCAGATCGAGCTTGGTATTCATTACTGTGTTGGTTCCAACTTCGTAAATTCCTGTGATTTATTGAATCATGCTTCTTTTTGTTATCCACAAAGAATTGTTGTTGGCCATTTCTTCAATTAAGTCCCAAGCCTGATCTTCTCCTTTTACCATTAAAGATTCTCTAGCAACAGCATCAATTCTGGTTCTCATCAGTCCATAAAGTTCATTGTAGAAGGTTTGGACTTGTAGCCAGTTTGCAATCTCATGGTGAAGAAATTTTCTGAGCAAATCCTTATATCTTTCCCAAGCTTCGCAGAGGGATTCTGAGTCATGTTGTACAAAAGATGTAATTTCATTCCTCAGCTTTGCAGTTCTAGCTGCGGGAATGTACTTTGCAAGGAATTTGGTGGCTAAAGTGTTCCAAGTTATGATGGAACCTGCAAGTAGTGAATGTAACCAAGCCTTAGCTCTGTCTTTCAAGGAATATGGAAAAACACGCAGTCTCATTGCTTCTTCAGTTGCTCGGTTGTAATTGAAAGTGCCAAAAATGTTCAGGAAGTTGCTGATGTGGGCATTAGGATCTTTAGTTGCATTCCCCCCAAAATGAACTGACTGTTGTATCATCTGAATGTATGTTTTAATGTCACATGCATTTGCTAGTAAGAGAGGAAGTACAATACATAAAATGAAGCCATCAACCACAAAATTGTTATGTTTCGAATAGGAATTGGTGGTACAACCTCCAAAGGTTCAGGTTCCATGTTGATGATTGCTTCTTGACCTTCTCGCCTTTCCCTTCTTAACAGTCTCATGGTTCTTTCAATCTATGGATCAAGCGGGCGAATTTCAAAGCTTCTGGTTCTTCTCATGTAGTGTCTGAGAACCTGAAACACAAGAAAACAAAAATAATAAATAAAAGAAAATTATACACAGGTAAATGTATCTAACCTCAAAATTAATGGTGAAAGATAAATAAGTCCCCGACAACGGTGCCAAAAACTTCATCGGTGAAATCACTTACATAACGCAAGCGCCCGTATCGTTCAAGTAATATAAAATATATCGATCCCACGATGACTTAATACATAGGCTATAAATATGTGAAGCTAAATGTTTACAAGTATCTAATAGATTGGTTGTTTGATTGGATGGTGATTTTAAACTAAAGACAAGTAAATAAAACAATGCAAATATAAATTAAAGGAATATTCAATATTCTTAAACTATCTAGGGTTGTGAATCCTTCCAATATCTTTTAAAGATGAAGTGGTTATATCACGTTTATGCAATATATTGGTTTATTAACCTGGAACTCGAAAATATGCTAAATCCTATGTCAATGGTCAGATGCAAACACCTAAATAACCCAATTAATCATATGCCTATGTTAACCAAGTTACCTGAATTCATTAAGATTAAGTTCCAATTGTGGCTACCCCCGCCCAACAGGTATATGTCTATACTGTAAAGAAATCTACCTAAGGGTCATCATGCCCCGAGGTGAGATCGTGAGCTATTGAGTCTAAGGTTGAAACCTAAAATTACTTCGTCAAGTTTATTTTAAATTTACCAGAAAAATCTTATTAATGGCCAGTTAACAAGAAACATTAAGCTTAAGTCTCAATAAATAAACCTTTATATTACCCAAGTCATAAAATAACCCCTTTATAAACCGTTGATAGTGGAATTCATCACAACCCCATATATGGTATTTAGTTACAACATATATCTAGGACTAGTAAAGACATAAATAAAGTAAATTACATAAAGTAACGCTTGAAATTAAAAAGGTAAATAAAGCAATAGAGAAAATATTAGGGTTAGAGGATCTATTTTTATTACTTCTATTTTAGATATCTCCCTTATTATAATATATAAACTTTGCATGACATTACCAAATGACCATATAGGCGATATTCTGATTAAGTCAGATTTATGATTAATTCCAACCGACCATAAAGGCGCTATCCAATTTAAGGTTAAAATCAATTTAATTAAATCCAACCGACCATAAAGGCGGTATCCCATTAAGTCAGGTTTTAAATAATTTATATATTATAATTAAGGGAGATTAATCTAAATATTAGTAATAAAAGCTTTACCCTTCACCCCAGCAGAGGGGAGTTACCTCCTCATACTAAAAAGTAAAAAATAAAGACATAAAAGTAAAATAATGAATGAAATATTGCGTAAAATAAAAAATGAAATACAGAAAGCTGTATATAAACAAACAAGTTACAATCGTCATAGTATTCTTAATGAAATCCCCATAAGAAGGTATGAATTTTACAAATGAAATGGCTTGGTATTTATAGGCAAAATTTTACCTTCACCAATTTCTCCACAAATTTCTCCACCAAATATGGCACCAAACATGGCACAAAACATGGCACCAAATCCTCCACCAAACATGCCAGCATGTTTGGTAGAAGTTTGACAATTTTCATTTTTATTTTATTTTTGTTTTGAAAATGACTTTAATAATTGTACATAACACACTCCGGATGTTTTATCAATTTCGGTCATGAAACCTTCCGAATTCGAAATTCTTATGAATGTCACAGTTGTAGATCTGTGAAGGTAGCCGTATTGGAAGGTGCGGCTGGATCACCTCCTTTTCAGGGAGAGCTAATGCTTGTTGGGTATTTTGGTTTGACACCGCTTCACACCCAAAAAGAAGCGAGCTACGCCTGAGTTAAACTTGGAGATGGAAGTCTTCTTTCGTTTCTCGACGGTGAAGTAAGACCAAGCCCATGAGCTTATTATCCTAGGTCGGAACAAGTTGATAGGATCCCCTTTTACGCCCCCAGGTCCCTCCCGTGTGGCGACATGGGGGCGTAAAAAGGAAAGAGAGGGATGGGGTTTCTCTCGCTTTTGGCATAGTGGGCCCCCAGCGGGAGGTATCTTCTTTAATCTGGAACTTGAATCACCTTAATATGATATCGTAGTAGAAAGTTACTGCCAAAATATGAAAATTATGCAAAATTGAAATTTCTGAAATTGTAATTCATTAGAACGCCATTTCAAGTTTCCAAGCTCTAAAATCCAAATGTCAAGTCCACTTTCTTGCCCTTATTTATTCCAGATTTAATCCTGATTGATTCCACTGAGTCCCAAAACTTTATTTATCTGCAAAACACACAAAAACACCTCAAAATATACATAAAACTCGAGAAACCATACAAATTTTAGGTTAAAGGGGAGGTAAATAGTGATATATTTTTCGCTCATCACATCTGCATGTGGAACTCGAACATAAAGCGTACTGGGCACTGAAGAAGCTAAATCTTGATCTACAAGGAGCAGGAGAGAAACGGCTCCAACAACTCAACGAATTGGAGGAATTTCACCTCTATGCTTATGAAAATGCCAAACTGTACAAAGAAAAGACCAATAAATGGCATGATAAAAAATAGTACGCAGACAACTGGAACCAGGGCAGCAGGTGTTGTTATACAATTCTAGGTTGAAACTTTTCCCTGTAAAGCTGAAATCAATGTGGTCAGGTCCATTTGTGATTACCAGGTGTTAACCTACGGTGTAGTTGAGATATATAACCCCAACTCCAACAACACATTCAGGGTAAATTGCCAGCGTGTCAAGCACTATTGGGGAGAATCATTTGAACGACAAAAAGAGAGTCTCACACTTGTAAATCTAGCCTAACGTTCGGGCAATCATGTCTAGCTGACAACGTTAAACTTAGCGCTAGCAGGAGGCAACCCATGCAATTTGTGTATATATTGAGATTTGATGTGTTTAATTTTTGTAGGAAAAGTCACAGACATGTTGGAAGACGTTCTACTGAAATTCTACAAAGCACGCATTGAAAGGATGAGACTTCTGATAATCCAAGGTATTCCTAATGACATTAATTGGATAATTCAAGCACGATTCCGATTGGCAGGTGAGTTATATGATTCTTTTATTTTATTTATGCCTAGTTTAGGAAGAATCACCTATGCTAAGAAAAGAAGAGCTAAATGATTAAGTGTCTGCTATAAATATGGACGTTGTACATGTAATACTCGTTGTCATTTTTAGGATTGTTGTTTGATAACCGCGAAGATAAAATAAAATTCATTAGGGATGACATTAATAAGGAGTATTTAGATGACATATCATTGACTCTTAAGATGCATCCCAGTGGATATGTGTATCACGCAATTCGCATGTTACATACATAATTTTGAAAAGAAAGACAAAAATTAAGTCTAGGGAATCTGACTTTAAAAGACCCTGTTTGCCAATTTATAAGACAATTAGATGGGAAGCTTGTCTCTGACACATAGATGTCATTCAAGCCGTTACTACCTGTACATATTATTATCTCTTTGTCTTTAACTAATAATTGTGATTTGTTTTGTTATTTTCTTTTATTTTCGCCGACAGGATCCATACTTTTTTACTTTCATGATTTATTTTATTGTTTAGCTAATAATTATCATTTGACAAGTATTAGTACTATTATTACTACTTTTTTTATGATCTATAAATTCAGCTCGTCATTTCACTCTTGTAGACATCCAGATTTGAGAAAGAAATATTTAAAAAAAATGGAAGCAATTTCAATAAGAAAAGTTGTTAACATCTGTGTGTTTTGTGGTACTAGTTCTGGTTCTAAACCAGAATTCGCTGAGGTAGCACAAGAATTGGGTAGAGTCATAGCTGAGAGAAATATGCACTTAATATATGGTGGTGGCAATCTTGGACTAATGGGGTACGTTTCAAAGGCCCTACAGGAATGAGGTAGTAAAGTTTTGGGAATCATCCCAAAATATTTCGTAGAGTCAAATCTTATAGGACAATCAAACGCAGAGGAATGCATCGTGCCAGATATGTCTGAATAACTTATTGAAATGATTAACCGTGATGATGCTTTTATTGCTTTGCCAGGTGGCTTAGGCACGATGGAGGAAATTTTCACATTGCTATCTTGGGCGAACTTAAACATACACTAGAAACTAATTGGACTGTTTAACGTGAATGTATTTATTGACTTTTTTTTTTGTGTTTCTTGAAGATGCCCGAAGAAATAGGTTCCTTTCAAAACCCGTAAAAGATATCCTTTTCACTGCCAGAACAGTCAATGATTTAATTGACCAACTCTTAGCCTTTTAACCATAAATTGACCGCATCCTTTCCAAGATAAACTTGTCTGATAATGATCGTGGTAAGAAGCGTTGGATAAATCTGGATCTTAACCTTTAGTTTTATTTTTAGATGTAGAATTCCATGCTAACCAGGTACTATTTTCTAAACTCTTCTTCTTTTTTTTAGACATTGGGGACATTGTCTCAATTAGGTTTGGGGGAGGGGAATAGTTTACTAGTATCTTGTTTTTATTTTTCGTTGTGTTGTTTTTGCTTGGTTTTTAGTCCAAAATTAAAAAAAAATTTAAAAAAAATGTGTTTTAAACTAGACTAACCAGGTGGAATTGTGTTTGAGTTATATGTGTAAGAAATTTCCAATCCTGAGACGTATCTCAACCTAATTCGTAACTAGTTAATTTTTGTTTATTTCCTTTTGAATTATTTAAATTCTTGAATTCTCCATGATACTAACTAAATTGGATCTTCATATGCTCATTTGACAGGTATTATCAACATGCATGGTAATATACGGACATGAGTCGTAAGTGAAAATTTTATAATATTCAGTGCTCTAATTTATTGGAGGAAGCATCTGAAAGCGATGGAATAACAAAAAAAGAAAGAAAAAATTGTGTATATAAATAATTAACCATGCTTTTACTTAGTAACCAGACGTCTTTCCTCAGTAAGTAGTGATTGTTCACGTCAAATGGTAAAAGCCTGAGTTAATAATAATAAAGTTTCTACTTAGTAACCGGACGTCTTGCCTCATTAAGCAGTGATTGTTCGCATCAAACGGTAGAACTTTTAACATCTGAGATCCGAGTAATTAAGTCTGTAGGGGTGTTTTAACACCTAGTGTCCTAAAGCCAACTGGTTTGGGAGTGACTGGCCCAAAGCTCGCTACATGGATTGAAGATGTTTTATAAAAAAAATAAAAAAAAATCATTGCTAAAAGGTGTGAATTCTGATATAATTTTAGGACAAAAATTTTACTCTCTTTTCAACTACACTTATGAATATTGTGGGCACAATGATTTGATTAATACCTTGTTGGTTGTGTATATAGTGGTAAAAATAATCAGAGAATTTACTTTTTGGTAATTTAGAAAGAAAGAAAACAACTATTAACTTGGATAAGAATTTCACTTGTTTAGTCACTAACTTGTTTTGTGTGTTTGATTGTACATTTGATTGACGTTTGTGGGTATCGTCGTTGTAAGCCCTCACGGGACTACAACTCGTCCACTAGGGACACCTAGGGGTTTAAAGGCTTGTTGCATACGCTAAATGCAATCGTGGTCCCTACGAAAGTGGCTTAGTTTAATTTTATTTTTAAGTTGTTTATTGCGTTTTATTTTGTTTGTTTGCTCGAGGACTAGCAAAATGTTAGGTATCAATATTTACCATCTCTTTTACTTAATATTTTGTATAGTTTCTCGAGTTTTGGGAATATTTTGATGCGTTTTGTGTTATTTTGTAGATAAATAAGATTTCAGGACTCAATGGAATCAATAATTGAGTCCGCCGACAGCCGCCATTTACTGTGCAGTGCGTTGCGACGCCAAGCCATCACCCGTCGTGACGCGCACCGATTTTAGAGCCTATAAATAGAGGCTGATTTCATTTGAATTCTTCATACTTTCTTCTAGGGAATTTCCTTAGAATACTAAGAAGATAGTATCTTGTTTGTTTAATTTCAGTTTTCTTGTATTTAATTTTTATTTTAAGTAATAAATCTTTATTTGTTTTACTTTAAAGTGTGAGTAGGTAACTTCTTTCTGCTGGGGTGAAAGTAAATCTTTTATTATTATAATTTAGATTAATCTCTTTTAGTTATAATATATAAATTATCTTAAAACCTGACTGAACGGGATACCGCCTTTATGGTCGGTTGGACTTAATTAAATTAATTTTAACCTGACTTAATTGGATACTGTCTTTATGGTCGGTTGGAATTAATTAAAATCTGACTTAATCAGGATACCGCCTATATGGTCGGTTGGTAATATAACGCAAATTTATATATTATAATATGGGAGATTTCTAAATTAGAAGTAATAAAAGTGGATCCCCTAACCCCAACATTTTATTTTATTGTTGTAATTCTTACCTTTTTAATTTTCAATTAGTTGTATAATATTTTCTTTATTTATATCTTTAGTAGTCCTAGATATTTGTCGTAACTAAATACGTTATCTAGGGTTGTGATGAAAACCAATATCAATGATTTAATAAGTTGACTTTTCTTATGTCTTGTGTAATGTAATGGTTTAGTTATTGAGTCTAGTTCTTAATGCTTTTTGTTAATTGGCCACTAATAAGATTGATTTGGTAAACTTAAAATGAACTTGCAAAAGTGATTTTAGGTTTAACCGTAGACTCAATAGCTCATGATCTCATACTAACCGTAGAGATTTCCTTATAGGATAATAATATACATGTCGGTCGGGGGTAGCCATAATTGGAACTTCAACTTAATAAATTTTGAGTTTCTTAATTAACATAGGAATATAGTTAATTGGGTTACTTTGGGTGTTTGCAACTGACCATTGGAAGAGTCTTTTGCATAACTTCGTGTTCCAGGTTTATAAACTGAGATATTATACAAGCATAGGTAATAAACTCATCCTTGGAAAGATATTGTTATGATTCACGACCCTGTATATTTTCATATTATTGTTTAAAACTTAAAATCTACCTTTGTTTTGTTTTATTTAATTATTTTAGATAAAAGTCACCATCCAACCAACAATCAAATCAATTAGATACTCGTAGACATTTAGCTTCGTAAATTAATAGCATAGGTATTAATTCCTAGTGGGATCGATATATTTTACACTACTTGAGTGATACGTGCGCTTGCGTTACGTGTGTGTTTACCACCGATCAAGTTTTTGGCACCGTTGCCAAGGGCTTATTTATATTTTACTATTAATTTTGGGGTTAGATACTTTACTTGTGTCTAATTTTTTTACTTATTATTATTTTTTTCTTGTGTTTCAGGTTCTCAGACACTACATGAGAAGAAGCATAAGCTTCGAAATCCGTCCGCTTGACCTAGAAATTGAAAGAACTATTAGACAGTTGAGAAGGGAAAGGCGAGAAGGCCAAGAAGCATTGATCAACATGAACAATCAAGAACCTGAACCTTTGGAAGTTGCACCACCAATTCCCATTCGATTCAGAACTATTACAGTGGTTGACGGCTTCATATCATATATCATACTTCCTCTCTTACCAGCAAATGCATGTGACATCAAAATATGCATTCAGATGATACAACAATCAGTCAAGCTTGGGGAAAGTGCAATGGAAGGTCCTAATTCCCACATCAGCAACTTCCTAGAAGTTTATGGCACATTCAATTACAACCGAGTGGCATAAGAAGCAATGCGTCTGCGTGTGTTCCATATTCTTTGAAAGACAGGGCTAAAGCTTGGCTCCATTCACTACCAGTAGGTTCCATCACAACTTGGACCACCATTGCCACCAAATTCCTTGCAAAATATTTTCCCCCAGCCAGAATAGCAAAGCTGAGGAACAACATCACACCCTTTGTGAAACATGACTCAGAATCCCTCTACGAAGCATTGGAAAGATACAAGGAATTTCTTTGAAAATATCCTCACCATGAGATTGCAAAGTGGCTACAAGTCCAAACATTGTACAATAGACTTTCTGGACTAAAGAGAACCATAATAGATGCTTCTGTTGGAGGATCATTAATGGCAAAATGAGAATATCAGGCCTGGGACTTAATTGAAGAGATGTCTAACAACAATTCCTTATGGACGACAGAAAGGATAATGATCCATCGAATAGCAGGAATCCATGAAGTAGGAGCCAACACAACAATGAATGCCAATCTTAATCAGATATGCAAATATCTGGAAACTCTTAGCATGCAGCTGGATCCACAAGTTCACCATATGGAGGAGCACCAGAGACATAATTTTTCAACCAACATGATGAGACTACAAATTATGTCAGTAATTTCAACAGACAGGGAAACAATCCACATTCCAACACCAACTACCCAAGTTGGAGTAATCATCCCAATTTCGCATGGAGCAACACTGCAGGGCAAAGGAATAATCCACCACCATGATTCCAACAGCAGAAAAAAGGCTAGGAGTATGAAAAAGAACCAAGAGTAGTAGAAGTGCTGGCTCATATGAAAAAGCAAGAAGCAAAATACGACGCTTTAGCAGCTATGGTTCAATATCAAGCAGTATTGAATCAAAGCCAATCAACTTCTATAAAGGCACTGGAAAATCAATTGGGACAACTGGCCAATGCTTTGAGTTACAGTCCGCAAGGTACCCTTCCTATCAACACATAACCAAATCCAATGAACAAAGGGAATGAGCAATGTCAAGCCATCACTTTGAAAAGTGGCACTGAAATCAACAAAGATGTTGGAGTCAAGGCATTCTTGTTGAATGCTCGAGCCAACCTCTTCTGGTATATCTGCATGTGATGTAAGGACTTCATTCTCTTCTCATCCAGCAGTACTAACTGTTCAAATCTCTGTGAGGCCCATTCCTGTTCAGGTAACTCTGCTTCTGCTAATACCCGTATAGACTGTATCTCAACTTCCAGTGGCAGTACTGCTTCCATTCCATAGACCAAAGAATAAGGCGTGGCTCTTGTTTCCGTTCTCACAGAAGTTATGTACCCTCACAGGGCGTATGGTAGCTTATCGGCCCAATCCTTGTAGTTCTCTGTCATCGTGGCTAGTATCATCTTTATTGTCTTATTGGCTGCCTCGACTGCCCCATTTACCTGTGGCCTCTAAGGTGACGACTTGTGATGTCTTATCTCATACTTATGTAGCATTACCTTCGTTTCTCCTTGAAACTGAACTACTTGTCTGTTACTACATGATGCGGCATTCCATATCGATATATGATGTTCCGAGCTATGAACTTCGCCATCTGCTTTGCTGTAATGTTACGAAATGTCTCAGCTTCCTCCCATTTCGAAAAATAGTCCACTGCCACTACTATGAAACGATGTCCATTCGATGCGTGCGGTCGAATTTCTCCGATCATGTCAATTCCTCATGCGGAGAAAGGCCACGGCTCTGATTGCCCGTGTAATTCTGTATGAGGAAAATGGTTCAAGTTACCGTGTGCTTGGCAATCGTGACAATGTTTTACCAGCTTCGCACAGTCAACTTCCATGGTCGACCAGTAGAAGCCTTGTCTTACAACCTTGCGAGACAAATTCAACCCATTCATGTGCGGTCCATATACCCCGGCGTGTACTCCTTCCACTGCCTTCTGAGCTTCTTCTTTTCTTAAACACTTCAGCTGAATGTCATTCGCTTGTCTTTTGTATAGTTCTCCCTTCAAACTCACATATTGAGAAGCCACTTCTGAATGGTTGTCTTATCTTTTTTGCTTGCTTCTTTCGGGAATTCCCCGTGTTCTAAGTATCACCGAATATCATAGTACCAGGGTTGAATGCTTTTGTCAAATATACTCACGTCGTGCAGATTGAAAGGAATGGACTAAGGCAGGAAAACGAAATGAACGTCTTTATTATTTATTATTAAGGAAAAGATTCGAACAAGTAGACGAAGTCAATGTCCTTATTATTAATAAATGCTGGATCACATTTGAATAAGATCAGGGAAACAAACATCTCCATAATTTGCAACTTCGTCTTCCCCCGTCTTCTTGCTTCTTCGACCATCAGATTCTCCAAGTGTAGTAGTTCTTTTTCCCATTTACTTCCCCTTTTTGCAACCTCATTCTCGTCACTGTCCGAGAATTTTTCCCAGAAATTCCCCCTCTGCTCTATTTCACCTTTACCACTGCTGTCTCATATCCCCATGCGAGAAGTTTAGTGGTTATGAGTTGGAGGACAAGGCTGTCAGGTAGGCCGGAGTTGATCATGTAGGTAGGTGGAGGTTTTCTGTGCGTGTTGAGTTGCTCTTTTTCTGGGTCAGGTATTTTATGAGAATCAATGAGGTCTTGGATCTCATGCCTAAGGCGGGTACAATTGTCGGTTTTGTGGCCTTTTTGCTGATGGAAGTAACAGTATAGGTTTAGGTCAAGGTAGCGTGGCATAAGGTTTGGAAGTGGTTTAGGTTCTAAGGGACTTATGAGTCATTGCCTTGCTAACCTCTCAAGCACCTTAGACAAAGGTCTACCCAGGTTGGAGAAATGCCGGTTCTTGATGGCAGCAATCTCAGCAGAAATGGGCTTGGCTCCCGATGGTCCTCCAACAGTCTTCATGTTCAAGCCATAAAACTTCATATTCTCCGCTTCTTCTTCTTCGATATCCATGACAGTCACCCTCAACTGTCGAAAATCAGTAATCATGAAGGTCATCCTCCTCAGCTTGCCATAGATAGAGGGCTTGGTGCCCTTGATGATCATTTTAATCTGGTCATTCTCCGAAGGCCGAGTTTTTATTTTCAGAAGCTGGCTTCTTTAGCGGTCCACATAATCCTTGAAACTCTCATCCGGCTTCTACTTGGTATTCTCCAAGTCGCGAAACGACAAGTCGATCTCCAAATACGTGACATATTGTTTCAGAAAGGCTTCTACCAGTTCCCTCCAATCTTCCTTAACCTTCATTTCAAGGCCATGGTACCACACTACGGGTGCCCCCTCAAGCGACATCCCAAACATCTTCTGAACCTGACGCTATGACAGGCCCACATAACTCATTACAGAAACATATTGTCGGAGATGGACCCTCGGATCCCCGTTCCCATTAAACTTGGCTATGTCAGGAATTTTAAACTGAGCCGGCAGCTGCTCCTCAAAAGTCATCACCTCATAATCTAACAAATCCTCATGCTTACCCTTCAGCTTGCGGGTAACCGATTCCACCTGATCGCGGAGTTTCTGTAATTCAGCCCGAGACCTGGTTATCCTTCCTGTGGCATACTCAGCCATGTCATCATCAAAGACGGGGACATCATCATTCAACCCGCTCGGAGGGCCCTCACGCTTCTCATTCTCATAGCCTCCCGCAGCGCGGGGTACGGCCATATTAGTCATAGCAGTGGTCAAAGTTTGCAGTTGCTCGGTGACCTTAGTGAGATTAGCTTCCAGTTGATCCATACGAGATCCCTCGTTAACTGATTCGCTCATGTTCGCTAACGGCCTTTTGATGAGTCTTCCCTCTTCCCTAACCCAACGGATATCTATGATGTCTTTTAAAACCCTAAGTCAGCATGTATGCGTGCGATGTATGGAATGTCTAAGTCGGCCCATTATCATTTTAAAGCATTTAATCATACTATTGCGCGGTGAAAACATGTCCCAGTTGAAAAGGCCCAACAGGTTTACACCTTTGCGATAACATGGCTAAACAACTTCAAATGATAAGGGGCCTAAACATAAAGTGGCCCATCGGCATTTTAGAAGCTCTTGGCCCAATAGCCATAAAGCACGAACCCGTCCCAGTTTAAATGGCCCAACAAGCCCATACCTCATGACAAAAGGTCCAACTGAACTGAAATGATGATGGTCCTAAACGAAAGCATAACAGAATAGTTTATATTGGTCCTACAACTACAGTTCATATGCGGGTCTATAGGGGTATAGACAAAGGCTCTTGTCGATGAAGGATTGCCTACAACTAGGACTCCCCACTCAAGGGTTCGAGCGACCAAGTGAGCGCACATTTTTTATACCTTAAGGTACGTGCCAACGAGTTATGGTGCATGACTAACTATCAAATGGATTTCCTATTGTAATTCCCCAGAGGGAGGGTGGAGCGAACTCTCTTAAATACCCAAGCCTCTTAGGCTCTTATCACCTTGGTGACAGGAATAAAAAACAACAAGTCCTCCAAATTAGTCTGTCACAGTGAGCTATGGGTAATGATTATTTAAGTGTCTTCACAGCTTTTCCTTATAGAAAGGTAGTGAATGAAGGAAAACACCAAACCATTACCTAGCTTTAATAATTCCTTTGATTAAACCCCTTCAACCCACGGTAAACACGGTTAACTAAATCACAAATCACAAACATTACAAGACATTATTTCGGGGTCGATTCTCTATCCCAGTGGAGTCGCCAGACTGTAGGACACAGAAATCGGCGATGCTGTTCCAGGCTCGCGGCCTAGTTGGGAGTACGGAATTGCCAACTGGGGAACTAAATCGGAGAAATAACATGGAGTCGCCACCCAGTGTGAAATGGGAAAATGATTCAAGGCCGCACTCACCCCTCGCAAGGGAAGACCTCAAACCGTTGGGTTCAGAATGGTCTCTTACTTATGCCACTTGTAATGAATGGATTTGTGCAATAATCTAACCAAATTTATGCAACAACCACCTACATCTAAGTTTGCATACTACCTATATCTAAGTTTGCATGCATAAAAATAAGTCGAAATAATGATAAGCATACAATTTCATGAACATACTAAGTAAATAAATGCGGAAAGGTAAATAAAAAATGACGGTAAAGCATAAACATTAAAACAAGCTAACTAAGCATATGATGGGGAAAGAAATAACTAAGGAAACAAACATGGAAAACATGATGAAGGAATCTGTCCAGTGCGTGCGTGTTTGTGTAGCGTTCGTAAACGCGTTCGAACGGTAAACAGAATGCACGCGTTCGAGTAGCATTTGATAACACATTCGAACGAGACGATGCAGAATGCATACGTTCATATAGCGTTTGATAACGAGTTCAAACAGAATCACAAAATCAACATCTATAATCATATAAACACCTAAATCATCCATAACAAATAATATACTAAACAACCAAATCATGCATAAAAAAATAAACATACTAAACAACTAAATCATGCTTAAATATAAGATTAGATGAAACGAAATATATGCGTCTCTCAAATGGTACGTGGAGTTGTATCCCAAGTTCAGACCGCATTACCATCCATTCGGATTCGGCTACGGAATTTACGTCTGGGTTTCCATCCGATATACCACAAGAGATAACACATATCTCCTTCATCCCATGGCCATAACATTCATGAATCCACAATACACATGGGAAGAAATAATAACAAAAGAATGGGAATAAATAAAAATGTGCCCTCAGGTCTTACTTTTTAAGTCGTCTCTTGGAAGTGCGTTATGCGACCGTCGAAAGGGTTAATGCTCCGCAACTCCTCTGGTTCACTGGTTCATTATTTTCCTCTGTTGCCTCACTATTTCGGACTGTTGTTTCCTCTGTTTTGGGCTGCTGTTTCTGCTATTTTTACTGTTGTTTTTGGATTATTTAATGGTGTAATTTAGAGGTGATTTGGGCCGCTGTTTGCGGTAATTGAAGGCTGATTTTCAGGGTGTGTTTTGGGGTAATTGAAAGGGTTTCAGTGCTTTGATTTTTGGTGATATAAGGTGCAGTGTAGGGGCTATTTTTGGTGGTTGCTGGGGTAATTTTCATAGGCAGTTTCGGTGAAGGAGGAGGCTGCTGGATGTCGTGAATGTGGAGGTTGGCTTGAGGGCTGTTTTTACGGCAATTGCAGGGAGAGTTTCTTTATGTTATGCGTGAATGTGCTAGGGTCTTGAAGACTTGGTTTTGGCTTCTTTTTATAGGCAAAGGTTGGGGTTATCCTTATACGAATAAGGAAATGATTTTGTGTAATTATGGGGATATCTTCTAATTAGTGTGTTATAAGGAAAAATCTATTTAATTGGGGATGCGATTTAATTTGATTTGATTTCTTCTCTTTTGATTAGGGATATGATTTAATTGAATTAGGAAAGTGTTTGATGAGATTTGATTTGAATCTTTTAATTTGGGAAAGTGATTTGTCTTGATTTTAGCATGTGTTTAATGTGTGATTTTGTTATTTTGGAATGCTTTGGGCGTGGCTTTGGTATTCTTGGGCGTGAGTTTGGTCCATTTTAGTGGGCTTAGTGTGTAACTTAGTGATGTGTGGGCTTGGTGTGTGACTTGAGGGGGTTTGGGACAAGGATAAGTTTAAAACACAGATATAACGAGCGAACCCGAAGCTAAGCAAATGAATTAAATCCAACAAGGTGTCAATTTCTGACTCTTCCCTTCCGACGTTCGTTTCCCGCGACTTCCACAACTTAAAGAGGTAGTGTCTCCATGTGAGACTCATCATCGGGACTTATATTCAATAATGCAGTGCCTACACTTAGTATGCAGGGTAATGCTAGATCCACAAGTTCACCATATGGAGGAGCACTAGAGGTAGAATCTTACAACCAATATGATGAGACTACAAACTATGTCAATAATTTCAACGGACATGGAAACAATCCACATTCCAACACCTACTACCCAAGTTGGAGTAATCATCCCAATTTCGCATGGAGCAACACTGCAGGGCAAAGGAATAATCCACCACCAGGATTCCAATAGCAGAACAAAGGCTAGGAGTATGAAAAAGAACCAGGAGTAGCAGAAGTGCTGGCTCATATGAAAAAGCAAGAAGCAAAATACGACGCTTTAGCAGCTATGGTTCAATATCAAGCAGCATTGAATCAAAGCCAATCAACTTCTATAAAGGCACTGGAAAATCAATTGGGACAACTGGCCAATGTTCAGAGTTACAGACCGCAAGGTACCCTTCCTATCAACACAGAACCAAATCCAAGGAACAAAGGGAATGAGCAATGTCAATCTATCACTTTGAAAAGTGCACTGAAATCAACAAAGATGTTGGAGTCAAGGCATTTACTGAGGAAGTTCCAAAACAATGCAGCGAAGCAGATCCACAAATGGAGAAAAAAGAGGCAAAAGAAAATGATCGAGAAAGATTTACTCCACCTCCACCTTTTCCACAGCGTCTTCAGAAACACAGACTGGATACGATTCCTATAGATCTTTAAAAAGCTGCATATCAACATTCCATTTGCAGAAGCGTTGGAACAAATTCCCATCTATGTCAAATTCATGAAAGATATTCTGTCACGAAAGAGAAGATTGGTAGATTACAAGACTGTAGCATTGATAGAAGAATGCAGCGCCATCATTCGGAGGAATCTTCCCTCAAAGTTGAAAGATCCTGATAGTTTCACCATCCCTTGCACAATAGGAGAACATTACTTCGGTAAGGCTTTGTGTGATTTAAATTCTAATATTAACTTGATGTCTTTGTCTATTTAGAAGAAACTGCAGATTGGAGAAGCAAAACCCACCTCAGTTACTCTACAACTTGCTGATAGATCACTCACATTTTCGAGAGGATCAGTGGAATATGTATTGGTCAAAGTCGACAAATTTATTTTCCCAGCAGATTTCATTGTCCTTGACATGAAGGAAGACAAAGACGTACCCATCATCCTCGGGAGACAATTCTTGGCTACAGGTCGAACCATTATTCATGTATAAAAAGGTGAACTAACCATGAGAGTACAGTGTTAGGGTTAGTGCTCTGAGCGCCAATTTCTTATGTATTTCCCTATAAATACTTTTGTATATATTTTATTAATGAATAAAATAAATAGTTTCTGTAATGTAAATTCTTTTATTATATGGTAAAGACGTAAATGACCATAGAGTGATTGGTTATGATACAGTTGCAAAAGCGTCGCAACTGACATTGAGTAGTATCATAACAATATCATTCTTTAACTATTCCTGGTCAAGGTTTACAATTACTTGGTCAGTAAGTAAACCCGTTGAGACCGGTACGTGTCGTATATTGGAATATTGGATTCTAATGGTTTCTCAATGAACCATGAGTCTCGGAGACTCATATAGACACGTAGGTGTTTATATCGGATAAACACTGAACGACTCACCGAAGATTCTTAATAAATGGTACACCAACGTCAATAAAAATCTTCTCGGGTTGAGTGAGCATAGTGATCCTTCAACTTGAGATACCACTGTGGATATATGAGGTATCCTCCACACTTTGATGGCAGTCACGTCACTGATCTATTTAGATCAGACCTCCGCCTGTTCGTTGGGTGTGGACTGATCCTCAGGATATCCTGCGCGTATCAAGATAGGATCCGTCAGTTCTGTGTACAGAACATAGGTATCCATTATGGAATTAGCCATCTGTTAATTCCATGGGCCCGTGGTACATTGTAGAAATTAGTTCTAAGTGTTATTTAAGAGATTGCTAATAGAATCGTCGACGGGATTATACCTAAAGAGATTTAACGTTTATATCTATATCTCTAGGATAATTTGGATACCTGCGACGTAAGGATTATACGTATGCAGTGACCTCAACTTGTATGGTTCAGAGATTTTATCTGTGTTCGTCATAATTTACGGATGGGTAGATTATGGACACGAAATTGGATTTCGTGACGGATATGCCTGAACCTATAGAGTCTCACTAATGAGATATACTCGTAGGGCACTAGGAAACTTTTATAAATAATACTGATTATTTATAAGTCTTTTAACGGTTAAACGAAGATACATGCTTTTTAAGATCTTTCAACCATTTATTAAATGTCAAATTATGATATTTGACATTTATTATTAATATATATATTTTGATTATTTAATGAAAATATAATACATATATTTGAGATATTTGTATTTAATTGTTTGATTATTTAATACATATATTTGTAAGTTTTTCCTTACTTTGTTCTTTATGAAAATTGTTTCTTTCATACTACGCTTTTATATGATTAGCTTAGTTTCATCTCTACTCTTCCATGGATGTGTTTTTTATGATTGGGAACTTAGATTAAAGATGTTAGCATGTATGATTTTTAAAGAATGCTAATTAGGTGTAATTAAGCATTCTTTTTAACCATTTGATGGAAGTTGCCATTCTAGAGTCTTTTAGCCACTCATGATTGACCTAGAATTGTTCTTGAGCTATTTCATGATGGTGATGCTTGATTGGTGTTGTAAGAATTGAATTAAAGTCTTAAATTTGATTAATTTGGTGTTAATTTTGTTAATTTGTGAAATTATAAAATTATAGTTTTTAACCTTCACCAAATTTGGGGATTTTCATATATGTGATGAGATTTGATGTATATTAAATTTAGGAATTTTTGGATTTGATCTTGACATGTTTTGAACAAAAAAAAGACCGAATTATAAATTCTTGAAAATTGAGAGACTATTTGGCAATGATGGAAAAACTATTTTCTTGAGTTGAAAAATTGTATTTCCATGTATAAATCATTTTGGAATTGATTTGGGATCAATTGGAATTGTATTTGATAATTTTGGACTAAAATGATTAAAATAAAAGTTTTGGGGCAAAATGGTAAATTCTGAAAAATCTGATTTTTGGGTAAAAATTTCAGTTTTTAAGTATTGAGTAATTGAAAAAAATTAGTTTATTTTAATTATCCAAGAAAAATAATTGAAATCGGAAAATTTTGATTTTCCGCGTTCCGCTGAATTTACCCGAATTACCACCCGGAACCCCAATATACAGGACCAAGAAGTAACATTCAATGTTTTCAAAGCAATGAAATTCTCAATTGACAAAAAAGAGGAGGAATGTTTCAGACTTGATGTAATAGATAGTATCATCCAGAACACATATGCAATGCAACTTTCCACCGACAAACTTGAAGCATGCATCACCAACATTACTGACAGGGAATTAGAGGATGAGATTCTGGAATGAATCAACTATCTTGATGGAGCCTCTCGCTTCAGATCGACACCACAAGTGGAAAACTGGAAATTACCGAAAAAGGAGCGAATCAAGCCCTCGATTGAAGAACCACCGCAGTTGGAACTAAAGCCACTTTCGAGCCATCTCAGGTATGCATACTTGGAAAACTCTTCTGATTTACCTGTGATTATTTCTTCGTCGCTAACATGGTGCAGGAAGATAAATTGTTGAGAGTGCTACGCGAGCAAAAAAAAGCTATTGGCTGAACTATAACAGTCATTTGAGGCATTAGTACATCAATTTGCATGCACAAATCTTGATGAACGACGAGTACAAAGCCACAGTGGAGCATCAACGGAGACTGAATCCAATCATGAAGGAAGTTGTAAAGAAAGAAATCATCAAATGGCTGGACGCCGACATCATTTACCCCATCTCTGACAGCACTTGGGTGAGTCCTATGTAATGTGTACCCAAGAAATGAGGAATGATTGTAGTCACAAATGAAAAGAACGAGATGATTCCAACAAGAACAGTGACTGGATGGAGAGTATGCATGGACTACAGGAAGCTGAATAAAGCAACAAGGAATGATCATTTCCCGCTACAATTCATTGACCAGATGCTAGACAGGTTGGTGGGACATGAATTCTACTGCTTTTTGGACGGATACTCAAGATAGAATCAGATTGCCATCGCCCTAGAAGATCAAGAGAAAACCACTTTTACATGCATGTATGGTACTTTTGCTTTCCGCATGATGCCATTTGGACTCTGTAATGCTCCTGCCACATTTCAACGTTGCATTATGGCCATCTTTTCAGATATGATAAAACAAAACATTGAAGTCTTCAGGGATGACTTTCAGTATTTGCAGACTTGTTCGACCACTGCTTGTAAAATCTGGAAAAAGTGTTACAAAGATGTGAAGATACTAACATGGTACATGAAGGCATTGTCATTGGACATCGAATCTCACAGAAAGGAATGGAGGTAGACAAAGCAAAGATCGAGACTATAGAAAAATTATCTACACCATCATCCGTCAAATGGATTCAAAGTTTTCTCGGGCATGCAGGATTTTATAGGAGATTTTATCAAAGACTTCTCCAAGATTGCTAAACCTCTGTGCAATCTGCTGGAGAAAGACATGTCTTTCGACTTCACCAAAGAATGCCACCAAGCTTTCGAAATCTTGAAACATAAGCTGATCTCTACTCCCATCATAGTAGCACTAGACTGGACCTTTCTATTTGAAGTGATGTGCGATGCTAGTGATTTTACTGTAAGTGCAGTTCTGGGACAATGTATGGCAAAAAATTTTCACACCATTTACTATGCCAGCAGAACTTTGAATGAAGCACAACTCAACTACACAACAACTAAAAAAGAGTTGCTCGTAGTTGTGTTTGCTTTTGATAAATTTTGCTCCTATTTGCTGGGTCCCAAGGTGGTGGTCTACACATATCATTCAACAATCAAATACCTGATCGCGAAGAAAGATGTCAAGCCCAGATTGATCCGTTGGGTGCTCCTACTGCAAGAATTTGATGTGGAGATCCGAGACAGGAAATGGACAAAAAATCAAGTGGCAGATCATTTATCGAGGCTAGAGAATGGAGAAACAATTGGCAATGAACTAACAATCAAAGAAACTTTTCCAGATGAAAAGTTGTTTGCCATCAAGTAGCAAGAAGTCCCATGGTATGCTGAATATGTAAACTACATAGTATCAGGGAAATGGTCATTGGAATGGACACATCAGCAGCGAAAGAAAGTCTTCAAAGAAGTCAAACACTATGTCTGGGATGAGCCGTACCTGTTCAAATGTTTTGCTGATAAGTTATTGCGGTGTTTTGTACCAGAAGAGGAGCTCAATAGTGTCTTGCATCATTTTCATTCATCACCATACGGCTGACACTTCAGCAGAGATAAAACTGCAGCCAAAGTCCTACAATCAGGTTTGTCTGGCCCACCTTGTTTAAAAATGCTTACTTATTCATTCTTCAATGTGATAGGTGCCAGAGAACAAGAAATATTTTGAGGAGAAATGAAGAATCTTTTCAAAGCATTCTCAAAGTGGAGATATTTGATGTATGGGGGATTGATTTTATGAGACCCTTTGTTCCAACATTTGGAAACCTGTGCATTTTGGTTGCAGTAGACTACGTGTCCAAATGGGTTGAAGCAACAGCACTGCCATCAAATGATTCCAAAGTGGTTTTAAAATTCCTTAAAATGAATATTTTCACTCGCTTCGGAACACCTCGGTCAATTATTAGTGATGGTGGCACACACTTCTGCAACAGATACTTCCATGCACACTTAGATCGCTTATTCCTGTAAGCATGTTTATGGAGAATTGGGTAGGCATGGCGCTTTGCTAGAAGCCAACCTTGTCTTGTAAATCGGTAAAACGTAGTAAAAGGTACTTACATGTTCGGATAGTCCGACGACCGAATTTACTGCCAACATATCCGGGGATCTCATAGGTCACTTCCCGAAGATTCACCGATGACGTATGACTCGCACTTTATTAATCTGGGATAAATTATGATGAGAGAGAAAATTAATCTAAGATTAATTGTGGAGATATTTTATTTGGGATAAAATATCAATTAAAGAGAGATAACGATTAATTTAGAATTAATCGATAAATTAATATATTCGATATATTAAACGAAATTAGATTTCGACGCTGAATTAAAATTAGATTTTAATTCGGGCGAACGAATTAATTTAGAATTAATTCGTTAGTGACGTTAATAGTGACTTCGCTAGGCGTAATCATTTAATTGCGTCGCAACGGAAAATTCGTTATTTTTGAAATAGTGAACCTGAGCCCGGGATTATTTGCGACTGCATTCGCATTTCGAATTCGAGTGTGGCACGTAAGTCAAATCAAACGTCAAATCATTAGTCACATCAAGCGTCAAATCACATGTCACTTTGAGTGATGTGACAATTGATTGATTGATTGATGTGAGATGATTGAAAGCATTTAATGCTTGACTTTTTCGAAAAGTTTTTGGTATATGTTTTATTTGTTTTTGGAAAACAAATCAACTTTTACACATTTCATCCTTCTCTCTCTTTGGTATATGGTTTTGGAGGGAAAACCTTCTTCTCTCTCACACGGTTTCACCTTCTGTTTTCTCTTATGTTTTCTGTCCAGAAATGCCGAGAAAGTGAAGGAAAATCAATGGTGTTTTGTGGCAAAAACACCAAGTGCTAGCACTCAAATGAGTTCATACAAAGGTCATAGGGAACTCACTACATGAGCAAGGAATCAACACAAGCTTGGAGCTTTCATGGAGGACCTCACATGGCCGAAAATGGAGACAACAGGACAGCCCACTGCCGAGCTTGGAGGAGGCAGAAAATGAAGATTTTCGTTCTTCGTAGCATCCAATCTGTTCTTTGTGAGTATTCCGCAACTCCTTTGATGTGTATTCATACTTGTTTCTTGCTTGATAATGATCCTTGGGATGTTTAGAACAAACCAACATTTAAGCCATCAGGATTATCTCGTGAGAGGCAAATACAGCATGTTGATATGCAACACCCACATCAGTATCAATTTGGGGGCGAGACCCCATATCAGCATCAGTTTGGGGGCGAGGCCCACATCGGTATCAGTTTGAGGGCGAGGCCCACATCTGTATCAGTTTGGGGCGAGGCCTACATCAGCATCAGTATGGGGGCGAGGCCCACATCAGTATCAGTTTGGGGGCAAGGCCCACATCAGTATCAGTTTGGGGATGAGTCCTAGGGTTGAGGCCCACACATCATCAAAATGCCGGGAATGGCACTCTGGGTATGGAGACACAACCGCGACGCCTCGGGTATGAGGTTTAGCACGCCGGGTATGGAGATACAACCGCGATGCCTCGGGTATGGGGTTTAGCACGCCGAGTATGGCACTCCGGGTATAGAGACACAACCGCAACACCTCGGGTATGGGGTTTAGCACGCAGGGTATGGCACTCCGAGAATGGAGACACAACCGTGACACCTCGGGTATGGGGTTTAGCACACCGGGTATGGCACTCCGGGTATGGAGACATAACCGCGACACCTCGGGTATGGGGTTTAGCACGCCGAGTATGGCACTCCAGGTATGGAGACATAACCGCGACACCTCGGGTATGGGGTTTAGCACGCCAGGTATGGCAACGACACCTCGGGTATGAGGTTTAGCACGCCGGGTATGGCACTCCGGGTATGGAGACAAAACTGCGACACCTCAGGTATGGGGTTTAACATACCGAGTATGGCACTCCGGGTATGGAGACACAACCGCGACACCTCGGATATGGGGTTTAGCACGCTGAGTATGCACTCCGGGTATGGAGACACAACCGCGACACCTCGGGTATGGGTTTAGCACGCCGGGTCTGGCACTCCGGGTATGGAGATACAACCACGACACCTCAGGTATGGGGTTTAGCATGCCGGGTATGGCACAACCAGATCAACTCAATTCAAAGCAACAGGCAAGTCAAGTGGCAGTTGGCGAGCCAGATAAGTAAAAATGCATTGCATAACTTTGATAGGATTGTGATTGTCACACAATGCACAAGTCCCATCAAAATGGGGGCGACTGTAGGCACTGCATTTTTGCATATAAGTCCCGATGATGAGTCTCACATGGAAACACTACCTCTTTAAGTTGTGGAAGTCGCGGGAAACGGATGTCGAAAGGGAAGAGTCAGAAATTGACACCTTGTTGGATTTAATTCGTTTGCTTAGCTTCGGATTTACTCATTAGATCTTTGTTTTAAACTTATCCTTGGCCCAAACCCCCGCAAGTCACACACCAAGCCCACACATCACCAAGCCCACCAAAATGGACCAAACTCACGCCCAAGAAGACCAAAGCCACGCCCAAAGCATTCCAAAATAACAAAATCACACATTTAACACATGCTAGAATCAAGACAAATCACTTCCCAAATTTAAAAGATTCAAATCAAATCTAATCAAACACTTTCCTAATTCAATTAAATCATATCCCTAATCAAAAGAGAAGAAATCAAATCAAATTAAATCACATCCCCAATTAAATAGATTTTTCCTTATAACACACTAATTAGAAGATATCCCCATAATTACACAAAATCCTTTCCTTATTCGCATAAGGCTAACCCCAATCTTTGCCTATAAAAAGTAGCCAAAACCAAATCTTGACACCCTAGCTGATTCACGTCCAAAGTAATACAAAAAGAACCCTTCATTGTCATTAGAAACACACTAAAACAGCCTTCATCCATCATCCTTTCTCGGCAACTGAAAGCCTACAAATAACACACTCAGAGCGCCCATTCCCATAGCAACCCCTACCTTCAACGCATAGCCCTCACCAACTGCAATTACCCTTCACAAATCATCCTTCACTTCACGCCACAAACCCTTCTTCACGTAAAGCCCCTTCACAAATCAGCCTTCACTTCACGCCACAAACCCTTTTTCACGTAAAGCCCCTCACGCCACCTGCCTCCACTTCACGCCGCAAACCCTTCTTCACGTAAAGCCCCTCATGCCACATGCCTTCAATTCACGCCACAAACCCTTCTTCACGTAAAGCCCCTGACGCCACTTACCTACTTCACGCTAAAGCCCTCTGACCTGCACCCTAAAAATACTGCAAAATAGTCCCTGACCTGCACCCTAAAATACCGCAAAACAGCCCCTGACCTGCACCCAAAAATACCACAAAATACCCCTGAAAACACCAAAAATTCTGCCCAAAAACTGCACCTTGAAACCCGCAAACCAGTCCAGAAAAACTGCACCTCCACCGCATAAAAAAGTCCCCCGACACAGCCCAAATACCGCAAAAACAGTGAGCAAACAGCAGCCCCAAACAGCGATGCAACGAAGGAAAACAATGAACCAGTAAATCGGAAAAGTTACGGAGCACCAACCCTTCCGACAACTGCATAACGTACTTCCAAGAGGCGACTTAAGAGGTTAGACCTGAGGGCACCCTTTTATTTATTCCCGCTCTTTTTTCGTTATTTATTTATTTCTTCGCATATATATGATGGATTTATGAATGTTGTGGCCATGGGATGAATGAAATATGTGTTATCTCTTGTGGTATATTGGATGGAAACCCAGACGTAAATTCCTTAGCCGAATCCGAATAGACGGTAATCTAGTTTGTAGTTGGGAAACAATTTCACGTACCACTTGAGAGACACACATATTTCGTTTCATCTGACCTTGTGTTTAAGAATGATTTAGTCGTTTAGTATGTTATTTATTTTTCTAAGCATGATTTAGTCGTTTAGTATGTTATTTATTTTTCTATGCATGATTTAGTCGTCTAGTATGTTATTTGTTTTTATGCATGATTTAGTTGATTATTTCCAAGCATGATTTAGTTATTTCTTATGTATTAGGAAGTTAATTATGTCTCTTCTACGTTTATGTTTAGATTGTTATTTATTTACATTGACATGCTTATCGATTTAATGTATTCATGAAATTGTGTGCTTGCCGTTAGGTCGACTTACTTTTATGCATGCAAACTTAGATATAGGTAGTATGCAAACTTAGATGTAGGTTGTTGTTGCGTAAACTCAGTTATATTATTACATAAATCTGTTCATTACAAGTGGCATAAGTAAGGGACCATTTCGAACCCAACGGTTTGAGGTCTTCCCTTGCAAGGGGTGAGTGCGGCCTTAAATCATTTTCCCAGTACACACTTGGTGGCGACTCCATGTTATTTCTCCAATTTAGTTCCCCTATGGGCTACTCCGTACTCCCAACTAGGCCGAGAGCATAGAACATCATCGCCGATTTCTATGTCCTACAATTCCCTTTTGTGAGATCCGGTGTCCAAGAATAATGCCTTCCTGCACCATGAAGTGGCATTTCTCCCACTTGAGTACCAGGTTGGTATCTTCGCATCTTTGTAATACATGTTCCAGATTTTGCAAGCAATGGTCAAAAGAATCTCCAAACACAGAAAAGTCATCCATAAAAACCTCCATACTCCGCTCCAACATGTCTGAGAAGATGGCCATCATGCAACGCTGAAATATAGCAGGAGCATTACATAATCCAAATGGCATTCTGCGAAAAGCAAAAGTACCACAAGGACATGTAAATGTGGTTTTCTCCTGATCTTATGGGGCGATGGAAATCTGATTGTATCCTAAATATCCGTCCAGAAAGCAATAGAACTCATGTCCTACCAGTCTGTCTAACATCTGGTCAATGAATGGTCGCGGAAAATGGTCCTTTCGTGTTGCTTTGTTCAGCTTTTGGTAGTCCATGGATACTCTCCATCCAGTCACCGTTCTGGTTGGAATCAACTCATTCTTTTCATTTGTGACAACAGTAATTCCTCCTTTCTTCGGCACACACTGCATAGGACTTACCCAACTGCTGTCTAAGATAGGGTAAATGATGCCAACATCCAACCATTTGATGATTTCTTTCTTCACGACCTCCTTTATGATTGGATTGAGTCTCCGTTGATGCTCCACTGTGGGTTTGTATTCATCAGAATCTTGTGCAAACAAAATGATGGACTAATGTCTCGAATGTTTGCTATAGTCCAGCCAATGGCCTTCTTATGCTCTCGTAATACTCTCAGTAATTTTTCTCCATGCTCCAATGTTAGTGAAGAAGAAATAATAACAGGTAATTCAGAAGAGTTTCCAAGAAATGCATACCTGAGATGGCTCGGAAGTAACTTCAGCTCCAGCTGTGGTGGTTCTTCAATCGAAGGCTTGATTCGATCTTTCTTTGGCAGTTTCAAGCTTTCCACTTGTGGTGTTGATTTGAATCGGAATGGTTTGTCAAGGTAGTTGATACATTCCAGGATTTCAGTATTTAACTCGTTGTCAGTCATGTTGGTGATGCAAGCTTCAAGTTTTTCCGTGGGAGTTGTATCAGTATCCTGAACGATACTATCAACAACATCAATTCTGAAGCATTCTTCTTCCTTTTCATCACTGGGGAATTTCATGGCTTTGAAAACATTGAAAGTAACTTTTTGGTCATGCACTTTCATGGTCAGTTCTCTTTTTTACACATCAATCATAGTTTTACCTGTAGCCAATAATGGTCTCCCAAGAATGATAGATACTTCTTTGTCTTATTCCATGTCAAGGATAATGAGTTTTTCGACTTTGACCAGCATATCTTCAACAACACCTCTTGGAAATAAGAGCGTTCGATCAGCAAGTTGTAGTGAGACTGATGTAGGCATTGTTTCTCCAATTTGCAGTTTCCTATAAATAGAAAAGGGTATCAAGTTAACACTTGTACCTAAATCACATAAAGCCTTACTGATATAGTGTTCTCCAATGGTGCATGGGACAATGAAACTGTCAGGATCTTTCAACTTTGGGGGAAGTTTCTTCTGAATGATGGCACTGCATTCTTCCATCAATGCTACTGTCTCGTAATCTCCCAATCTTCGTTTTCGTGAAAGAATGTGACCGGCGTAAACACACACGTATAATGCAAGCGCTCGTATCGTTCAAGTAGTATAAAAATATAGATCCCACGAGGACTTAATTCCTACTATTGTTATTAGTTGTTGATACTATTTATTTACAAATATCTAATTGAGGGAGAAGTGAATGATTGCTTGAAATGATCTTCTTTGTAGATTTGCTAAATAAATAAAAAGACAAAAGAAAATACTAAGGAAAATAAAAGACTCAAAGATCTAGGGTTGCGAATCTTTCTAATATCTTTTAAAAGATGAAGTAGTTATATCATAGTTAGGTAAATTATTGAATTATTAATCTGGAATACTAAATTATGTAAAAGCCTCTTCTGATGGTCATTTACAAATACCTAGAATAATCAAATTGAACCATATGTCTATGTCAATTAAATTACCTAGATTCATTAAGATTAAATTCCAATTATTGATACCCCCGCCCGACAGGTATATGTCTATCCTGTAAGGAAATCTATTAAAGGTTTATCTATCCTTAAAGAAGATCGTTGGTTGTTGAGTATAAGGTCTTTAAACTTAAAATCTCTATGTCTAGTTCATTTTAAGTTTTATCTAATCAATTTTATTATTGATCAGTTAATAAAAAGGCATTAAGGTTATGACTCAACAAATAATTCTTTAATTACCCAAACTATAATCTAACCCTTTTTAAATCCGGTGATATTAGATTTAATCACAACCCTAGATATTTAACTTAGTTACAACACATAACTAAAGCTGATATAAACTTAAAAGACAGAAAATGAAATTGCTGAAAAGTAATAAAAAGAAATGCTAAGGTAAGAGGAATTAACTTCTACTATTTACTATTTAGATATCTCCCAATAATATAATATATAATCTTATGATATTTTAAACCAACCGTCCGGAATGGCGGCATCCTGATTAAGTCAAATTCAAATATACCAGCCATAAGGCGGAACAGAAATATAAACTTAAATCAACCGTCCTAGAATGGCAGTATCCTTTATTAATTCAGATTTTAAATAGTTTATATATTATATTTTAAGGGAGATTAATCTAAATAGCAAAAGTAAAAGTATTACCTTATTACCTCAGCATGGAGGAGTTACCCCCTCATGGAAGAATAGAATTACTACTACAAAGCGTAAATAAAACTGAATAAAAGAGACTAAAGAAAAGAACTCTCAATTTATTTATAAGGATTTCAGAGGAAGAGGTACATTTGAAACTAAAATTCGAAATCTATTTATAGGAAAAAAATCTAATTTTTATTATTATTTTTCTGATTTTTATTTTTTTATTATTTTTCTGATTTTTATTTTTTTATTTATTATTTTTTTTTTTTGGATCGCTGAATTTTCGACACGTGGCATGGTGTGCTAAAAATGACGGCTCGTTGAATCTTTGACATGTGGCATGGTGGTGCAATAACCAAATACCCTCGGTGTCGGGACGCCCAAAATTACCAAAATACCATTTTTGCCAAATTTCACAATTTTGCTCCAAATCACCCAGAATATCTTGAAACTTTATTTTGGTGTCGGAATGCCCAAAATTACCAAAATTTGTGTCGGGATGTCCAAAATTACCAAAATACCCTTTTTGCCAAATTTCACAGTTTTGCTTCAAATCACCTCCAGAATGTCCTGAAACTTTATTTATCTACAAAATAACACAAAACACACATCAAATATATCACAAAACTCAAGAAACTATACAAAATATTAAGTTAAATGAGTGAGAAATAATGATATATTTATCACTCATCACACCCCCAAACCTAACATTTTGCTAGTCCTCGAGCAAAATAAAATAACAAAGTAAATTTAACTAAGCCACTTTCGTAGGGATCACGATTGCATTTAGCATATGCAACAAGCCTTTAAACCCCTAGGTGTCCCTAGTGGACGAGTTGTAGTCTCGTGAGGATTTACAGCAATGATACCCACAAACATTTTATAAAAAAAAAAAAGGAAGTGAAACTAATGCACACAAAGCAAAAAGACAAGAGAAAAGAGAATAAAAGTTAGTGACTAATTAGGTGAAACTTCTACTCCAAGTTTTAGTAGTTGTTTTGTTTCATTTTAAATTACTGAATAAGTAGATTCTCCGATTATTTTTATCATTCTCCATATACACAGTTAACAAAATATTAAACAACTCATTTTGCCCACAACAGTCATAAGTGCAGTTGATAAGAGAGTAATATTTTTGTCCTAAAGTTTTATCAGATTTCACATCTTTTGTAGTAATGGATAAATTTTCGGATTTTTCGGAATTTTTCTTTAATTTTTTTCTCTATTTTTTATTTATATACAATATCTTCCATCTATGTAGCGAGCTTTAGGTCGGTGACTCCTAAACCAGTTGGCTTAGGGCATCAGGTGTTAAGACACCCCTAAGGACTTAATTACTCAGACTTCAGATATATCTATATATATATATATATATATATATGTTTTTTTTTTATCATCTTTTTGATCTATGTAGCGAGTGTTGGGCCAGTGACTCCCAAACCAGTTGGTTTTAGGGCACTAGGTATTAAATACCCTTACAGACTTAATAACTCGGATCTCAGACATTTTTTTTTTATTCCATCACTTTTTTTGAGATGCTTCTCCAATTAAACTATAGCACTGAATATTACAAACTTTTCAAATACCCCTCATGTCTGTATGTTACCATGTATGTTGATAATATCTGCCAACTAAGTATATGAAGATCCATTTAAGTCAGTTTAATGGATAATTTACAGATTAAATAATTCAAAAGTGAATAAACAAAAATTAACTTGTTTTGAATTAGGTTTGAAATACGTCTCAGGAGTGGAAATTCCTTACACAGCTATTTCTTACCAATTTCATCTTTTTAGTCAACATAACATCAAAACATTTCTACTGGTCATATAACTATAATTTACATGTATTTTTAGAAGTTTAATCAAAGGCTCTCGCTGACGAATGATTGTTCACAACTAGGACTCCCCACTCAAGGGTTCAAGCGACCAAGTGAACGCACCTTTTTTATACCTTATGGTACGTGCCACGTTATGGTGTGTGACTAACTGTCGAATAGACTTCCCGTTGTAGATTCCCCAGAGGGAAGGTGGAGCAAGGCTCACTTAAGTACCCTAGCCCCTTAGGCTCTTATCGCTTGTTGTCAGGAATAAACAACGAGTCCTCCAAACTAGTCTGTCACAACACGCTACAAGTGAATGATTATCTAGGTGCCTTCACAGCTTTTCCTCATAAAAAGGTAGGGTAGTGGAGTGAAGGAAGACACCAAACCATCACCTAGCTTTAAATATGCCCTTTGTTTTTATTAATTTTTTAAATTTTTTTTGTATTTTCGAAAAAAAAATTTGGACTAAAAATAAAAACACAAACTATAAACAAGATATTATTAACTATTCCTCACCCCCAAACCTAAATGAGACATTGTCCCAATGTCTTAAACAGTAGAAGAAGAGTTTAGAAGATAGTACCTGGTTGGCTGAATTACTACAAGAAAATTAAAGGTTAAGATCCAGATTTATTCGACGCTTTTTACCACGATCGTCCTCAGACCAATTTATCTTTGAAATGACAGGGTCAACTCGTGGTTCAGGGCTAAGAGTTGATCTATTAGATCCAGAGCAGTTCTGGCAGTATAAAGGAGTTCTTTCATAGGTTTTGACACGAACCCATTTATCCGGGCATCATCAAGAAACACATAAAGAAAATCATAAAATACATCAATGTTAAACAGCCCAATCGATTTCTGGTGTATGTTCAAGTTTGCCCAAGATAACACTATAAAAATTTCCTCCAGTGTGCCTAAGCCACCTGGCAAAGCAATAAAAGCATCAGCACGATTAATCATTTCTACCAGTCGTTCAGACATACCTGGCACGATCAGTTCCTCTCCGTTTGATGGTTCAATCAAATTTGCATCTGCCAAGGGTTTTGGAATGATTCCCAAAACATGACTGCCTCCTTCTTGTACGACCTTTGAAACGATCCCCATAAGTCCAAGATTGCCTCCACCATATACTAAGTGCATATTCCTTGCAGCTAAGACTCGACCCAATTCTTGTGCTGCTTCTATGTATTGTGGTTTAGTACCAACACTACTACCGCAAAACACACAGATGTTTTCAACTCGTCTTCTTGAAGTGGCTTCCATTTTTTTATGTATTTCTTTCTTAACTCTGAATGCCTCCAAAGGTGCAATGACGGGCTGAATTTATAGTACCTGAAAAATGGTGAGTAATAATAGCACTAGTATCTTCCAAAGGAAGCTTGTTAGCAAAATAAAACAAAAGAAATCGTGAAAGGTCAAAAAGTATGGATCCTGTCTACGAAAATAAAGAAAATAACAAAAGAAAAGCAAATCAAAGCAATAATTAAGGCAACAGAATTGTGTACGCAATACGCCACTCGTTTGGTATATAAATCCATTAGGATGTGTCTAAAGATTTCATTCCTTACTCAGCCATCGCTAATGAATTATCTCTTATTCTTGCCAAACACCATTCCTTCTGTCTTAAAATGCTCCGTTTGTGCTTTTCCTACAAAAATAACACACAAAATTAAAAACTCTACAACATGTATATATAAAATAAAAATAGAAATTATAACAAATGCATGGGTTGCCTCCCTGCTAGCGCTAAATTTTTCGTCTTCAGCCAGACGTGACTGAAATCCATCTATCAAGGCGGTTTTTCAGCGTCGTTTTGGATGTCCAATTAAAGACATTCCCATGTGCGTTGCTTTTGAAAGGTCTCTTCCAACGGTAAAGTGGCAAAAAAGTTTTGTCTCATTCAGTGCTTGTGCCACCTTTTTAATCTTTGTTGCTCCAGTGATTCCTGAAAAGAAAGAAAGAAAATCAGGAGGTCTTGTATGATGCTTGACTTGGAATGGAAGTTCCATTCTGTCAAGCTTCTTGGTGATATCTCTGATTTGTACTCCCCGATACAGAGATGTTTCTCCTGAATGCTCTGGATTTTCAATTTGGTCAGACATTTGCTCCTCCATTTGCTCTGCTTCTTGCTCCACCTTTTCTTCACAGATGAATTTTAGGATCTCTGTATTCAGCTCTTCATCTGTCATCTGTAAAATACATTTTTCAAAATTGTCAACCTGAGGATGAAAATAAATGTCAGATTTTAGGTCTTCATCCTCTGATATGACTGGAATGGATGGTTTAGGAAGATCTTCTTCAAACATCGTAGCAAAGCATGCTCCAAGATCTTCATTCTGAGGATGGAAAGTTTCATCCTTCCTTGTTGGTGCAGTTTGTACAAAAAACCCAGTTTCTTCATCCTCGTCAGAGTCAGAATAATAAAAGTCAAATTGAGACTTTGTTGGTGCAGGTTTCTGAACTGATACCTCTGATTCTTGATACTGCTCAGCCTCATCCTCTATTATGACGTCATGATGAATCTCAGGATATTCCAAGGCTTCTTCAGTATTATTTGAATTTGCTCCGTGAGATATGTGATTCAGGTTGTCTGTTAGTTGTCTAACTTGATCTGTCATCCTCTGTATAGACGCCGCTTGACTCTCAATTTGTACATCAAATTGAGCTTCCCGTTCCTCGAACAAATTTTTGAGCATGTGAATCAACTGATCTTCCTCTGATGGATCAGGTTCTTGATGAAGATCATAAATGGATGGTGGATAAGATGGAAAATGTGATGATTCTACATACCTTGAATGATTCCAATAATTCTGCCACTCTGAAAGGTAAATACATTGATCGCTCAGGTGGTTACTATCACAAATTACACATCTCCCCATTTCATTCTGATGAGCAAATGTAGTATTGCTTGATTCTGAAATCCAGTGATAATTGTTGGGCTGGACAACAGGTCTCAGAAAACTAGACTGTTGCTCCCGGATTTGGGGTGTATCTTCTTCTAGTAAAGCTCGTAATGTTTCAAAATGTTCCATTTTTTCAATTACCTGAAAACAAAAGAAAAAAATAAAAAGTACAGATAATAATAAAGAAAATTAGATATAAGTAAATTAGATAGCTTCAAAATTAATAACTCAAGAAAAATAAGTCCCCGGCAACGGCGCCAAAAACTTGACCGGCGTAAACACACACGTATAACGCAAGCGCACGTATCGTTCAAGTAGTATAAAAATATCGATCCCACGAGGACTTAATTCCTACTATTGTTATTAGTTGTTGATAATATTTATTTACAAATATCTAATTGAGGGAGAAGTGAATGATTGCTTGAAATGATCTGCTTTGTAGATTTGCTAAATAAATAAAAAGACAAAAGAAAATATTAAGGAAAATAAAAGACTCAAAGATCTAGGGTTGCGAATCTTTCTAATATCTTTTAAAAGATGAAGTAGTTATATCATAGTTAGGTAAATTATTGAATTATTAATCTGGAATACTAAATTATGTAAAAGCCTATTCCGATGGTCATTTACAAATACCTAGAATAATCAAATTGAACCATATGTCTATGTCAATTAAATTACCTAGATTCATTAAGATTAAATTTCAGTTATTGATTACCCCCGCCCGACAGGTATATGTCTATCCTGTAAGGAAATCTATTAAAGGTTTATCTATCCTTAAAGAAGATCGTTGGTTGTTGAGTATAAGGTCTTTAAACTTAAAATCTCTATGTCTAGTTCCTTTTAAGTTTTATCTAATCAATTTTATTAGTGATCAGTTAATAAAAAGGCATTAAGGTTATGACTCAACAAATAATTCTTTAATTACCCAAACTATAATCTAACCCTTTTTAAATCCGGTGATATTAGATTTAATCACAACCCTAGATATTTAACTTAGTTACAACACATAACTAAAGCTGATATAAACTTAAAAGACAGAAAATGAAATTGCTGAAAAGTAATAAAAAGAAATGCTAAGGTAAGAGGAATTAACTTCTACTATTTACTATTTAGATATCTCCCAATAATATAATATATAATCTTGTGATATTTTAAACCAACCGTCCGGAATGGCGGCATCCTGATTAAGTCAAATTCAAATATACCAGCCATAAGGCGGAACAGAAATATAAACTTAAATCAACTGTCCTAGAATGGCGGTATCCTTTATTAATTCAGATTTTAAATAGTTTATATATTATATTTTAAGGGAGATTAATCTAAATAGCAAAAGTAAAAGTATTACCTTATTACCTCAGCATGGAGGAGTTACCCCATCATGGAAGAATAGAATTACTACTACAAAGCGTAAATAAAACTGAATAAAAGAGACTAAAGAAAAGAACTCTCAATTTATTTATAAGGATTTCAGAGGAAGAGGTACATTTGAAACTAAAAATTCGAAATCTATTTATAGGCAAAAAAATCTAATTTTTTATTATTATTTTTCTGATTTTTATTTTTTTATTATTTTTCTGATTTTTATTTTTTTATTTATTATTTTTTTTTTTTGGATCGCTGAATTTTCGACACGTGGCATGGTGTGCTAAAAATGACGGCTCGTTGAATCTTTGACATGTGGCATGGTGGTGCAATTACCAAAATACCCTCGGTGTCGGGACGCCCAAAATTACCAAAATACCATTTTTGCCAAATTTCACAATTTTGCTCCAAATCACCTCCAGAATATCTTGAAACTTTATTTTGGTGTCGGAATGCCCAAAATTACCAAAATTTGTGTCGGGACATCCAAAATTACCAAAATACCCTTTTTGCCAAATTTCACCAAATTTCACAGTTTTACTTCAAATCACCTCCAGAATGTCCTGAAACTTTATTTATCTACAAAATAACACAAAACACATCAAAATATTCACAAAACTCAAGAAACTATACAAAATATTAAGTTAAATGAGTGGGAAATAGTGATACATTTATCACTCATCAGAATGTCTTTCATGAATTTGACGTAGTTGGGCATTTCTTCCAAGGCTTCTGCAAATAGAATGTTGATATGCAGCTTTTTGAACACCTCCAGGAATCAAGCAAATTACTTGTCCAGTTTGTTTTTCTGAAGTCGCTGTGGAAAAGGTGGAGGTGGAGTGATCTGATCTTTTTCTTTTTCCTTTGCTTCTTTTTCCTCCATCTGTGGCACTGCATCTTTTGAAACTTCCTCAATTGTTGCCTTGATTCCAACATCTTTGTTGATTTCAGTACCGCTTTTCAAGGTGATGGCTTGACATTGCTCCTTCCCTCGGTTCCTTGGATTTGGTTATGTGTTGCTGGGAAGATTATCTAGCGGTCTGTAACTCTGAGCATTGGCCAGTTGTCCCATTTGATTCTCCAGTGCTTTGATAGAGGCTGAATGGCTTTGATTCAATGCTACTTGATTTTGAACCATAGCTGCTAAAGCATCGTATTTTACTTCTTGCTTCTTCAACTGGACCAGCACTTCTATTATTCCTGGTACTTTTTCATGCTCCTGGCTTTTATTTGGTTATTGGAATCCAGGTGGTGGGTAGGTCTTTTGCCCGGAATTGTTGCTCCAAGCGAAATTGGGGTGATTCCTCCACCCTGGGTTATAGGTGTTGGAATATGGATTGTTCCCCTGTCTGTTGAAATTGTTGACATAGTTCACTGTCTCTTCTTGTTGTTTGTAAGATTCTAACTTAGGTACTCCTCCAAATGGTGAACTTGTGGATCCACCATTAACTTTCATGTTAAGAGTTTCCAGATTTTTGCAAATCACATCCAGCTTGGAATTCAGTGCTGTGTTGGCTCCAATTTCATAAATTCCTACAATTCTTTGGATCATGCTCATTTTTGTTGGCCATAAAGAATTGTTGTTGGCCATTTCTTCAATTAAGTCACAGGCCTAATCTTGTCCTTTTACCATCAAAGCTCTTCCAGCAGCAGCATCAATTGTGGTTCTCATTATTCCAGAAAGTCCATTGTAGAAGGTTTGGACTTGTAGCCACTTTGCGATCTCATGATGAGGACATTTTCAGAGTAAATCTTTGAATCTTTCCCAAGATTCAAAAATTGTATTGACTGCCGAATCATCTAAATACATGTTTTGATGTCACACGCATTTGCTGGTAAAGGAGGAAGTATAATACAGGAAATGAAGTCGTCGACCACCGGAATGGTTCTGTCTCGAATGGGTATCGGTGGTGCAACTTCCAAAGGTTCAGGTTTCATGTTGACTAAAGCTTCTTGGCCGTCTCGCCTTTCCCTTCTCAACTGTCTGATGGTTCTTTCAATTTCTGGGTCAAGCGGTCGGAGTTCAAAGCTTATGGTTCGTCTCATGTAGTTTCTGAGAACTTGAAACACAACAAAACAAAAACAATAAGTAAAAAGAAATTAGATACAAGTAACGTATCTAACCCCAAAACTAATAGTGAAAGATAAATAAGTCCCCGGCAACGGCGCCAAAAACTTGACCGGTGCATAATCACACGCGTATAATGCAAGCGTACGTATCGTTCAAGTAGTATAAAAAGTATCGATCCCACGAGGACTTAATACCTAATCTATTAATTTTATGAGGTCAAATGATTACTAGTATCTAACAGGTTGATTGATTGATTTGAAATGGTGATGATTTTGAATTTAAAAACAAGTAAATAAAATTACGCGGAAGTAGGTTTAAGAATATTCAATATTAGGAAACTGTCTAGGGTTGTGAATCTTCCAATATCATTTTAAAGATGAAGTGGTTATTTCATTTTTGTGTAATATATTGGTTTACTAACCTAGAACACTAAATTATGCGAAAGCCTCTGTCGATGGTCAGACGCAAATACCCAGTATAACCCAATTGAACCATATGTCTATGTCAACCAAATTACCTGGATTCATTAAGTTTAAGTTCCAATTATGGCTACCCTCGCCCAACAGGTATATGTCTATCCTGTAAGAAAATCTATTAAGGGGTTATCTATCCTCAAGGAAGATCGTGGGCTATTAAGTCTAAGGCTGAAACCTAAAATCCCTTTGTCAAGTTTATTTTAGATTTACCAGATCAATCTTATTAGTGGCTAATTAACAAGATGCATTAAGCTTAAGACTTAATAAGTAAACCTTTATATTACCCAAACTATAAAATAACCCCTTATAAACCGGTGATATTAGAATTCATCACAACCCCAGATAACTAACTTAGTTACGACACATAACTAGGGCTAGTAAAAACTTAAATAAAATAAAAGACATAAAGTAAAATGCTCAAAAGTAAATTGCTGAAATGTAAATGACGGAAAGTAAATGATGAAATTAAATACTGAAAATTAAATGCTGAAAAGTAAATGCTGAAAAGTAAATTACTGAAAAGTAAATGCTGAAAGTAAATTGCTGAAAGTAAATTGCTGAAAGTAAATGCTGAAAGTAAATGCTGAAAGGTAAATAAAGTAAAAGTACAATAAAAGAAAATGTTGAGGTAAAAGGATCCACTTTTATTACTTCTATTTTAGATATCTCCCTTAATATAATATATTAACTTTGCATGATAATTACCAACTAGCCATATAGACGGTATCCAGATTAAGTCAAATTAATAATTATTTACCATCCGACCAATCAGGAGGTATCCAGTTTAGTCAGGTTAAAACCAATTTAAATAATTACCAACCGACCAATATGGCAGTATCCTCGTTAAGTCAGGTTTTAACTAGTTTATATATTATAATTAAGGGAGATTAATCTAAATATTAGTAATAAAAGTTTTACCTTTTACCCCAGCAAAGGGGAGTTACATCCTCATTACTGAAAAGTAAAAACAGAAAATTAAAGAAAGAAAAGTAATGTGCGTAAAAGTAAATTGCGGAAAGTAAAAACTGAAAAGTAAAGAAAAGAAAGTGCGAAAGCGGAAATTAATTACTGAAAGCTGTAAATAAACAAACAAGATATAATCTTCTTAGTATTCTTAAGGAATTCCTTAGAAAAAGGTATGAATTTACAAATGAAATGGCTTGGTATTTATAGGCAAAATTTTGCCTCCATCAAATCATCCACCAAATCTATTATTAATTGCTCCACTAATTGCTCCACCAAATCCATTATTAATTGCTCCACTAATTATTGAATTCCCGTTCTTCGTTGGGGATTACGGTATTACGTAAAGTAGTGGGAGACACTGTTGGGTTAAAAATCCATAACTAAAGTAGTGTGTAATTTTATGGAATTTGTTGCTTTTGTTTTCCTTTATTCTATATTGTTTATAGAATTATACTTCTAATCCACTACATAGCATATTACTTGAATATATTTTCTGACTTTAATTATGGTTGCGTATTTCTAGAATAGGTTCTAGAATGACAGTAGACTTAGATATTGTTAGATTAGTTCAAATCATCGGGAACTGTTGTTCCGATTTTCTTGAAAAATCAAGATGATTAGTGACTTAGTTACTAAGTCACGATTAGTAATCTAAATAGATATTTGTTTTGGATATAGTTATCTAGTAAGAATAGTTTCTTATGCAGTAAGAATTGACTTGAATTAGTTCATGTCTCGAGATTCTTGACTGGCATTAACAAAACCCAATTAGCTATTTGTTTATCTTATAATGACGTTTCTTGGCTTTAGTGACTTTAAGAAGTCACGTGTCTGACACAGTTTGCTAATCAATTATTTACAATTGTTGTGAATAATTGAACGTAAATTATAAAGCTTAAGAAAATAGATTTTTATAGTTATGTATGGAGGATATCGATTCTCACAATACGATAACTATTGGTATTGGATACTAGATCTCTCGTCTAGTTATTTAAAATAATGTTTAATAACTATTCTGATATTTGATATCAGAACTTGTGACTATTGGATAGTTACTTCATTCTATATAAACAGTTGTTATATATTTTAATATGACTAGTACTGTCATTAATGAAAAGATAAACATTAAGAATATGTTCAGTTAACTAAATAACTTAGAATAATGCTTTATGAGATTTTATCACATAAGCATAAGATGCTTATTCCGTTTGGTAAAGGATGGTATGATATGAGATCACACCACATATCCTTATCCATTTAATGAATATTGTATTCAGGATGTGATTAAATCTCATTTAACCAATGATCATCATTGGACCACAAGATTTATTAGACTAATACATTGGATGTATGTAGTTTAATGAATTATAAATTACCTTAGATAGTTTTCTTTACTCCGTAACTTAGTTAATGAATTGTCATGACTTAGTTGCGTGTTTCTAAAAGAATATATATTGAACTTCTTGAATGGTTCGAGAAATTTCAAAATGTTTCTGATGAAATACGGATAGAATATTTTGAATGGTTCAAAGATATTCTATTTGAAGTGTTGAAAACTATATCTTTGAAATTCATCGTGAATCTTTGAATTGTTCAAAGGTGTTTGATATGATCAAATATATGAATTTAAGGCAATTAGTTCTAAAGTTATTTAATGAATGTGATTCTTACTCAATATTAAACTTCCACGATTCCATCTTGATGGAATTGGTCAGTGGGAGTAATTGAATCTTATATGATTTGATTCGTTGATATTGAGTGTTTCCGAATTAGTTTTCAATACTCTTGGGGTTATGCTCCAGTAAGACTAATCCAACTCTTTAATTATTGTCCCATTAGTTTCTACAATTACGTATATGATATGTATAGTAGAAAATTCGAATCTTGAAAAGTTTGAGATTTGAATCTTTTTTTTTTGTATAATGGTTATATAATTGAAAGTACTTGCGCCTCGGAGGTACAAGTAAAAGTTTATCATTTATTCTATTTAATGGAATATTGTATTCTATTTGATAGAGTATCTTTTCTACGATCTCGAGTAATAAAATTATTTTATTACTTGGTGTGTAACATCGGATGTTAACGATTATAGAAAAGACTTGACTTATTGAAGTCAAATATGATAATGATAAACTATAAGTTTAACTACATAACTAATAAGATGAAAAGACCCTTAGACATCCTCCGTATAAGTTCAATAGGATGTCAGAATCATTTACAAAGTATTTGATACTTGTTGGTTCTGTTGTTTTCTCATTGAAGAAAATTATACTAAACTTATAGTGGGAGCGATATTTGATATCGATTTCGGAAATTACATTTGAACCATAGATCTAAGGTTGTTCATAGCTTACTACGATTAAGTTTTAAACTTGATTGAGCTTTTGGTATGAATTGTTCATAAAATGTGCAAATTATTTGCGCAACAAAAAGTAAAGTGAGCTTGATAAATGTTTGACCCTTATAGTATGATAGTGAGAAAGGTTATACTCAGTAGTCTATCGTAGATTCTGAGAAAACTTGTCTCTAGTCGCACTAATTGAACAATTAAAGATTTGTTGGTTGAAGTTGATATTGAACTATGTATTTTGGATAAGGAATGCAAAGTGCCGTTCTTTAGTGATTTCTTCGAATGAGAGATTCATCGTGATTTCTTTGTTTGAAGAGTTCATTTTAGAATGGCCCTAGAATTTGTATTCAGCTAAGATCACAGTTTGATATACTAGTTTATAGAGCCTATTATAGACTCATGTAAGCTTTCCGAAAATCTGTGTTCTCTGATTTTGATACAGTCAAATTGTATGATTTTATCAAAACATAGAGAATACATATTTGTTAGTAGGTGTTGGAATTCTCTAAGGTCCCAAGGATCATTATCAAGCATGAAATACATGTGAATACATTCAAGGGAGTTGCGGAATACTCACAATGATCGGTTGAGTCGATGTGGTGATGAATAAAAATAAATTTTATGCCTCCCTCCAAGCTCGGCAGTGAGCAATTTCCAAGTCCTCAAATTCAGCCATTGGTGGTCCTCCAAGTAAGCTCCAAGATTGTGTTGATTCCTAGCTCATGAAGTGATTTCCCTATCACCTTCGCAATACCCAAAAGTGTGCTAACACTTGGTGATTTTTGCCACAAAAACCACCATTTTCTCACTGCAATTTTCGGTAAAACCAGTAGGTTTTTGGAGAAGAAAACCCAGCCCCTTGGGCGTGAGATGCAAGAGAAGAGAGAGAGAGAAAAAGTTGGTTAGGAGAAAGTGTATCATATACCCTTAAATTGATTTTCAAAAATCAAATAAAGATATAATACATTTGCTTTCAAAAAGTCAAATGATTAAAGCTTTTGCCAACCACTACATCAAGTCACATCACTCAATCAATCAACTTGTCAAGTCACATCACTCAAGTGATAAGTGATTTGACGCTTGAAGTGACTAGCGATTTGACGCTTGATGCGACTAATGATTTAACACTTGATGTGACTTGCGTGCCGCACTCGAATTCGAAATGCGAATGCGCTCGCAAACACTCTCGGGCTCGGGTTCGCTAATTCCAAATTAACGAATTTTCTGTTGCGTCGAAATTAAATCTAATTTAATTAAATAATCATTCCAAGCATAATTACTATTCACGTCGCTAATGAATTAATTCTAAATTAATTCGCTCGCCCGAATTAAAATCCCATTTTAATTCCGCGTCGAAATCCAATTTCATTTAATATATCGAATATATTAATGTATCGATTAATTCCAAATTAATCGTTATCTCTCTTTAATTGATATTTTATCCCAGATAAAATATCTCCGCAATTAATCCCAGATTAATTTTCTCTCATCTAATTAATCCCAGATTAATTAAAAGTGCGAGTCATACGTCATCGGTGAATCTTCGGGAAGCGACCATGAGATCCCCGGATATGTTGGTAGTAAATTCGGTCGTTGGACTATCCGAACACGTAAGTACCTGGTACTACGTTTGTACCGATTTACAAGACAAGGTTGGCTTCTAGCAAAGCGCCATGCCTACCCAATTCTCCAGAAATATGCTTACAGGAATAAGCGATCTATATCAGGCGTAGTATACGTAGTATTGTGTATGTCGATCTAGTATCGGATGATCACGTGCTAGGCCTGGGACTGGAATTGTGTCTGCCCCGTACGAAGCACATGTCGGATGTTTGGTAACTAGTCTCTATAATCGGATATAAATGACATTGTCATAATATCCCGATAGTTGTAGCATTTAAGAGAACCAGTCCCGTATCCTACGTGACCATCATCTCCACTATGACTGGAGTGATACTTCCGTCTTGACATCACACCCAACACACTACGATTCTCGATATACCCGGAAGAGGCGTACACAGAAACCGGTTAAAGCCCTGGACGACCAAAACCAAAGTATATTGATTGTCGCAATTATTAGCGGTGCAGCTGTGCAAGTCTCAGGTTAAGACCAAATACACCTACCCTGATTTCGGACTTCCATAGACACATAGTCATACTACCAATGGAATTCTGAGGGGGTCTATCCAGAGCGAAGCTGTTTCCCATACCATCGGAAAAACACAACCTCTTATTACACTTGCATGAGTATCCTATACCCAAAAATATGAGAACTATGCCGTTGTGCCCTCACAAAGTGCACAAGTGTAATACTATTCTTTTACGTATTTATCGATGTCCAATCTCGATAATACTCTGACTAGGGATATTTAATGATTTATCCTTCGTGGACTGATACTGTCTCATATCATTCTCAATCCAGGAACAAATCATAGGGACCTCCTATCATTTATATATCTTAGTGATCTAATCACAAATGATAAGAGTACAATCTCCTTTGTCACATAGTTAATTTGTACAACAACACCATGATCTGTACAAATAGTGACGCTATGGGTCATAATTGTCCAATAATCTCCCACTTGGCCTATAGCCAGTCACTCGAGTGTCTAACACCCGAACTATGTACGGTTCGCTCAAACTACTGAGGAAATGCTTTCGTCAGCGGATTTGCATGATTATCGTCTGATGAGATTTATTCGATCATCACATCGCCACGATGTATGATCCGAACGAATTAGATGAATAGTCGAAGTATATATCTGGATCGTTGATGAGACCATTAATTCTTTAGCCTGTGCTGTAGCCTAGCTCAACTGCTAACAGAATTATATCTAATCTAATTAGATTTGTTATCGACCCAGAAGGCTTCTATTGCTGCCTCAACTGCAGCAATAACCCACATTTGTTGTTTATTCGGTAACAGTATCTTGCTTGGAAGATTTCCAGCTCACTGTACCGTTATTCAAACTGTATAGTACCGTTGTGCGACTTATAGTCGTTTTTATAGGTTTAGGAAACTTGCAGTAGTGATCCCAGTCACTTCAAGTTTTCCATCTCCACAGATTAATACAGCATCCTTAGATCTCTAAGATACTAATGGATGTTCTTAATATCAATCCAGTGACTATCACTTGGATTGGCCTGTTTGTGACTTCATATGCTCAAAGCGTATGAGACACCAGGTCGCGTACATTTTTCAATGTACGAGTTCTCGGAGAGTTTCAACTTTTAGATCTATCCCAGTAGATCTTTATTCCTAGAATAAAATTTGTTTCTCACAAGAATTCTATAGAGAATTTTCTCGAAAGCCAAGCTTTCACCGATTGTTTTTATGGGAATATCATTTCCAAGAAATGACGTGTCATTATTTATAGGACAGCCACTGTCAGTTCGCTCCCACTAACCCTCTTATATACACAAGAATCATTTCGTTTTGAATTAAATCATAAACTATTATGATTACATCAAAATGATAATTCTAAGAACTTATGCTTGCTTTAATCCAAACATGGATCGAATAACCTGCAAACCTTGTTTGCTTGTTATGGTACGACAAAACCGTCAGGATGTTGTAAGCATCCTCCAAAAGATTTCCTTTTCAGGAAAGTGATTTTCCCGTAAAGCTGACATATTTCATAAATGAAACATACAGCATTAGCAAGTATTATCCAAATGGATTTACCGTGGCAACGGGTAAAAGGTTGAATCGTAATCAACACAATGTTGATAACGACACCTTTCCGCAAAAAGCCTAGCTTAGAACGTTGGTATGTTGCCTTCCATGTATATCTTCCTTGAAGACTTATATAGTACCAATAGGCACAATGCCTTGCGGTACAACAACCAGTATCCAAACTGGTTGATATACATGGAATCCATTTCGGACTCATGGCACTTTGCCATAATAGGGAGTCGATACTTTGTAGATTAACATCTTTTTGAGGTGAGATCAGAAACCCATACCCCAGGTTGTATTCTGACTCTCTCTGATCTACGCGGTTCTTGTGTATTCGAAGATTACTGGTATAGTTTCATCCTTGATGAACTATTAGTGTTCAAATAAGGACTCGGTGCCTTGAACAGTATTACTCCGATTTTCATCGAGTTTTACTATCCTCCCACTTACCACTGCATATCGGTATTCCTCTTAGGAAAACTGCATGGCGAGCAACAATAACATTGTTCTCTTGTGTGATGTATAAGCACTATGCTTATGGTTTCCCTAGGATAACCTGCAATTGGCACTTATCCAATTTTGGTTTTAGTTTGGTATCATCCAAACATATGCCTAGCATGCCCAAATATTCAAAAATGAGAAAACCCAGTTTCTTCCTGTTCATATCTAATATGAAATCTGTCTAACAGATTTTAATGGAACCTTATTCAAAATAAGTTCTTGCACTGTTAAAGCTTATCCGTTAAAGGAAATGGTAGCTCAGAGCGGCTCATGATTAACCTTATCATGTCTAACATAATTTGGTTATTCTGTTCGGACACACCGTCAAATTGACGTGTTCCGGGAGGAGTCCTCTTTGAAAGAATACTTTACTCTTTCAAGTATATTAGAAACTTATTGCTTAAGTATTTTCCATTACGGTCTTACCGTGACGGTTTAATACTTCAGCCGATCTATTTGTCTATTTCGTGTCGAAACTGTAAAAGTTTCCGATTTGTGTTCTTCAAAAGAGACACATAACCATAACGTGATGCCACATCCGTATAGGTCACGAAATATTCATATCCACTTCTAGCCTAGCTAGACATGGGCCCACTTGCTTCACTATGAACTAGGGCTAACAGATTGGTGGCATTTGCACTTTTACCAAGTAAATAGTGTTTTAGGCACTTTGCCCAATAAACTAGATTCGTAGACTTTATTTGAATGGAATCAAATTAGTCCGAGTAGCCACTCTTCAAAAGTGCGGATATACGAGTCTTGTTTGATTGTGTCCCAGACAACAATGCCACAATTAGTTTCTTCTGATCATATCAGTTTGAGCTATTTGTTTGTCATGTTATATGTTTGAGATTTATTTATATTCAAAATATAAATTCTGTTATTCACATCTAATGTGTTTATCTCAATATCATCTTTATATAATAAAACACATTAGTGTTCTAGAATATAAAGGTTCACCCGCAGCGGGTTAAAAACTGATATAGAGATAATGTATCTAGTCAAACTAGTTACATTATAACAGTTTCCAAATTTAGGTACACACCCGAAGGGTAGTTCCTAAATTAGGTATCTACGGTTAAAACAGCGATTTTCGTCCCGTTTCCAATTCACAGATAAATCTCTATTTAAGTCAGTATCATGTTCAAAACAGATTCTGAACATCAATACATATATTTTATGTTCCACACTAAGTATTTAAAATCCAATTTTAATACTAGTAGTGAACATAATGTTGACAAACATATTTGAAGTCAGAGCCTTGCCCAGTCTTCAATTCCTTCATGTCTGCTTTGTCCAAATGGCAGTCACGCTTCCGCGATCCCGTTTGCCACAATTTAAGCAGACATTTTGGGATATGTCATTTATCTTCCTAGAAGATCATACTGATTTTTCCTTTGCCCTTTTCAACACTCCAGAAGCCTTTGGCCAAGTCTTGGCCTTCTAGAATATCGAAGTAAGGTGCGCCTTACGCTACTTGCCTAATTGCAAATTTTGACTTTATCTCATTGAGAATAGTCATTAACTCTCCAAGATTTATTAATTGCATTTAGTACTTCTAAGATCTAATTATAAATCTATGAAGGTCCTTCAATTTCATCATCATACTTTAAGGATCTAACCCTTAGTTCTGACAAAGAAATTAAGGAATCTACTTGGCAAGCTTAATGGATTAAGCACTAAAGTTATCATCATATAAATCTTCCAAAGATTATGCTCTACTATTTGCTTAACTCCGGGCTTAGGCATAATATGTTATTTTATTATATAAAGTAACTTATTAGTTTCCAGGACTATCCTGAAATTTTATTCCCAATTTGAAAATTAAACCATTTAAATACATTTTCCCTAGGATTATGTTTTAAATGTCAATCTTTCAATTTTATCTTGATTCTAATAGTCCAACTATTTAATCAACGATTTAGGTACTATTTATTATAATGATTACAATAGTCCAACTATTTAATCAACTATAAATTAATTAAATCAAATATAAATGAGTAGTTTGAATGTAGTCGAACTGTTTATTAAAACAACAATTTAAATATTAGTCCAACTAACATTTTTAGTTATTTGACGAATGATATTTGATTGAGCGCGTATGGCAAGTAATTAAACGAATATTGCAAATTCAATTCTTGCCTCCCATTATTTTTCGGCGAGCCTCTAACCCTCTATCGAGTACTCAGGAAACCGTGTTTCCTAGTGGGCTGGGATCTCGTTAAATATCACACAATCTTGACTTTGGCCAACAAATTGTATGATAATTAACTAGGTAGATCTCTAAGATCAATTGGATCCAATCCAATTCCTAGATCCAGTAGGGGGACATCCAAGTCCGAAACATATATCTTATATATGCCAATATATCCAATATATTACCTAACATTTTTCCTCTGAATCAACTAATCATTGGCTTTGGCACAATAAACTTAGTGATCCCAGTTAAGCGCGACCCATTGACCATGGAAATCTTCGTAATCAATGTAGATGGACAAGAAGTGGTCTTGACTTTGGCCAACAAACCACAACTTGGACAATACACCAATATGGAATAAAGCTCTCGTGATTCAAACACTTCCTCGACGGACAAAGGTCTTTACTTTGGCCAACAAACCAATGCCAGTCTCGGATCTTGAGTAAGAATCACTCAATGGAAGGAAAAACGCTTAATATTTTACGAGGGTTTTTTTAGTGCAAATTGGCAACCAATTTATTATCTTTGTTAAGGTCTCATCATCATACACCCTTAAACATGCATTATAAATACATAATAAAGCGCGTCTAAATAAATAATAATGATATGCGGATGGATACTTTACACAATTGATCCTAGATCAAATTTTTCTTTTTCTCTCTCCCTATAGCACATGCATCACTTCTACCCGTTACACTACACTTCTAAAGAAACCTCATTTACATTGAGGGGAATAGGTGAGAAGAGAATACAAAGAATAAGGAGGTGATAAGGTTGGACACGCAGGTCCAATTAATAAATCAAATTTATTACAACAATTTCTAAAATTGCCCCACCCATCTAATATCCATCCGATATATATTATTCATGCATCACAACCATGTATTTGACACAAGCATGTTATCAATCAATCTAATCAAATTAATTAATCTGATAATTAGTGACCATCCAATGTTCAAACAACGATTTGATTTTGCGCGAGTCAAACCCGTCTTGTGAATAAGTACTCAAAGTACGAATTCTCTAATTAAATTAAACTACATAATTAAATCCAATTCAATTTTGTATTTAATCCTAATTCGCCATTTAATTCCAAATTAAATATTACACTTTATTAATAAACCTTTTACGACTTAAATTCCAAATCTAATCGTTACGGGTCTCAAAGCCTGATTAACGTCCAACGTCAATTCAATTAAAGTCCAATGGGCTTTCAATTAATTTCTTAAGGCGTGGACTTTTGGTCAACTCGGGTCAAACCGATAACCAAAGTCCAATCCGGGAATTACCCCATATCCAGAAATCAATTTTGGCCCATTAGGCCCAATTAAACTTTAAAGGTCCATTTGTCGCATTTGGGCTTTATGGATGCGGTTTTGGGCACAATTGGATCCAACAAATTTTGCCTAAACCCAACTTAGTACAACCAAGCCCAATGAGCCCATTTACAACATTTAAAGCCCAAATCCAATTTAAAACCCAATTAATTAAACACAAAAAATTCCAAATTTCATATTTAATTAACCAAAGTGTATTACACAATTAATTACCCAATTAACATTTCCAAATCACCAATTAGCCTAATTAATCATGCTCTTCATCATTAAATCATGTCCAACACAATTTAACAAAAAATCAAACCCATTCATGTTTATAAGCTCTCGACAATGTGGGGATTATTTTGTCTAATTCGAATTCAATCCAATTAAATCCAAATCAACAATAATTCAATATCCCCAATTGATTTCCAACACATCCAATGATCAAGAAATCAAAAATTACCAAGACTAATAGGGCATAGTGTATTCGGCCAACACTAAAATTTTGGGCAAATTTGTTCCAAACCAAATTTCAACAAATTGATCCAATCAATCTTCAATTAAACATCAATTAAGCATATTAAATCATCCAATTTCATTATTCATGCTCAAAATCAATTTTACCCAATTTTTAACCCTAAACATTTTTCAAGCTCAATATTGGCTCAAGATACCATTGTTGGAATTCTCTAAGGTCCCAAGGATCATTATCAAGCATGAAATACATGTGAATACATTCAAGGGAGTTGCGGAATACTCACAATGATCGGTTGAGTCGATGCGGTGATGAACAAAAATAAATTTTCTGCCTCCCTCGAAGCTCGGCAGTGACCAGTTTCCAAGTCCTCAAATTCGGCCATTGGTGGTCCTCCAAGCAAGCTCCAAGCTTGTCTTGATTCCTAGCTCATGAAGTGAGTTCCCTATCACCTTCGCAAGACCCAAAAGTGTGCTAGCACTTGGTGATTTTTGCCACAAAAACCACCATTTTCTCACTGTAATGTTCGGTAAAACCAGTAGGTTTTTGGAGAAGAAAACTCAGCCCCTTGGGCGTGAGATGCAAGAGAAGAGAGAGAGAAAAAGTTGGTTAGGAGAAAGTGTATCATATACCCTTAAATTGATTTTCAAAAATCAAATAAAGATATAATACATTTGCTTTCAAAAAGTCAAATGATTAAAGCTTTTGCCAACCACTACATCAAGTCACATCACTCAATCAATCAACTTGTCAAGTCACATCACTCAAAGTGACAAGTGATTTGATGCTTGAAGTGACTAGCGATTTGACGTTTGATTCGACTAATGATTTGACGCTTGATATGACTTGCGTGTCGCACTCAAATTCGAAATGTGAATGCGCTCGTAAACACTATCGGGCTCGGGTTCGCTAATTCCAAATTAACAAATTTTCTGTTGCTTCGTAATTAAATCTAATTTAATTAAATAATCATGCCAAGCATTATTACTATTCACGTCCCTAAAGAATTAATTCTAAATTAATTCGCTCACCCGAATTAAAATTCGATTTTAATTCCGCGTCGAAATCCAATTTAATTTAATATATCGAATATATTAATTTATCGATTAATTCAAATTAATCGTTATCTCTCTTTAATTGATATTTTATCCCAGATAAAATATCTCCGCAATTAATCCCAGATTAATTTTCTCTCTCATCTAATTAATCCCAGATTAATTAAAAGTGCGAGTCATACATCATCGGTGAATCTTCGGGAAGCGACCCATGAGATCCCCGGATATGTTGGCAGTAAATTCGATCATCGGACTATCTGAACACGTAAGTACCTGGTACTACGTTTGTACCGATTTACAAGACAAGGTTGGCTTCTAGCAAAGCGCCATGCCTACCCAATTCTCCAGAAATATGCTTACAGGAATAAGCGATCTATATCAGGCGTAGTATACGTAGTATTGTGTATGTGGATCCAGTATCGGATGATCACGTGCTAGGCCTAGGGCTGGAATTGTGTCTGCCTCGTACGAAGCACATGTCGGATGTCTGGTAACTAGTCTCTATAATCGGATATAAATGACATTGTCATAATATCCCGAGAGCTGTAGCATTTAAGAGAACCAGTCTCGTATCCTACGTGACCATCATCTCCACTATGACTGGAGTGACACTTCCGTCTTGACTTCACACCCAACACACTACGATTCTCGCTATACCTAGAAGAGGCGTACACAGAAATTGATTAAAGCCTTGGACGACCAAAACCAAAGTATATTGATTGTCGCAAGTATTAGCGGTGCAAGTCTCAAGTTTAGACCAAATACACCTACCCTGATTTCGGACTTCCATAGACACATAGTCATACTACCAATGAAATTACGGGGGGGTCTATCCAGAGCGAAGCTGTTTCCCATACCATCGGAAAAACACAACCTCCTATTACACTTGCATGAGTATCCTATACCCAAATATATGAGAAATATGCTGTTGTGCCCTCACAAAGCGCACAAGTGTAATACTAGTCTTTTACGTATTAATCGATGTCCAATCTTGATAATACTCTGACTAGGGATATTTAATGATTTATCCTTCGTGGGCTGATACTGTCTCATATCATTCTCAATCCAGGAAAAAATCATAGGGACCTTCTATCATTTATACATCTTGGTGATCTAATCACAAATGATAAGATTACAATCTTCTTTGTCACATAGTTAATTTGTACAACAACGCCATGATCTGTACAAATAGTGATGCTATGGGTCATAATTGTCCAACAGTAGGGTCAGTGGGAGCGTACAAATTTCTTTCTAAGGTTATATATCCTAATGACATTATCATTATTAAAGTAATAATCAAATGCTTGTGAGGTAAAAAGTTTACCTAAGTCTTCTATTCTCCGTGAAAGCAGTGGGAGTAGTCTCTGTTATATTTGATAAAAAGTTTTATATATGATATAAAACTAAAAGACTTGTGAGATACTCTCATTTGTCGCGTATTAGATATGATCTAATAAAGGACACAGTAAGACTATCTGTATGACAGTTAGTATAACTGTTTGACAGTTAACGTGTCTTTTATATATATAGTATTCATCTTTCGTAAATGATGATTCTTTTGTCGAAAGAGAGATTGATTGGAATGTCTAATCAATCTTATACATCATAGGATGATGGCGTAATAAATATTATATTATGTGCGATTAAAGATATCAATTTAATCGTAATTGTTATTAGTTATTTTGATATGATGCATACCATATGATGGGTCATGAAACATGTTCTTTGTTATCTTAGAGATATTAAGAATGAGTTTCTTATTCATGGAGAATTTAGTCTACAACCATAAGGTTAGATTAGTTTTTATCCTAATTATGACATTAGATGGTCTATGTCATCTAAAGTCAGAAAAGATGTAGTGGGAGTGTCACCGTTGATTCTACTGAATCAATAGAATTAGTTGTAACTTATGAAGTTGCATAGTGACCCTATAGATTAGAAGTTTTCATATTAGTGTAGTGCTTGCAATTGTCTCATAGTATTTGGATTTGATCTCTAAATACATAGACAACTCAGTAGCTATAGCACAATACTGATATAGCGTCTGAGTCATATTGATGTGGAAATTGGATTCTACAAAATATAAATGATGTTGGATAAGGAAAACGATTGAGTTTGTTGGACAGACTCAATTTCTTAAAGTGGGCTTACTTGTTGTTGCCTACCTCTTGAGTGCTAGGTGAGCTCTTGAGGGCCATGAGTATGTGATACACATTGAGATGTGTATATGATATCGTGGATTGGCACTAGAACAAGTGGGAGAAATTGTTAGGGTTGGTGCTCGGAGTGCCAATTCGGATCATATTTATATCCAATTCATGAATACGAGCAATTCCATTTTCCATAATATTACTTATTTAATGGTAGAACCTCTTGTCTTTTATATACATATTCGATCTACTTGCGATTAGATATCTAATTATAATTAGATTGAAACTAAATATGATTCAGTGATACGTGTATATTAGACAAAGACCATAGGATTTACAAAGTAGTGCGCAGTTGTTACAACGTAGTTTGTAATTGACATTGGGGAGCGTAACTATAAGTTGTATATCCTTAAATAAAGTTCATGGTCGAGATTTGCTAACACGGGTTGGTTAGTAAAATCCGCTGAGACCAGTACATGTCGTATATCATGACTTAGTCCGATGGTTTATCCCAATGAACCATGAGTCTCGGGAGACTCGTATAGACATGTAGATGTTTATTTCATAAACATTGAACAACTCACTTAAGATTTCCTAATAGATGGTACACCAGTCAATAGGAATCTTATCGAGTTGAGCGAGCATAGTGGTCCTTCGACTTGAGATACCACTGTGGATATATGAGTTATCCTCCACACTTTGATGGCAGTCACGTCACCGATCTATTTAGATCAGACCTCCGCCTGTTCGTTGGGTGTGGACTGATGCTCATGATATCCTGTGTGTATCAAGATAGAATTCGTCAGTCCTGTGTACAATGCATAGGCATCCTACACGTGTTTGTGATCTAGTAAATCCATGGCTGTGGTATAACTTTGGAAATCAGTTTCGAGTGTTATTTGGAGATCGTAAATTGAAAATTCCACTATATTATATCGAACGGATTTGACGTTCTTATCTATATCCCAGGTATAATATGGATAGCTTGTGACGGAGGGATTATACGTATGCAATGACCTCGACTTGCATAGTTTAGCGAGATTATCTGTGGTCGTCATAATTCATGAGTGGGTGATTATGGACACGAAATTGGATTTCGTGACGGATATAAACCTAAACTTAGAGAGTCCCACAATATGAAGTGTACTCGTTGAGCACTTGGGCAACACGTTATGAATAATATAGATTATTTATAATACTTCATTGAATTAAGTGAGTTAATTCGAATCATTTAAACGGTTAAACGATAATACATGCATTAGGGGATTTTGGTCATTTAATAATTATTGTGTATTTGTATTTGATACATAATTTGATTAGATACACATTAATTAATTGTCAAATGAGATTTTGACACATGCCATTAATATATGTAATTGTTATTTAATGTAAATAAAAATACATATATAATAATTATATTAATTAATTATTTAGATATTTAATTGTTAAATATTTGAATAGTTAAATAATATCCATATTTCATAAATGTTATGAAATATGTTTAATTATTATTGGTGACACATGGCATGATTTATTAAACTATGTGTGCAAATATGATTTGTTAATATAAAGTTTGATTTATTAATTGAATTAAATGTGGAAAATGACCAAAATGGCCCTCTATAGTCGGTCACCATACTTTTAAAATTAAAAAATTTTTCTTTTGGTTCTCAATGGAAGCCATAGCCGATCATCCTTCTACCAAAATACACTCACAAGTTGTTTGAAAATTCAAGGAAGAAAAAAAGGAAAAATCAAGAAAAGCTTTAGGAAAATTAAAGATTAAAGGTAATCTTCAATCCCCTTAAACTTGGAAAGCATGTTTCTAGTTCTTGATTATCTAGTTGGATTCTAGGGTTTCTTCTTTAATTTAGAATTTTGGTGTTTTTGATTTGGAGGATGGATATGGAAGTGATGATGCATGTGTGAAGTGTTTTGGGTGCTATTATTGTAATATGTATCCAATTTGTTCATTTGATAATATGTTGCCATTCTAGAGTATTATGACCACTCTTGTGATGCCTAGAATTATTCTTGGGTGGTTCAGGTGTTGTGACTTTGATTGGTGTTTTGATTAATTGGATTAATCTTGAAAAATTGGATTTAAAGCATGAAAAATTGGCATTTTTGGTTTCTGGATCAGTTCTGGAAAATCTAGGTTTATATTGATGAATTTTGATGTCATATAAATGTATTAGATATGTTTTGGGTGTTGGAACAATTGCCGGAAATTATTTCAGAGTTGAAATAAGCGAAAACGGTGAAAAATGACATTACTGGGTGACTTTTGAGCCAACCGGATGACGGCTGTCCAAACAGTGAATTTTTCACTGTTCAGGCAGCCCATGAACTGCCTTAATACTATTGGGGCTGACCTGGGCAGCCCTCATGTGTATTGGGTAGTCCGTTCGGTCAAAAACGTGTTTTAAGCCATTTTACGGAAAAATATTTCCGTAAACGTTTCGCAACATTTCTTAGTTGTTAAGTCATTATTTGATATCGAATAAACATGTTTAGGTGAAATATAAATGAATTATTCATATTAGATATTGAATAATTCATTCGGTAATTTAAAAAGTTTTAAAATTGTGATTTCGCCCGAACAGCGCCTCCGCCGCGTCCCATGCCCAAAACCCCAACAGTTATAGTACTAAATTCCTGAATTGAAAAGCAAAAAGGAATTTAAGGAAGATAAGAGTAGCAGAGACACATATATTCTCAATCCAAGACAGACTTGAGAGTTCAATCTTAGAAGGGATTCGAGGACGAGTCCTATTTAGTGGGGAGAAAATGTAACACCTCGATAATTTCGATGACTACTAAGTCATGGATGGACTGGTACATGATATAAATCATGTTCAAGTATGTATGTGTTCATGAAATTATTTTTTGGACATTTGAAAAATTCCTTGCATTTCCGGTACGAAAGTTACTCTATGTTATATTCCACACAGTCTTCAGTATGCGGGCTATAACGTTTTCATACGATATTTGATTTTTACAAATGTTATATCGTCGGAAAGCTAAGACTGATACCTACAACTTTCGAGTTGGACAGTTTTTCAAATTCGAATCAGAAGTAGGTCACTCATTTGCAAACAAATGAATTTTCGTAGCTGCTATAGTAAAATTCGGAAATAAACTAGAATTGGGTGATGTGGCAAATTTTAGGCCACTCGTTTATAAACAAAAAAAAATCATCTCTTTCATTATAAATAGAAAACACTATTTATTATCTTCTTTATTCCTTAGGGCACGAATTTGGTCTCAAATAACATCAAATGCTTGCCAATGTGAATGAATAATTGATGATTTCAACTCCTCTTCATGCAAGTAAGCTTCTTTTTCTTCTTCCTTCCTCTGATCTTGCATTGATGGCATGAATTTTCTTCCCCTAAATTCGAATTAGAAGAACCCTAGAAATTTCTTTTTTAGATTTTAGCTTCAAAAGTGTTGCTAACATACATATTTAAGCAATTCATGATAGCATTAAGCATGGATTGAGCTTCTTTTTATAAATGCCCAATTTTTACCCAAGGGTAGGGGCTGTTCGAAACTATTATGATCTTAGGGGGAGTTTTTTTTTTTTGCTTTGATGCAAATTAATGATGAAGTTTGATTGGAATGATGTTTGATATGAGTTTGTTATAGTTTAATTTGAAAATCTAAAATTACATATTAAATTAGGAAATTAAGCATGTTTTATAAGTTATGAAGAGTGCTTATAATACATAAAATTCTATTAGGGGTCATTGGATTGGAAGAATTAAATGAGAAGGTGAAATAAGAAAGTTAAGTAACGGTGTTGGGTTAGGATGCTTTCCAGACAGGCTGTAAAGATTTACTTATAAGTCATGTTTGTGATGTCTGATTGATGAAGCGTAACTTTTTAGATAGACTAGACACATAAGGTAGTTACATATCCAAAATTTAGAATTTTTAGACTTAAGATGAGGCCAAACCGAATTTTTGAAGTCGGGCTATTTGTTGCCCATATGCCCAGTTTTTCCAGTTGCACAGCCCCTGAATTTCTGTCCATAACATGAGTTGATGGTATTGGAATTGAGAATCGTAAAAATAGACATAAACTAGATACATTAAGAATCATCGCAGTAAAATTTTAATTCCAGATTCGTCCCTGATTAATCAAAGTGAATTTTCAAAATTAGACATCAAGCAGTGAATTTTCTAACGATTAGTAAAATATAAGTTTCCGCTACCGCACTTGTACAACTCCAAATCTAAGCCCGTAAAATTCATAGATACCATAGATATTTTTAATATTCAAGTATATTTGGCATTCATTTATTGTATATACTTTCATGTCAAATGATTACTTTGACTTTAGTTCGACGTCAATGTACTCGAAGGTCACCCACGCCGCGTACCGCACCCGACTTGCCATAGCACTGTGAGTGAAATCTTTTCTAAACTTGTGTTTACCTATATGTTTTTTAGATGAAACTTACTTTTCTGTATTTAGGGCATTAGCCAAGTTTATCTCAAATGTTTTATAAATAAAAATGTTTTGAGCAATGCTTTAGAAAGTAATATTTTATAAAGCATGATTTTGTGATTTCTAGAGGCATGGGGAAAAACCCACCTCAGTTGTAACTTGACTCAGATATGAAATTAATGAATATGGAATTGACGGACTTAGGGAATGTGTGTTGGACAATTATGCCCCATAGCATCACTATTTGTACAGAACATGGTGTTGTTGTACAAATTAACTATGTGACAAAGGAAATTGCTCTTTTATCATTTGTAATTGGATTACCTGGATATATAAATGATAAAATTCCATATGATTAGTTCCAGATTAATAAGATATTAGACATTATTAATCCACTAAGGTTTAATCATTAAAATATCCCTAGTCGTAGTATTATCGAGATTGGACATCGATAATGCGGAATAGACTAGTATTACACTTGTGCGTGTTATGGGAGCATAACGACATAATTCTCATATATTTGGGTATTGGATACTCATGCAAGTGTAATAGGAGGTTGTGTTTACCGATGGTACGGAAACAGCTTCGCTCTGGATAGACCCCTCAGAATTCCATTGGTAGTATAACTATGTGTCTATGGAAGTCCGAATCAGGGTAGGTGTATTTGGTCTTAACCTGAGACTTGCATCACTAATACTTGCGACAATCAATATACTTTGGTTTTGGTCGTCCGGGGCTTTAACAGGTTCTGTGTACGCCTCTTCTGAGTATATTGAGAATCGTAGTGTTTTGGGTGTGATGTCAAGATGGAAGTATCACTTCAGTCATATGGAGATGATGATCACGTAGGATACGGAACTAGTATTCTCTTCAGTACTGCAGTCATCGGGGATAATATGACTAGTTCATGTTTATCCGATTATAGAGACTAGTTACCAGAGATCCGATATGTGCTTTGTACGGGGCAGACACAATTCCAGCCACAAGCCTAGCATGTGACATCTGATACTGAATCGTAATACGCAATACTATGTATACTACGCCTGACATAGATTACATATTCCTTAAAAGAATATTTCTGGAGAATTGGGTAGGCACGGTGCTTTGCTAGAAGCCAACCATGTCTTGAAAATTGGTAAGAACGTGGTACCGGGTACGCACGTGTTCGGATAATCCAACGACCGGATTTACTGCCAACATATCCAGGGATCTCATGGTTCGCTTCCCGAAGATTCACCGATGACGTATGACTCGAACATAATTAATCTGGGATTAATTGGAAGAGATAGAAAATTAATCTAGGATTAATTACTGAGAATTTTTTCTGGGATAAAATTCGATTAATAGAGAGAGAGCGATTAATTTGGAATTAATCGATAAAATAATATATTCGGTATATTAAATGAAATTAGATTTCATAACGGAATTAAAATTGGATTTTAATTCGGGCGAACGAATTAATTCAGAATTAATTCGCGAGCAACATGAATAGTACTTTTGCTAGGCATAATTATTTAATTAAATTTTATTTAATTACATCGCAATGGAAAATTTGTTAATTCGGAATTAACGAACCCGAGCCCTGAATGTGTATGCGGGCCCACTCAGATTTTGAATTAAAGTGGGGCCCACACTTGTCACATCACCTAGTCAACTTTATCAACTTTTGGTTGATAGAAGTAGGTGGGATTTTGATGGTTGCTTGTGCAACACACAAGTGTGATAGATTGAATGACATTTACCATTTTATTATTTTTGGTATATGACTTTCAATTTTGAAAAAAAACAATATACACAACATTCATTCTCTTTCTTTTTCTTCACCAAGGCCGAATGGCCTTCTCATTCTCTCTCAAATTCTTGGCTTGGCCGAGAGTTTCAAGATCATAAGGAAACAATTTGTTGCAAATTTTTCCTAATGCTAGCACATTAAAGAATCATACAAAGGTGATAGGGAAACCTTTCCCATGAGTTTGGAATTCAAGATTCTAAGATTGGAAGCTCAACATACATCAAAGGAGAGCTTGGAGCACAACACAAAGGCTTGGAATTTTGTTATCTCCTACATCCACTTAGCCGATCAAAGTGAGTAATTTCCGCTACTTTACTTTGCGTATTCACATGATTTCTTGCTTAATTTTGATCTTGGTTTGACTTAGAAAACCCAACAATGGTATCAGAGCCATAATTGAGCATGAAATTGAATTTAGGGTTCTTAAACTTTAATTTGGGATTTTGTGATTTGAGCATGATTTCTTCAAATTGATTGGTTGAGTATGCTTAGATTATGATAACTAAGAGTTATGCTTGATGAATTTGGAGAAAAATTAATTAGATTAATTTTCCCCTAATTTCTTACCTTGGCCGAATCTATAGGACCCTTGTAGGTCATGGTGATTTTCATTTTAAGTCATTGGATGTGTTTAAAATGTTAGGATATACTGATTTGTGATTTAATTAGTTTGAAATCAAAATCGGATATAAAATCCCTTGAATTGCCGTGAGCCTTGGAGAGCATGTTGGATTGATTTTGCTTCAATTTGTGTTGGACATAAGTTGATTAGTTTAAGCATGATTAATTAGTGTAATTGGTGTTTTGGAAATATTAATTTAACTAATTAATTATGGCTATACACTTTAGTTAATTAAATTGTGATATTTGGAATATTGGAATTTAATTAATTAGGCTTAATTTGGAATTGGGTTATTAATGTTGTATTTGGGCTTAATGGACTTGGTTGGGCCAAGTTTGGTTTAGGATAATTGGTTGGATCCAATTGGGCCTAAAACCTTTCCATAAAGTCCAAATATGATAATTGGGCCTTTAAAATTTAATTGGGCCTAATGGGCCAAAAATTAATTTTGTGACAAAGGGTGATTCCTTATTGGGCTTTGGTTGCCAAAGTCCATGCCTTAGGAATTAATTAAAAGCCCATTGGACTTTAATTAAATTGACATTGGATGTTAATTGGGCTTTGAGACCCATTAAGATTAGATTTAGAATCTAAGTCATAAAGGCATATTAAAAAGTGTAATTATTTAATTTGGAATTAAATAAAGAATTAGTATTGAATACAAATTAAATTGGATTTAATATTGTAGTTTGATATAATTCAAGAATTTGTACTTTGAGTACTTATTCTTAAACGAGTTAGACTCGCGCAAATCAAATCGTTGTTTGAACATTGGATGGTCATTAATTAAAGATTAATTAATTGGATTAGATTGATTGATAATATGCTTTGTGTGAATACATGGATGTGGTGTATGAATAATGTATATCGGATGGATATTAGATGGGTGAGGGCAATTTTGGAAATTGTTTTAATAAATTTAGAATTTATTAAATTGGACCTGCGTGTCCAGCCTTTATCTCTCGACTCTTTATATTTCTCCTTTCACCTATTCCCCTCAATGTAAATGAGGTTTCTTTAGAAGTGTTATGTAATTGGGTAGAAGTAAGAATAGTGTTAGCCGGGGAGAGGAAATGGAGTGATTTGTTCTAGGAACAAAATGTTTTAAATATCCATCCGCATATCATTATTAATTAATTTATCGCGCCTTATTATGCTTTTAGAATGCATGCTTAAGGGTGTATGATGAGACCTAATCAAAGATAATTAATTGGTTGCCAATTACGCTAAAAACCCTCAACAAATATTAAGTGTTTTCCTTCCATTGAGTGATTCTCTCTCAAGATCCAAGATTGGCACTGGTTTGTTGGCCAAAGTCAAGACCTTTGTCCATTGCGGATGTGTTTGAATCATGAAGGCTTTGTTCCATATCGCATGTCTTATCCAAGTTCTGATTTGTTGGCCAAAGTCAAGATCACTTCTTGTCCATCGAAATCGATTACGAAGCTTTCCAAAGTCAATGGGTCCCGCTTAACTAGAATCATTAAGCTTGTTGTGCCAAAGCCAAGGCTTAGTTGATTCAGAGGAAAAAGGTTAGGGAATATATCGAATATATTGGCATATATTAGATATATGTTTCGGACTTGGATGTCCACCTACTGGATCTAGGAATTGGATGTGATACAATTGATCTTAGAGATCTACCTAGTTAAGTATCATATAATTTGTTGGCCAATGTCAAGATTGTGTGCTATTTAACAGGATCCTAGCCCACTAGGAAACTAGGTTTCCTGAGTAATCAACAGAGGGTTAGAGGCTCGCCGAAAAATAGTGGGAGGCAAGTATTAAATTTGCAATTTCACTTAGATACTTGCCAATATGCGCTCATTTCATTTTTCGTCATTATTTGTATATATATTAGTTAGACTAATATTTAATTGTTGTTTTAAATTAAACAGTTGGACTATATTCAAACTACTTCATTTATAGTTGATTATATAATTGGATTATAGTAATCAAATATATTTGAATTTAACCAATCAAATAGTAGTTGATTATATAGTTAGACTATAGTAATCATTATATTAGATTGTATCCGAAATCGTTGATTAGATAGTTGGAATATTTGAATCAAGATAACTGAAAGATTAGCGTTTAGAACATAATCCTGGGAGAAAATGTCTTTAAACGGCTCCAATTTTCAGATTAGGAATAAAACCTCAGGATAGTCCTGAAACTGAGAAGTTATTCTACTTGATAGAGTGACATCTCGGGCCTGAGCCCGGAGTTGAGCAAATAGTGGAGCATGAGTTTTGGAAGACTCATGGTGATGATAACTTTATTGCTCAATCATTTATGCTTGATGCAATGACACTTTAATTTTATCGTCAAAACTAAGGATTAGATCCTTAAACCATGATATTGAAATTAAAGGATCTTCATAGATCTATCCTTAGTCTTAGAAGTACGAATTGCAAAAGAAGCTGTTTCACTCACGTATGTCAGATAGTACATCTGTCGAGCACTAGGTGTCGCAGATGATTGCTGATATCGATCAGCTAGGTTAGCTGGGCATTACCTACGTGGCCGAGACTACCAAAGATTTGATCTTATAGTCTCTACCCAAAAGCTGGGGTAGGTTCATTTTGAATCAAGAGTGAACTCTTGGAGAGTTGATGGCTATGCTCAAGGAGGCAGAGCCCGAGCTTCTAAAAGGGGCAAAGGCAAAATCGTCACAGTCTTCTAGGAAGACAAAGGACATATCCCAAGATGTCTGCCTAAACTGTGGTAAACGGGGTCACTAGATGTGTGACTGCCGTATGGGCAAGACAGACATAAAGGAAATGAAGGCGGGGGCAAGACTCCGGCTTCAAGTATGTTTGTCATAAACATGTTCACTATTAGTTTCAAAATTGGATTTTTAATGCTAGATGTGGTACATAAATATGTACTGATGTGCAGAATCTGCTGATTAGCAGGAGACTGACTTCAGTTGAGATCTACCTGCGAGTGAAAAATGAGACGAGAGTCGCTGTTTTAACTGTAGAATCCTAAGTTTAGGAACTACCCTTTGGGCATGTACTTAAATTAGGAAACTGTTATAATGTACCCAGTTTGACTAGAAACATTATCTTTATATCTAGTATAACTCGTTGCGGGTATACCTTTATATTTTAGAACACTAAGTGTTTTATTTATAACGATGATATCGAGATAAAAACATTAGATGTAAATAACAGTATTTATATTTAGAATATAAATTAATCTCATACATATAGCATGACAAACAAATAGCTCAAACTGAATAAATCAGTTGAGACTTATTTGTGGCATTGCTGTCTGGGACACATTAACAAGACTTGTATATCCACACTTTCGAAGAGTGGGTACTATGACGGATTTGATTCTAATTCAAATGATGTCTACAAATCTAGTATATTGGGCAAAGTGCCTAAAATACCTTTTACTTGGTAAAAGTACAAGTACCACCGATCTGTTAGTCCTCGTTCATAGGGACGTAAGTGGGCTCATATCTAGCTAGGCTAGAGGTGGATATGAATACTTTGTAACCCTTACAAATGTGGCATCACGTTACGGTTATATGTATCTTATGAAACAAAAGTCGGGAACTTTTGAGTAATTCAAAGAGTTTCGACAAGAAGTATAAAAACAGACCGGCAAGAGTATTAAAACATCACGGTTAGACCGTGGTGGAAAATATTTAAGCAATAAGTTTCTCAATTACATGAAAAAGTATAGTATTCTTTCACAGTGGACTCCTACCGGGACACCTCAATTTGACGGTGTGTCCGAACAGAGAAATCGAACTTTGTTGGACATGGTAAGGTTGATTATGAGTCACTCTGAGCTACCATTTTCCTTCTAGGGATACGCATTAAACAGTGCAATACTTATTTTGAATAAGGTTCAATAAAAATATGTTAGACATACTTCATATTAGATATGAACTGGAAAGAAAATAGGTTTCTCATTCCTGAAGATTTGGGTATGCTGGGCATACGTTTGGATGATACCAAATTATAACCCAAATCGGATAAGTGCCTAATTTGTAGGTTATTCTAGGGAAACCAAAGTATAGTACTTATACAACTCACAAGAGAACAATGTAATTGTTGCTCTCCATGCGGTTTTCCTAAGAGGAATACCTATATGTAGTGGAAAGTGGGAGGAAAGTAAAACTCGATGAAAATCAGAGTAATACTGTTCAAGGCACTGATTCCTTAACGGAACACAAACAGTTCATCATGGATGAAATTGTACCATAATCTTCGAATACACAAGAACCGCGTAAGTCGGAGAGAGTTAGAAAACAACCTGGGAGGTATGGGTTTCTGATCTCCCCTCATGTAGATATCAATCTTATTGAGGAAGACGAACCAGCTACAAATGAGGAAGTGATAGAGGGTATCGACTCCTTTTATGGCAAAGTGCCATGAAGTATGACCGGTGCTTACACACACGCGTATAACGCAAGCGCACGTATCGTTCAAGTAGTATAAAAAGTATCGATCCCACGAGGACTTAATACCTAATCTATTAATTTTATGAGGTCAAATGATTTCTAGTATCTAACAGGTTGTTTGATTGATTTGAAATGGTGATGATTCTAAATTTAAAAACAAATAAATAAAATTACACGAAAGTGGGTTTAAGAAAATCCAATATTAGGAAACTATCTAGGGTTGTGAATCTTTCTAATATCCTTTAAAAGATGAAGCGGTTATTTCATGTTTGTGTAATAAATCGGTTTACTAACCTGGAACACTAAATTATGCGAAAGCCTCTATCGATGGACAGACGCAAATGCCCAGTTTTACCCAATTGAACCATATGTCTATGTCAACCAAATTATCTGGATTCATTAAGTTTAAGTTCCAATTATGGCTACCCTCGCCCGACAAGTATATGTCTATCCTGTAAGGAAATCTATTAAATGGTTATCTATCCTCAAAGAAGATCGTGGGCTATTAAGTCTAAGGCTGAAACCTAAAATTCCTTTGTCAAGTTTATTTTAGATTTACCATATCAATCTTACTAGTGGCCAATTAACAAGACGCATTAAGCTTAAGACTTAATAAGTAAACCTTTAAATTACCCAAACTATAAAATGACCCATTATAAACCGATGATATTGGAATTCATCACAACCACCGATAACTAACTTAGTTACGACACATAACTAGGGATAGTAAAAACTTAAATAAAATAAAAGACATAAAGTAAATTGCTGAAAAGTAAATGACGGAAAATAAATGCTGAAATTAAGTACTGAAAATTAAATGTTGAAAAGTAAATGCTGGAAGTAAATTACTGAAAAGTAAATGCTGAAAGTAAATTTCTGAAAGTAAATTGCTGAAAATTAAATGCTGAAAGTAAATTGCTGAAAAGTAAATGCTGAAAGGTAAATAAAGTAAAAGTACAATAAAAGAAAATGCTGAGGTAAAAGGATCCACTTTTATTACTTCTATTTTATATATCTCCCTTAATATAATATATTATCTTTGCATGATAATTACCAACCAGCCATATAGGTGGTATCCAGATTAAATCAAATTAATAATTAATTACCAACCGACCAATCAGGCGGTATCCAGTTTAGTCAGGTTAAATCCAATTTAAATAATTACCAACCGACCAATGGTTCATCAATTTCGGGCATGAAATCTTCAGAATTCGAAATTATTTTGTCTTTCAAAGTTTTATATCTTTGAGTCTTCTTTAATCTGAAACTTGAATCAGCTGAATCCGATATCGGAGTAAAACGTTATGCCCAAAATACGACAAATGCGAAAATTGGAATTTCCAAAACTGCACTTCGTTAAAACGCCCTTTCAAGTTTCCAATCTCCAAAATTAATATGTCAAGGCCAATTTTTGCCCTTATTTGACCCACATTTCGTCTGAAATGATTTCATTATGTCCCAATACTATTTTATCTGCAAAATAAACTAAAACACATCAAAACGTTCATCAAACCCGAGAAACTAAACAAAATATTAAGTAAAACGGGTGGTAAATATTGATATATTTTCCGCTCATCACACCCCCAAACCTAAAATTTTGCTAGTCCTCGAGCAAAACAACAAAATAAAATACAAGAAAAAATTAAAATTAAACTAAGCCACTTTCGTAGGGATCGCGGTTGCATTTAGCATATGTAACAGGCCTTTAAACCCCTATGTGTCCCTAGTGGACGAGTTATAGTCTCGTGAGGGCTTACAGCAACGATACCCACAAACGTTTTACAAAATTAAAAAGATAATAAAACTAATGCACACAAAAGTAAAAAGACAAGAGAAAAGAGAATAAAGAAGTTTGTGACTAATCAGGTGAAACTTCTACTCTAAGTTACTAGTTGTTTTCTTTCTTTCTAAATTACTGAATAAGTAAATTCTCCAATTATATTTACCATTCTCCATATGCACAGTCGACAAAATATTAATCAACTCATTTTTTCCCACAACAGTCACAAGTGCAGTTGATAAGAGAGTAATATTTTTGTCCTAAAGTTTTATCAGAATTCACACCTTTTTGCAGTAATAGAATAATTTTTCTGATTTTTCTGATTTTTTTCTTTGATTTTTGATTTTTTTTATTTATATACAATATCTTCCATCTATGTAGCGAGTGTTGGGTCGGTGGCTCCCAAACCAGTTGGCTTTAGGGTACCAGGTGTTAAGACACCCCTACGGACTTAATTACTCAGACTTCAGATATATATATTTTTGTAGCATCTTTGATCCATGTAGCGAGCTTTGGGCCAGTGACTCCCAAACCAGTTGGCTTTAGGGCACTATGTGTTAAAACACCTTTACAGACTTAATAACTCAGATCTCAGACGTTTGTTTTTTTTTTACTCCATCACTTTTTGAGATGCTGCCTCCAATTAAACTAGTGCACTGAATATTACAAACTTTTCAATTATAACTCATGTCCGTATGTTACCATGCATGTTGATAATACCTGCCAACTGAGCATATGAAGATCCATTTTAGTCAGTATTGTAGAGAATTCCCAAATTAAATAATTTAAAATGAAATAAACAAAAATTAACTTGTTCCGAAATAGGTTTGAGATATGTCTCAGGAGTGAAAATTCCTTACTCAGCTATCTCTTACCAATTTCACATTTTTAGTCAAAATAAAAACAAAAACGCTAAATATTTTTGTAATTTTTGAAAAAATTTCAATTTTTTTGTATTTTTCGAAAAAAATTGGCCTAAAAATAAAAACAACGCACAACTAAAAACAAGATACTAATCAACTAATTTCCTCCCCCAAACCTAAATGAGACATTGTCCCCAATGTCTTAAACAATATAAGAAGAGTTTAGAAGATAATATCTGGTTAACTGAAACTCTACACGAAAAGTTAAAGGTTAAGATCCAGATTAATCTGATGCCTCTTACAACGATCGTCCTCGGACCAATTTATCTTTGAAATGATAGGGTCAATTTGTGGTTCATAGGCTAAGATTTGGTTAATTAGATCCGGAGCAGTTCTGGCAGTGAAGATGAGTTCTTTTGAAGATTTTGACACAAACCCATTTCTTCGGGCATCATCAAGAAACACACAAAGAAAATCATAAAATCCTTCAACGTTGTACAGTCCAAGCGGTTTCTGGTGTATGTTCAGGTTCGCCCAAGATAACACTAGTCAAAGCAATAAGTTCATAAATAAGTTCATCTCCGTTTAGCAAGATAAAAATTTCCTCCAATATACCCAAGCCACCTGGCAAAGCAGTAAATGCATCAACACGAACTAGTCGCTCGGACATACCTGGCACAATAAGTTCATCTCCGTTTGATGGTCCAATAAGATTCACTTCTGTTAAGGGTTTTAGGATGATTCCCAAAACGTGACTGCCTCCCTCCTGTACAGCTTTTGAAACGATCCCCATTAGTCCAAGATTGCCACCGCCATATACTAAGTGCATATTCATTATAGCTAAGACTCGACCCAATTCATGCGCTGCTTCTACGTATTGTGGCTTAGTACCAACACTAGTACCGCAAAACACACAGATGTTTTCAACTCATCTTCTTGAAGTGGCTTTCATGTTTTACTCTGGATGTCTTCAAAAGTGCAATGATGAGTTGAATTTATAACACCTGAAAAGGGTGAGTAAAATAATAGCACTAGTATCTTCCAAATGATAATTATTAGTTAACAGTAAAATAAATCGTGATAGTCAAAAAGGTCTGGATCCTATCGGAGAAAATAAAAGAAAACAATAAAACAAATTACAATTATTATGAAAAGACAAAGAGATATAATATGTATAAGAAAAGTAGCGGCTTCATTGACGTCTATGCGTCAGGGACAAGCTTCCCATCCAATTTTCTTATAAATTGGCAAACAGGGTCTTTTTCAGATTCCCAAGACTTAACTGTTGTCTTTCTTTTTGGAATTGTGTATGTAATTTGTGAATGGCTATATGAACATATCCACTGGGATGTGTCTCAAGAGTCAAAGATATATTATCTACATACTCCTTACTCAAGCCATCCTTAATGAATTTAATTTTGTGTTCGCGATTATCAGACACCATTCCTAAAGAACGACAACGAGTATTGCAATTCCAGTGTACACATTTGTAACAAACACCCATTTTCTTAGCTGTATGTTTCTTTGCATAGGTACTTCTTCCAAATCCAGGCAAATAAGAATTACAGGAATCAGAATACTCACCTGCTAATCAGACCTGTGCTTCAATTACCCAACAAATATCATTAGGAACACCATGGATCGTTAGTAATCTCATCTGTTCCAAGTGAGCTTTGTAGACTTTCATCAGAGAGTTTTGAGGGAGAGAAGGAAATTGCTTGTGAAGATTTGCGAGAACTTCTTCCATCCTGAAATGTCTTAATCTGCAAAAACTAAGCACACCAAATCACAATATATACACAAATTGCATGGGTTGCCTCCCTGCGAGCGCTAAGTTTAACGTCGACAGCTAGACGTGACTTCTCGAGCGTTAGGCTGGATCTGAAAGTGTGACACTTTCTTTTTGTCGCTCAAATGATTCTCCCCAGTAGTGCTTGACACGCTTGTTTTTAACCTTGAATATTTTGTTGGAGTCAGGATCATGTATCTCAACTGCTCTATCTGGTAAAACTTTGGTGATCACAAATGGACCTGACCACCGTGATTTTGGCTTCCATGGGAAGAATTTCACCCTTGATTTGTTTAACATTACCTTCTGCCCTGGTTCCAGTTGTATACGTACTAACTTCTCATCGTGTCTTTTCCTTGCCTTTTCCTTGTATAATTTGGCATCCTCAAAAGGCTGTATGTGAAATTCCTCCAATTCGTTGAGCTGGTGGAACTTTTTCTCTTATGTTGCTTGTAGTGCAAGAATAGGCTTCTTCAGTACGCAGTGCACTTTATCTTCAGGCTCCACTGGCAATCGACATGTTTTAAGTTTGTCAGTAGAACTTTGCCTTTCATCAGAGTTCTGAACGGTACTATGTATCACATCAAGTCTAAAACATTCCTCCTTCTTTTCATCATCTGGGAAATTCATGGCCTTGAAAACATTAAATGTTACCTCTTGGTCATGTACCCTCATGGTTAATTCTCCTTTTTGTACATCAATAATGGTTCGACCTGTAGCCAAGAATGGTCTCCCGAGGATGATTGGCACGTCTGCGTCTTCCTCCATATCAAGGACAATAAAATCTGATGGGAAAATGAATTTGTCAACCATGACCAGCACATCCTCAACTACGCCTATTGGAAATACGAGCGTTCTATCTACAAGTTGTAGAGAGACTGAAGTTGGCATTGTTTCTCCAATCTGTAATTTCCTAAAAATAGAAAAAGTTGTCAAGTTAACACTCGCACCTAGATCACACAGAGCCTTACCGAAGTCATGTTCTCCTATGGTGCAAGGAACAGTGAAACTGCCAGGATCTTTTCAACTTTGGAGGAAGTTTCTTTGAATGATGGCGCTGTATTCTTCTGATAATGCTACTGTCTCATAATCTCCCAATCTCCGCTTTCGTGAAAGAATGTCTTTCATGAATTTTGCATAGCTGGGCCTTTGTTCCAATGCTTCTGCAAATGGAATGTTGATATGCAGCTTTTTGAACACCTCTAAGAATCGAGCAAACTGCTTGTCCAGTTTATTCTTCTAAAGACGCTGAGGAAAAAGTGCAGGTGCAGTGATCTGTTCTTTTTCCTTTGCTTCTTTTTTCTCCATCTGTTTCTTCGTTTCTTTTGGAACTTCCTCCGCAGTTGTTTTGGCTCCAACATCTTTGTTGATTTCAGTACCGCTTTTTAACATGATGGCATGACACTGCTCCTTCCCTATGTTCCTCAGATTTGGTTCAGTGTTGCTAGGAAGGTTACTTGACGGTCTGTAACTCTGAGCATTGGCCAGTTGTCCAATTTGATTCTCCAGTAATTTAATAGAAGTTGATTGACTTTGAATTAATGCTGCTTGGAATTGAAACATAGCATCATATCTTGATGCTTGAGAGTTGTGTTTTGCTTCTATCTTTTTCAAGTGGATCAACACTTCTGTTATTCCTGATTCAATTGCCTGCTTCTGGCCTTTGTTCTGTTGTTGGAATCCGGGTGGTGGGTTGTTCATTTGCCCTGAATTGTTGCTCTATGCGAAATTGGGATGATTCCTCCACCCTGGGTTGTAGGTGTTCGAATATGGATTGTTCCCCTGTCTGTTGAAATTGTTGACATAATTCACCGTTTCTTTATGTTGGTTGAAAGATTCTGACTCAGGTGCTCCTCCAAATGGTGAACTTGTGGATCCACCATTAACCTTCATGTTAAGAGTTTCCAGATTTTTGCAAATCTGATCCAGCTTGGAATTCAGTGCTGTGTTGGCTCCAACTTCATAAATTCCTGCAATTCTTTGGATCATGCTCCTTTCTGTTGGCCATAAAGAATTGTTGTTGGCCATTTCTTCAATTAAGTCCCAGGCCTGATCTTCTCCTTTTGCCATCAAAGCTCCTCCAGCAGCAGCATCAATTATGGTTCTCATTATTCCAGGAAGTCCATTGTAGAAGGTTTGGACTTGTAGCCACTTTGCGATCTCATGATGAGGACATTTCCGGAGTAAATCTTTGAATCTTTCCCAAGCTTCGCAAAGGGATTCTGAATCTTGTTGCACGAAGGATGTGATGTCATTTCTAAACTTTGCAGTTCTGGCTGGTGGAAAGTACTTTGCAAGGAATTTGGTGGCTAGAGTGTTCCAAGTTGTGATGGAACCTGCTGGTAGTGAATGTAGCCAAGCTTTAGCTCTGTCCATCAAGGAGTATGGAAAAACTCGCAGTCTCATTGCTTCTTCTACTGCTCGATTGTAATTGAAAGTACCGCAAACTTCCAGGAAGTTACTGATGTGAGTATTAGGATCTTCAGTTACTTTCCCCCCAAACTGTACCGACTGCTGAATCATCTGGATGCATGTTTTGATGTCACCCACATTTGCTGGTAAGGGAGGAAGTATAATATAAGAAATGAGTCTGTCAACCACCGAAATGGTTCTGTCTCGAATGGGAATTGGTGGTGCAACTTCCAAAGGTTCAGGTTCCATGTTGAATAAAGTTTCTTGCCCTTCTCGCCTTTCCCTTCTCAACTGTCTGATGGTTCTTTCAATTTCTGGGTCAAGCGGTCGGAGTTCAAAGCTTCTGGTTCGTCTCATGAAGTTTCTAAGAACCTAAAACACAAGAAAACAACAACAATAAGTAAAAAGAAATTAGATACATGTATAGGTATCTAACCTCAAAACTAATAGTGAAAGATAAATAAGTCCCCGGCAACGGTACCAAAAACTTGACCGGTGCTTACACACACGCGTATAATGCAAGCGCACGTATAGTTCAAGTAGTATAAAAAGTATCGATCCCACGAGGACTTAATACCTAATCTATTAATTTTATGAGGTCAAATGATTACTAGTATCTAACAGGTTGTTTGATTGATTTGAAATGGTGATGATTCTAAATTTAAAAAAAAAGTAAATAAAATTACACGAAAGTAGGTTTAAGAAAATTCAATATTAGGAAACTATCTAGGGTTGTGAATCTTTCTAATATCCTTTAAAAGATGAAGCGGTTATTTCATGTTTGTGTAATAAATCGGTTTACTAACCTGGAACACTAAATTATGCGAAAGCCTCTGTCGATGGTCAGACGCAAATACCCAGTTTAACCCAATTGAACCATATGTCTATGTCAACCAAATTATATGGATTCATTAAGTTTAAGTTCCAATTATGGCTACCCCCGCCCGACAGGTATATGTCTATCCAGTAAGGAAATCTATTAAAAGGTTATCTATCCTCAAGGAAGATCGTGGGCTATTAAGTCTAAGGCTGAAACCTAAAATTCCTTTGTCAAGTTTATTTTAGATTTACCAGATCAATCTTATTAGTGGCCAATAAACAAGACGCATTAAGCTTAAGACTTAATAAGTAAACCTTTAAATTACCCAAACTATAAAATAACCCCTTATAAACCGGTGATATTGGAATTCATCACAACCCCAGATAACTAACTTAGTTACGACACATAACTAGGGCTAGTAAAAACTAAATAAAATAAAAGACATGAAGTAAAATGCTGAAAAGTAAAATGCTGAAAAGTAAATGACGGAAAGTAAATGCTGAAATTAAATACTGAAAATTAAATGCTGAAAAGTAAATGATGAAAGTAAATTACTGAAAAGTAAATGATGAAAGTAAATTGCTGAAAGTAAATTGCTGAAAGTAAATTGCTAAAAAGTAAATGCTGAAAGTAAATTGCTAAAAAGTAAATGCTGAAAGTAAATGCTGAAAGGTAAATAAAGTAAAAGTACAATAAAAGAAAATGCTGAGGTAAAATGATCCACTTTTATTACTTCTATTTTAGATATCTCCCTTAATATAATATATTAATTTTTCATGATAATTACCAACCAGCCATATAGGCGGTATCTAGATTAAGTCAAATTAATAATTAATTACCATCCGACCAATCAGGCGGTATCCAGTTTAGTCAGGTTAAAACCAATTTAAATAATTACCAACCGACCAATATGGCGGTATCCTCGTTAAGTCAGGTTTTAACTAGTTTATATATTAAAATTAAGGGAGATTAATCTAAATATTAGTAATAAAAGTTTTACCTTTTACCCCAGCAAAGGGGAGTTACCTCATCATTACTGAAAAGTAAATGATGAAAGTAAATTACTGAAAAGTAAATGATGAAAGTAAATTACTGAAAAGTAAATGATGAAAGTAAATTACTGAAAAGTAAAAACTGAAAAGTAAAGAAAAGAAAGTGTGAAAGCGGAAATTAATTACTGAAAGCTGTAAATAAACAAACAAGATACAATATTCTTAGTATTCTTAAGGAATTCCTTAGAAGAAAGTATGAATTTACAAATGAAATGGCTTGGTATTTATAGGCAAAATTTTGCCTCCATCAAATCATCCACCAAATCCATTATTAATTGCTCCACTAATTGCTCCAGTAATTGCTCCACCAAATCCATTATTAATTGGTCCACTAATTGCTTATCATGTTTGGTGGTGTTTTGATAATTTTTATTATTTATTTATCAATTTATTTTTTGCTTTGAAAATGATTGAAAATGACTTTAATAATTACACACACACACTTCTAGATGGTTCATCCATTTCGGGCATGAAATCTTCAGTATTCGAAATTATTTTGTCTTTCAAAGTTGTAGATCTTTGACACTTCTTTAATCCGGAACTTGAATAAGCTCAATCCGATATCGGAGTAAGAAGTTATGCCCACAATACGACAAATGCGCAAAATAGGAATTTCCAAAATTGCACTTCGTTAAAACGCCCTTTCAAGTTTCCAATCTCCAAAATTAATATGTCAAGTCCAATTTTTGCCCTTATTTGACCCACATTTCATCCTAAATGATTTCATTGTGTCCCAATATTATTTTATCTGCAAAATAAACTAAAACACATCAAAATGTTCATCAAACCCTAGAAACTAAACAAAATATTAACTAAAAGGGGCGATAAATATTGATATATTTTCCGTTCATCAATGTCCGAAATGGATTCCATGTATACCAACCAAGTTTAGACACTGGTTGATGCATCGGAAGGCATTGTGCCTATTGGTACTATATTACTCTTCAAGGAAAACATACATGGATGACAACAAACAAACGTACAAAGCTAGGCTTGTAGCGAAAATGTATCGTTATCAACATTGTGTCGATTACAATGAAACCTTTTACCTATTGCCATGATTAAATCCATTTAGATAATGCTTGCTAATACTGCATGTTTCATTCTTGAAATATGGCATCCGAATGTCAAAACCGCTTTCCTAAAACGGAAACCTTTTGGAGGATGTTTACAACATCCTGACAGTTTTGTCGTACCAAAACATGCAAACTAGGTTTGCAAGTTAAATCGATCCATTCATGGATTAAAGCAAGGATTACGTTCTTGGAACTAACGTTTTGATAAGATCATAATGGTATATGATTCAATTCAAAACGAATATGATTCTTGTGTATATAAGAAGGATAGTGGGAGCGCACTGACAATGATTGTCCTATATAATGATGACATATCATTTCTTGGAAATGACATTCCAATAAAATAATCGGTGAAAGCTTGGCTTTCATGAAAATTCTCCATAGAATACTTGGGAGAGGCAACTTTTATTCTAGGAATAAGGATCTACTGGGATAGATCTAAAAGTTTTCGGCACTCTCCGAGAAATCGTACATTGAAAGAAATGAACGTGACCTAGTGTCTCATATGCTTTGAGCATATGGAGTCACAATCAGGCCAATCGAAGTGATAGTCACTGGATTGATGTTAAGAACATCCTTAAGTATCTTAGATGATCTAAGGATGCTTTCTTAAGCTATGGAGGAGGAGAACTTGAAGTGACTGGGTTCACCGTTGCAAGTTTCCAAACCGAAAAAAATGACTATAAGTCGTAATAAAGGTACTATATAGTTTGAATATCGGAATAGTGAGCTGGAAATCGTCCAAGCAAGATATTATTGCCGAATAAACAACAAAAGCGGAATTTTGTTGCAGCTGAGGTAGCAAAAGAAGCATTTTGGATCTACATAATCCTAATCAGATTAGGTATAGTTCTGTTAGCGGCTGAGCTAGGCTACAGCACAGGCTAAAGAATTAATGGTCTCATCAATGATCCAAGTATGCAATTCAAATGATTTCAAATTATTCCTAAGATCATACATCGTGGCGATGTGATGATCGAATAAATCACATCAGATGATAAACTTGCAAATCGCTGACGAACGCTGTTTCTCAGAAGAAAATCACGTACATAGTTCAAGCGTAAGACACTTGAGTGATTGGCTATAGGCCAAGTGGGAGATTATTGGACAATTATGCCCCATAGCATCACTATTTGTACAGAACATGGTGTTGTTGTACAAATTAACTATGTGACAAAGAAAATTGCTCTTTTATCATTTGTAATTGGATTACCGGGATATATAAATGATAAAAGTCCATATGATTAGTTCCGGATTAATAAGATATGAGACAGTATTAATCCACTAAGGTTTAATCATTAAAATATCCATAGTCGTAGTATTATCAAGATTGGACATTGGTAATGCGAAATAGACTAGTATTGCACTTGTGCGTGTTGTGGGAGCATAACGGCATAGTCTCATATATTTGGGTATTGGATACTCATGCAAGTGTAATAGGAGGTTGTGTTTACCGATGGTACGGAAACAGCTTCGCTCTGGATAGACCCCTCGGAATTCCATTGGTAGTATGACTATATGTCTATGGAAGTCCGAATCAGGGTAGGTGTATTTGGTCTTAACCTGAGACTTGCATCGCTAATACTTGCGACAATCAATATACTTTGGTTTTGGTCATCCGGGGCTTTAACAGGTTATGTGTACGCGTCTTCAGGGTATATTGAGAATCGTAGTGTATTGGGTGTGATGTCAAGATGGAAGTATCACTTCAGTCATATGGAGATGATGATCACGTAGGATACGGAACTAGTACTCTTCAGTACTGCAGTCATCGAGATAATATGACTAGGTCATGTTTATCCGATTATAAAGACTAGTTACCAGAGATCCGATATGTGTTTCGTACGGGACCGACACAATTCCAGCCCCAGGCCTAGCATGTGACATCCGATATTGGATCGTAATATGCAATACTACGTATACTATGCCTGACATAGATTACATGTTCCTTAAAAGAATATTTCTGGAGAATTGGGTAGGCACGGTGCATTTTCTAGAAGCCAACCATGTCTTGTAAATCGATAAGAATGTGGTACCGGGTACGCACGTGTTCAGATAATTCAATGACCAGATTTACTGCCAACATATCCAAGGATCTCATTGGTCACTTCCCGAAAATTCACCGATGACGTATGACTCGAACATAATTAATCTGGGATTAATTGGAAGAGAGAGAAAATTAATCTTGGATTAATTACGGAGAATTTTATCTGTTATACAATTCGATTAATAGAGAGAGAGCGATTAATTTGGAATTAATCGATAAAATAATATATTCGATATATTAAATGAATTTAGATTTCATAACAGAATTAAAATTGGATTTTAATTCGGGCGAACGAATTAATTTATAATTAATTAGCGAGCGACGTGAATAATAATTTTGCTCAGCATAATTATTTAATTAAATTTGATTTAATTACGTGTATGCGGGCCCACTCGGATTTTGAATTAAAGTGGGGCCCACACTTGTCACATCACCTAGTCAACTTTATCAACTTTTGTTTGATAGAAGTAGGTGGGATTTTGATGGTTGCTTGTGCAACACACAAGTGTGATAGATTGATTGACATTTACCATTTATTATTTTTGGTATATGACTTTCAATTTTGAAAAAAAAAACAATATACAAAACATTCATTCTCTTTCTTTTTCTTCACCAAGGCCGAATGGCCTTCTCCTTCTCTCTCAAATTCTTGGCTTGGCCGAGAGTTTCAAGATCACAAGGAAACAATTTGTTGCAAATATTTCCTCATGCTAGCACATTAAAAATCATACAAATGTGATAGGGAAACCTTCACATGAGTTTGGAATTCAAGATTCTAAGATTGGAAGCTCAACATACATCAAAGGAGAGCTTGGAGCACAACACAAAGGCTTGGAATTTTTTTATCTCCTACATCCACTTAGCCGATCAAAGTGATTAATTTCTGCTACTTTACTTCGCGTATTCACATGATTTCTTGCTTAATTTTGATCTTGGTTTGACCTAGAAAATCCAACAATGTGTGCATATGTAGTTCAGGATTAGGTATCATAGATGCCCATAGATCCTAGATTTCAGGCCTAGGGGGACAGCGAGACGTAACGCCACTAGACCCCAATTTCAGAGTCAAGTGGTAGCATAGAACCGCACCCCTGGCTCTAGTTGAGTGGCTTGGGGGACGATGAGACGTAACACCCAAAGACCACCAGTTTAGACGTATGGGGGGATGACGAGACGTAACGCCCTCATACGTCTAGATTTTCAGAGAGAGATAGTTCATAGGTCCAGATTTTCAGAAAAAATTGTTTTAAGAACGAGTTTTTAAGAGAAACTGTTTTATGGGAATTTCAGAGATTTACAGACAGAAAGTAGTTTTCTGAATTTTTTTCCAAAAAGAGAATTATTTTCATATAAGAAAAGATATTTCAGAAAAAATGATTACCTTGAGATGAATTTGATTTTAGAACAATGGATTTTCAAAAAACATTTTAGTTTCTATTTTAAACTGTCCACTCACTAGGTCTTTCAAACGATCTAACCCCTCTCATTCACAGTTTCTTTGTTTTGTAGGTTACCCGGAGGGCGAGCTCGAGAGGATGGATACTAATAGCAGTCATTGGGGTATTTGAGTCCAACAGGTCAAGTCAGAGTTGAAGTATAGTCATGTATCATGCATATTGTATAGTAAAGATTGTATGTATAAATGGGTTAACGTGTCATTAATAAGAATTGTAGAAGAAGTACATTTGAGTATATAGTTATCAGTATTAAAGTTCTCTGTATGTTCTTGTTTGGGCAATGGTCCCATGTATGAGTCACATTTGAGTTAGAGTTGTAGTAAGGATCACAGTCAGCAAGTCAGAGGCTCAGGGGGATGGACCAGTCTATCCCTTGCCGGTAGCAAGTATCAGAATGTCGAAGTAATAAAATAACCCGGTAAGTTTGGGGTCCATCTACAGAGAATAGATTTAGGAAAATAAAATAATAATTCGAGTGAAAATAAAAGGACTGAATTATTTAAAATGATTTATAATTTTTAAATTAGACTGCAACAATAAAATAAAACATTGGGGTTATTGGATAAAATTAATTATTTACTTTGACCCGATTGGATTAATTGGATTAATCCAAAATCACACAAGGGCTTTATTATAATTTCATAAATATCCCTACTATTGGAGGATATTTTGGTAATTATAAATATGTAATTATAGGTGTATTTGGATTGATTTAATTGGATTAAATCAAAGTGGTAGACAATGGACTAATCCATTTGTTAAATTTTATCTTTATTCAATTGGATTAAATCAAAATGGTAGACAAAGGTAATTAGTCACACATAATTATACGTATTTGGAAAAATTTGATTAAGCTCACCTAAGAGTTGATTAAGACTTTTATTAATTAAAAATTATATAAGTTTTGCTATAAAAGGCAAGCTTGAGCAAGTTTTTAATTAAACTTGAGCTTAAGAAAGTTAAGCTTGTGAAAGCCAAAAAAAACAAGAATTAGAAATATTAGCCCAAGTAAAAGAAGTGGTTAGAGAAGTTTTGAAAGTTATCTATAATGTTTCAACAAGGAGAAATCAAGATTTGATCTTGGAATCAAGCTTGCTAGCATTGGAATCAAGATTGGATCTTGGAATCAAGTTTGCTAACTTTGGAAGTTCTCTACAATATTTCAACAAGGTGAAGAAGATTGGATCTTGGAATCAAGCTTATTAGGTAAGTTTGATCTTCTCTGAAGCTATGTTTTCATTAGTGAGTTATCATTAGTAAAACATATAGTGATGTATTATTTATTAGATACATAATAATATAGCTTGATATTGAAATTAGGCTAATTAATTGTGTACGAATATTTTGGAAGCATAAACACAATATGCTTGTGACTAGTCAAAATATTTATGTTGGACATAGAATTGTTCATGAATCATTTCATTGTGAGAATCTATTTTTGTTCATGTATTGATTCAAAGATATATATATTTATATATATATATATATATATATAATATGTTTATTGTATAACATGTGAAAGTTCGTATTTTACCATAGGTTCTGACCCTATGCAGAATTAACACAATAATTAAGACAAGTCATAAATATTATTACTATGGTTTTTCAACAAACACCCTTAATTCTAATAGCAATAAATCAAAACAGAATATTAAAGGAGAAAATAAATGAACCACACAAAATCAACATAAGTTATTTTGGTGACAAAGTGGAAAACTCATGGGAGTAAAAAACTACTCTAGGTATCTCGTCTACCAGCCCAAATCCACTATATAGAGAAAAACTTACAATGATGGTAAAAGACCTATGGTGGCAACTTCGCTGACTCTAGTACCTCTAGACTGTAAGAACTCGAAGAACTCATCGAGTCTGTACCCCACAATTTTCTTCAAAACCTCTAAAATCTCTGAGCGGATCAATTCCACAACTCTGAACGCTGGAACTCCGACTGCCAATCTTCCTTATTGAGAACTCATCATAAGTATAGCCAGTGATGAGCGGAAAATATATCAATATTTACCGCCTCTTTAACTTAATATTTTGTTTAGTTTCTCGAGTTTGATGAATGTTTTGATGTGTTTTAGTTTATTTTGCAGATAAAATAATATAGGGTCTCAATGAAATCATTTAGGATGAAATATGGGTCAAATAAGGCAATTATTGGACTTGATATTTTAGTTTTGGAGATTGGAAACTTGAAAGGGCGTTTTTGACAAAGTGCAGTTTTGGAAATTCCAATTTTGCACATCTGTCGTATTTTTGGCATAACGTTTTACTCCGATATCGGATTGAGCTGATTAAAGTTTCAGATTAAAGAAGACTCAAAGATCTACAACTTTGAAAGACAATATATTTTCGATTCTGACTATTTCTGACCGAAAGTTATGAACCATTCAGAAGTGTGTTGTGTGTAATTATTAAAGTCATTTTCAATCATTTTCAAAGCAAAAAAATAAATTAATAAATAAATAATAAAATTATCAATCATCACCAAACAATGAAGCAATTAGTGGAGCAATAATAATGGATTTGGGCGGAGTAATTAGTGGAGAAATTAATAATGGATTTGGTGAGAATTTGATCAATGATTTGATGGAGGCAAAATTTTGCCTATAAATACCAAGCCATTTCATTTGTAAAATATATCTTTCTTTCTTTGAAATTCCTAAGAATAAATAAGAAGCTTGTATCTTGTTTGTTTATTTACAGCTTTCAGTAATTAATTTCCGCTTTCGCACTTTCTTTTCTTTATTTTTCTGTTTTTACTTTCCGCAATTTACTTTTACGCACAATCCTTTCCTTTCTTTACTTTTGCAGTTTTTATTTTTCAGCAATGAGGAGGTAATTCCCTTTGCTGGGGTGAAAGGTAAAGCTTTTATTATTGCTATTTAGATTAATCTCCCTTAATTATAATATATAAACTATTTAAAACTACTTAATGAGGATAACCGCTATATTGGCATGTTGGTAATTAATTATAAATTGGTTTTAACCTGACTAAATATGGATACCGCCTGGTTGGTCGGTTGGTAATTAATTATTAATTTGACTTAATCAGGATACCGCCTTTATGGCTGGTTGTAAATTATTACGTAAAGTTAATATATTATATAGGGAGATATCTAAAATAGTAGTAATAAAAGTTGATCCTCTAACCTATCATTTTCTTTTATTGTACTTTTACTTATTTAATTTCATAATTTTACTTTCAGCAATTTATTCTTCAATTGCTTCATTCTCATTCAGCAATTTACTTTCTAATTTACTTTTATTTTTTTTACTTTTTACGTTTTACGTTTTACTTTTTTTGTTTACTTTTCAGGGTAGTTAATTTTCATATTTTACTTTATGTCTTTTATTTTATTTAAATTTTTACCTACCCGTAAATATGTGTCGAACTAAGCCAGTTATCTGAGGTGTGATGAAAATCCATATCAACTGGTTTTATAAGGGGTTAGAATTATAGCTTGGGTAATATAAAGGTTTATTTATGATCCTTAATCTTAATCTTTTTTTAACTGCCATTAATAAAATTGATTAGGGTAAAACTTAAAATGAACTTGGAAAATGGATTTTAGGTTAAGACCTTTAGACTCATAGCCCAACTATCTTCCTTAGGATAGATATGTTGGACAAAATGACCCATAGCGTCACTATTTGCACAGATCATTGTGTTGTGTAGCAAATTAACTATGTGACAAGGAAATTGCACTCTCATCATTTGTGATTAGATCACCATAGATATATAAATGAAGAGAGGTCCCTATGATTAGTTCCTGGATTGAGAATGATATGAGACAGTATCAATCCCCGAAGGATTAATCATTAAATATCCCTAGCCGGAGTATTATCGAGACTGGACATCGATAATGCGGAATAGGCTAGTATTGCACTTGTGTGCGTTGTGAGGGCACAACGGCATAGTTCTCATATATATAAGTATCGGATACTTATGCAAGTGCGATAGGAGGTCGTGTTTCACCGATGGTACGGGAAACAGCTTCGCTCTGGATAGACCCCTCGGAATCCCATTGGTATTATGACTATGTGTCTATGGGAGGCCGAAATCAAGGTAGGTGTGTATAGTCTTAACCTGAGACTTACATCGCTAATACTTACGATAATCGATAGACTTTGGTCTTGGTGGTACAGGGCTTTAACCGGTTCTGCGTACACCACTTCTGGGTTTATCAGAGAGTCGTAGTGTATTGGGTGTGATGTCAAGACGGAAGTATCACTTCAGTCATAGTGGAGATGATGTCACGCAGGATACGGTACTAGTGCTCTTGAGTGATGCGCATCCAATCGGGATATTGTGACCAGGTCATGAATATCCGATTATAGAGACTATGTTACCAGACATCCGATATGTGTTTCGGACGGGGCAGACACTTATCCAGCCCCAGCCCTAGCACGTGACTATCCGATACTGGGCCGATATGCACAATACATTGGTTATACTACGCTTGATACAGATCTTAATATTCTAAATGGATATGTCCGAGAATTGGGTAGACTTGGTGCTTTGCTAGGAGTCGACCTTGTCTCGTAAATCGGTAGAACGTAGTACATGGTACGTACGTGATTCGGATACTCCGACGACCGTATTTACTGCCAACTTATCCGGGGATCTCATGGGTCGCTTCCCGATAATCCACCGATGACGCATAACTCGCACTCTTAAATAATCTGGGATTATATAGAAGAAAGAGAAAATTAATCTAGGATTAATTACGGAGATATTTTATCTAGGATAAAATATCGTCTAGAGAGAGATAACGATTAATTTGGAATTAATCGATAAATTAATATATTCGATATATTAAACGAAATTAGATTTCGACGCGGAATTAAAATTAGATTTTAATTCGGGCGAACGAATTAATTTAGAATTAATTCGTTAGCGACGTGAATAGTGAATTCGCTAGGCGTAATCATTTAATTACGACGCACGGAAAATTCGTTAATTTGGAATTAGCGAACCCGAGCCCGAGTGTGATTGCGAGCGCATTCGTATTTCGAATTCGAGTGCGGCGTCGCAAGTCGCATCAAGCGTCAAATCATTAGTCGCATCAAGCGTCAAATCACTTGTCACTTTGAGTGATGTGACTTGACAACATGTCACTTTAATAAATTGATGTGAATAGTGATGGACATGATGTGCATAGTGTTTGCCTTTATTGTTTGACCTTTTAATGGCAAATTCAAGTGAAATTCATTTGAAATTCACTAAAGTGTATAAGAATAATACTTGAAATGTAAATGCAAACACTTAAACAAAACAATTTCATCTCTCTTTTTCTTTCTCCACTCTCACGCCCAAACTGTTTTCTTCACTGGTTTTGAACCAGAAATGGCGTGAATAAAAGGAAGCCAAGAGTGGGTTTTTCATGTGAAAATCCAAGTGCTAGCACACTTACGAGTCTTGCGAAGGTGGTAGGGAGGTTCACCCATGAGCCGGGATCCGTCGGACGAGGCTTGGAGCTCCGTTTCTCAGCTCAAAATCTGATTGTGAGAGCAGTGGACTGCTGCAGTGGCGCCACCAAAACAGTGAGCTTTGTGGCTTCATTCGTCTCCAAATCGACTCAACCGATCGATGTGAGTATTCCGCTATCTTCGTTGGTGTATTCACACATTATTTCATGTCTTGTTTGATCTTGGGACCTAGATAATAACCAACAATGGCATCAAGAGCTATAGGTTCAAGCATGAAATTGTAGGGCTTAAAATTTGGGTAAATGTGTGTTGAGCATGATTTGAATAAATTGATTGTTTAAGTTTGCTTATAACATGTCTAATTTCATTTTGGTTTGACCAATTTGTTGAAAAATGATTTGGAATTATTTTCCCCAAATATTTGACCTTGGCCGAATGTGAATGTGATTTTGGGTTCTTGGAATTTTTTGATTTTTGATTCATTTGATGAGTTAGAATCATTTAGGTTGATGTTATTTTGAATCGAATTGGATTGGATTTCGAATTGGACAAAAACCCCAAAAATTCTTATGTTGGCCGAATGGTTTATTGCCCTAATGTCTTGGTATTTTTGATTTTGTGACATTGGATGTGTATGAAATCATTTGGATGGTGATTTAATGTCGATTGTGGGTTCGATTGGATTGAAACCAATCGGACACAAAATCCCTCCTTTGGCCGAGAGCATTAAAGCATGTAATGGGTTTGATTTTTCAATTTGTGTTGGACATATAATAATGAATTGAGCATGATTAATTGGACTAATTGGTGTTTTAGAAATATTGATTTAGTTGATTAATCATGTAATACACTTTAGGTTATTGAATATGAAATTGGATTTTGTATATTTAATTAATTGGGCCTTTTTGGAAATTGGACTTTAATGTTGTAATTGGGCTTATTGGGCTTGATTTTATCAAGTTGGGTTTAGGCCAAATGGATTGGATCCAATTGGGCCCAAAACCTTAACCATAAAGCCCAAATGCGACTTAATGAACCTTTAAAGTTCAATTGGGCCTAATGGGCCAAGATTGATTTATGGGCTTATGGGGTAAATCCCGGATTGGACTTTGGTTATCGGTTTGACCCGAGTTGACCAAAAGTCCACGCCTTAAGAAATCAATTAAAAGCCCATTGGACTTTAATTGAATTGACGTTGGACGTTAATCGGTCTTTGAGACGCGTTACGATTAAATTTGGAATTTAAATCGTAAAAGGTTTATTAAATAAAAGTGTAATATTTAATTTGGAATTGAATAGTGAATTAGTATTAAATACATGTTAAATTAGATTTAATGATGTAGTTTAATTTAATTCATGAATTCGTACTTTAAGTACTTATTCGCAAAAACGAGTTTGACTCGAACAAAATCAAATCGTTGTTTGAACATTGGATGATCACTTAATTATCAGATTAATTAATTTGATTAGATTGATTGATAGCATGCTTATGTGTGTGAATACGTGGTTGTGTTGTATGAATAATGTATATCGGATGGATATTAGTCGGTGGGGCAATTTTAGAAATTGTTGTAATAAATTCGATTTATTAAATTGGACCTGCGTGTCCAGCCTTATCACCTTCATTCTCTTTGTATTCTCTTCTCACCTATTCCCCTCCATGTAAATGAGGTTTCTTTAGAAGTGTAGTGTAACGGGTAGAAGTAATACAAGTGCTAGCTTGAGTGAGAAGGGAGAGATTTGATCTAGGATCAATGTGTAAAGTATCCATCCGCATATCATTATTATTTATTTTCATACTCGCTTTATTATGTATTTAGAATGCATGTTTAAGGGTGTATGATGATGAGACCTTAACAAAGATAATTAAATTGGTAGCCAATTTGCACGCGAAAAACCCTCGTTAAATATCAAGCGTTTATTTTCCTTCCATTGAGTGATTCTTACTCAAGATCCGAGATTGGCAGGGGTTGTTGGCCAAAGTCAAGCCCTTGTCCGTCGAAGATGTGTTTTAATCACGAGGCTTTGTTCCATATCGGTGTCGTGTCCAAGTTGTGGTTTGTTGGCCAAAGTCAAGACCACTTCTTGTCCATTGACATTGATTACGAAGCTTCCATGTCAATGGGTCCGCGCTTGACTGGGATCACTAGGTTTGTTGTGCCAAAGCCAAGGCCTAGTTGATTCAGAGGAAAAAGGTTAGTATATATTCGATATATAGGCATATATTAGATATATGTTTGGGACTTGGATGTCCACCTACTGGATCTAGGAGTTGGATGAGATCCAATTGATCTTCGAGATCTACCTAGTTAATTATCATACAATTTGTTGGCCAAAGTCAAGATTGTGTGATATTTAACGGGATCCTAGCCCACTAGGAAACACGGTTTCCCGAGTACTCGACAGAGGGTTAGAGGCTCGACGAAAAATAGTGGGAGGCAAGTATTGAATTTGCAACATTCGTTCGAATACTCGCTAAACGCGCTCATCTATATTTTACTCGTCATATTAATCAAAAGTATTAGTTGGACTAATATTTTATGTTGTTTTAAATATATATATATAGTTGGACTATACAAACTCATTCGATATATAGTTGATTTTATAATTGGATTATAGTAATCAATATAATTGAATTAAAATTATAGTTGATTAAATAATTGGATTATTGTAATCATTATAATGAATAGTACCTATTAAATTGATTAAATAGTTGGACTATTGAAATCAAGAAAGAATTGAAAAGTTGAATATTTAAAATATAAATCCTTGGATTAAATGTTTTAAATGATTTAATTTTCATTGGGAATTAATAATAGGTTACTTTATTGGATAAAATAACTTGTTATATCTAAGCCCATAATTAAGCAAATAGTAGAGCATAAAATCTTTGGAAGATTTATGTGATGATGACTTTAGTGCTTAATTTAATATACTTGTCAATAAATCTATCTTTAGATTTAAAAGTATTAAAATTGCAATTAATAATTCTTAGAGAATTAATTGACTATTCTAGTGGAGAAAAGTCAAAGTTTGCAATTGGGCATGTTGCACAAGGTGCACATCATTTCGATATTCTAAAACCCAAGGCTTGGCCAAAGGTTTGTGAAATATTGAAAAGATAATTGACATATCCCAAAGTGACTACCATTTGGATATGGCAGACACGAAGGAATTAAAGAAAGGGCGAGGCTCTGACTTTAAAAATATTTGTCAAAGTTATGTTCACTACTAGTATTGAAATTGGATTTTAAATACTTAGTGTGGTACATAAAATATATGTATTGATGTTCAGAATCCGCTATGAGCTGGATACTGACTTCAAGCCGAGATTTCTCTGCGAATCGGAAACGGGACGAAAGTCGCTGTTTCGACCGTAGATACCTAAGTTTAGGAACTACCCTTTGGGTATGTACTTAAATTAGGAACTGTTATAATGTAACTAGTTTGACTAGAGACATTATCTCTATATCAGTGTTTAATCCGTTGCGGATAAACCTTTATATTCTAGAACACTAAGTGTTTTATTATATAAAGATGATACTGAGATAAACACATTAGATGTGAATAACAGAATTTATATTTTGAATATAATAAAATCTCAAACATATAAAATGACAAATAAATAGCTCAAATTGATTTGATCAATAGAGACTTATTTGTGGCATTGTTGTCTAGGACACAATTAAACGAGACTCGTATATCCACACTTTTGAAGAGTGGGTACTAGGACTGATTTGACTATTCAAATAAGGTCTGCGAATCTAGTTTATTAGGTAAAGTACCTAAAATACTATTTACTTGGTAATAGTAAAAGGGCCACCGATCTGTTAGCCCTATTCATGGTGAAGTTAGTGGGCCCATATCTAGCTAGGCTAGATGTGAACATGAATATTTCGTGACCTTAACGGATGTGGCATCACGTTATGGTTATGTGTTTCTTTTGAAGAACACAAATCGGAAACTTTAAAGTTTCGACACAAGTAAATAAACAGATCGGCTATAGTATTATTCCGCCACGGTAAGACCGTAATGGAAAATACTTAAGCAGTAAGTTTCATACGTACATGAAAGAGTACGGTATTCTTTCATATGAGGACTCCTCCCGAGACACGTCAGTTAGACGGTGTGTCCGAACTAAAACACGAATTTTGTTGGACATGATAAGGTTTATCACGAGTCGCTCTGAGCTACTGTTTCCTTCAATAGGATATGTATTAACAGTGCAAAACTTATTTAGAATAAGGTTCCATATAAATCTGTTTGACAGATGTCATATAGGATATGAACAGGGAAGAAACGAGGTTTCTCATTCCTGATAATTTGGGTATGCCAGGCATAACGTTTGGATGATACCAAACTAAGGACCCAAATTGGATAAGTGCCAATATAGGTTATCCTAAGGGAAACCTTAAGTATAGTACTTATAAATCTCACATGAGAACAATGTGATTGTTGCTCACCATGCGGTTTTTCCTGAGAGGAATACCGATATGCAGTGGTCAGTGGGAGGATAGTGATACTCGATGAAAATCGGAGTAATACTGTTCAAGGCACGAAGTCCTTAATGGAACACAAATAGTTCATCTATGATGAATCTATACCATTAATCTTCAAATACACAAGAACTAGTAGATCGGATAGAGTCAGAAAACAACCTAGGGTATGGGTTTCTGATCTAACCTCATAAAGATGTCAATCTTATGAAGGTATATCCACCGACTACGTTTTGAGGAAGTGATACGAGGTATCGACTCCCTATTATGGCAAAGTGCCATGAGTCCGAAATGGATTCCATGTATAACAACTATTTTGGATACTAGTTGTTGTACCACAAGGCATTGTGCCTATTGGTACATTAACGTCTTCAAGGAAGACATACATGGAAGGCAACATACCAACGTACAAAGCTGGGCTTTTGACGGAAAGGTATCGTTATCAACATTGTGTTAATAACGGTTCAACCTTTTACCTGTTGCCATGGTAAATCCATTTTGAAGATGCTTGTTGATAACTGCGTATTTCATTTATGAAATGTGTCAGTTATAGATCAAAATCGCTTTCCTGAAAAGGAAACCTTTTGGAGGATGTTTACAACATCCTGACGATTTTGTATAACCGACAAACAAGGTTTGCGGGTTATTCGATCCATGTTTGGATTAATGCAAGCATAAGGTTCTTGGAACTGTCGTTTTGAAATAATCATAATGGTTTATGATTTGAGACTCAAAACGAAATAATTCTTGTGTATATAAGGAGGTTAGTGGAGAGCGCACTGACAGTTAAATTCCCATATAGCAATTGATGAAAGCTTGGCTTTCAATAGAAATTCTCCGTAGAATTCTGGGGAGTATTTATTCAAGGAATAAAGATCTACTGGGATAGATTTGGAGTTGTTAACACTCTCTGGGAAATTGTACATTTAAAATGTACTTGTATTGGTGTCTCATACGCTTCGAGCATATGGAGTCACGATCAGGTCAATCCAAGTGATAGTCACTGGATTGAAGTTAAGAACATCTGTTAGTATCTCAGAGAACTAAAGATGCTGTCTTAAACTATGGAGAAGGAGAACTTGAAGTGACTGGGATCACTGCTGCAAGTTTCCAAACAATTAAATACTACGGTACTATAAAGTTTGAACACTGGACAGTGAGCTGGAAATATTCCGAGCAAGATAACTGTTGCCGAATAAACAACAAATGCGGATTATTGCTGCAGCTGAGGCAGCAAAAGAAGCCATTTGGATCGAAAATAATCTAATTAGATTAGATATAGTTCTGTTAGCAGCTGAGCTAGGCGTCAGCACAGGCTAAGGAATTAAAGGTCTCATCGACGATCCAGATATATACTTCTATATCATCTGATTCGTTCGGATCATACATCGTGGCGATGTGATGATCGTATAAATCGCGTCAGACGATAATCAAACAAATCCGCTGACGAAAACCTTTCCTCAGCAATTTGAGCGAACCGTACATAGTTCGGGTGTGGGACACTTGAGTGACTCGCTATGTGCCAAGTGGGAGATTGTTGGACAAAATGACCCATAGCGTCACTATTTGCACAGATCATTGTGTTGTTGTAGCAAATTAACTATGTGACAAGGAAATTGCACTCTCATCATTTGTGATTAGATCACCATAGATATATAAATGAAGAGAGGTCCCTATGATTAGTTCCTGGATTGAGAATGATATGAGACAGTATCAGTCCCCGAAGGATTAATCATTAAATATCCCTAGCCGGAGTATTATCGAGACTGGACATCGATAATGCGGAATAGGCTAGTATTGCACTTGTGTGCGTTGTGAGGGCACAACGGCATAGTTCTCATATATATAAGTATCGGATACTTATGCAAGTGCGATAGGAGGTCGTGTTTCACACCGATGGTACGGGAAACAGCTTCGCTCTGGATAGACCCCTCGGAATCCCATTGGTATTATGACTATGTGTCTATGGGAGGCCGAAATCAAGGTAGGTGTGTATAGTCTTAACCTGAGACTTACATCGCTAATACTTACGATAATCGATAGACTTTGGTCTTGGTGGTACAGGGCTTTAACCGGTTCTCTGCGTACACCACTTCTGGGTTTATCAGAGAGTCGTAGTGTATTGGGTGTGATGTCAAGACGGAAGTATCACTTCAGTCATAGGGAGATGATGTCACGCAGGATACGGTACTAGTGCTCTTGAGTGATGCGCATCCAATCGGGATATTGTGACCAGGTCATGAATATCCGATTATAGAGACTATGTTACCAGACATCCGATATGTGTTTCGGACGGGGCAGACACTTATCCAGCCCCAGCCCTAGCACGTGACTATCCGATACTGGGCCGATATGCACAATACTTGGTATACTACTACGCTTGATACAGATCTTATATTCTATATGGATATGTCCGGAGAATTGGGTAGACTTGGTGCTTTGCTAGGAGTCGACCTTGTCTCGTAAATCGGTAGAACGTAGTACTTGGTACGTACGTGATTCGGATACTCCGACGACCGTATTTACTGCCAACTTATCCGGGGATCTCATGGGTCGCTTCCCGATAATCCACCGATGACGCATAACTCCTCGCACTCTTAAATAATCTGGGATTATATAGAAGAAGAGAAAATTAATCTAGGATTAATTACGGAGATATTTTATCTAGGATAAAATATCGTCTAGAGAGAGATAACGATTAATTTGGAATTAATCGATAAATTAATATATTCGATATATTAAACGAAATTAGATTTCGACGCGGAATTAAAATTAGATTTTAATTCGGGCGAACGAATTAATTTAGAATTAATTCGTTAGCGACGTGAATAGTGAATTCGCTAGGCGTAATCATTTAATTACGACGCGACGGAAAAATCGTTAATTGGAATTAGCGAACCCGAGCCCGAGTGTGATTGCGAGCGCATTCGTATTTCGAATTCGAGTGCGGCGTCGCAAGTCGCATCAAGCGTCAAATCATTAGTCGCATCAAGCGTCAAATCACTTGTCACTTTGAGTGATGTGACTTGACAACATGTCACTTTAATAAAGTTGATGTGAATAGTGATGGACATGATGTGCTAGTGTTTTGCCTTTATTGTTTGACCTTTTAAATGCAAATTCAAGTGAAATTCATTTGAAATTCACTAAAGTGTATAAGATTACTTGAAATCAAATGCAAACACTTAATACAACAATTTCATCTCTCTTTTTCTTTCTCCATCTCTCACGCCCAAGACTGTTTTCTTCACTGGTTTTGAACCAGAAATGGCGTGAATAAAGGGAAGCCAAGAGTGGGTTTTCATGGTGAAAATCCAAGTGCTAGCACACTTACGAGTCTTGCGAAGGTGGTAGGGAGGTTCACCCATGAGCCGGGATCCTCGTCGACGAGGCTTGGAGCTCCGTTTCTCAGCTCAAAATCTGATTTGTGAGAGCAGTGACTGCTGCAGTGGCGCCACCAAAACAGTGAGCAAAGTGGCTTCATTCGTCTCCAAATCGACTCAACCGATCGATGTGAGTATTCCGCTACCTTCGTTGTGTATTCACACGCATTATTTCATGTCTTGTTTGATCTTGGGACCTAGATAATAACCAACAAGATACCCTTAAATAGATTTCCTAAGATAGGAATTACCTGTCGGCGGGGTAGCCATAATGGAACTTAACTTAATGAATCCAGGTATTTGGTTGACATAGACATATGGTTCAATTGGGTTATACTGGGTATTTGTAATCGACCATCGAAAGGCTTTTACATAACTTAGTGTTCCAAGTTAATAAATTAATATATTACCCAACTATAAGATAACCACTTCAATTTTAGTGTTCCAAGATATTCACAACCCTGGATATTTTAATAAAATTTGAATTTTCTTCAATCTACTTTCAAGAAATTTTATTTACTTGTTTTAAGTTTTAAAGTCACCACCCAATCAAACAATCAATCTATTAGATACTTGTAAACATTTGACCTCATAAAAAATTAATAGCAAAGGTTTTAAGTCCTCGTGGGATCGATACTTTTTATACTACTTGAACGATACCTGTGTTTGCGTTATACGCGTGTGATTACGCACCGGTCAGCCACCTTTTAAATCATTAAGCGATGCTGCCATGACTTTCTTGCCTTTGGACTTAAGGTATTGGGACATTCAGATCTAATATACCCATACCATTCACACTCATGACACTGGATACCACGGGATTTACTACCTCTATCCTCTCTAGATTCCCTCCTACTATGCCTACTCTCTCTAGACTTATCATTTATATCCCTATCACAGACACTATTCTTCAGCTTAAGAAATTTCTTAAACTTCTTTGCAAACATGGCCAAATCATGATCCGTGAGGGTATCATCATCATCACTTGACGGATCATGAGCAACTTCCTTCGCGATCTTCATTGCTATAGTTTTGGGTTTTTGATACCAGAAAGTTTCTTATCATACACATGCAGTTTTCCTACGAGGTCCGCTAATTTAAGATGATCTAAGTGTTGGGGTTTTAGAGCTGGAGCAACGGAAGCGCGCGGTTCGGGCGAAATCGAAACTTTAAAAACTTTTAAAATTACCAAATAAATTATTCAATACCCAATATGAATAATTCATTCATATTTCACCTAAACATATTTATTCGATATCAAATAACGACATAAATAGGTTAGAAACATTGCGAAACTTTTACGAAAATATTTTCCCGTAAAATGGCATAAAAATACGTTTTTGTCCGAATCGACCAACCAATACATATGAGGGCTGCCCAGGTCAGCCCCAATAGTACTTGGGCAGTTCATGGGCTGCCCAAACAATGGCCAATTCACTGTTTGGATAGCGGACACCCGGTAAGCCCGAAACTCAACTGTTAATGCTGTTTTTCACTGTTTTCACATATTTCAACTCCGAAATAATTTCTGGCAGTTGTTCCAATTCCCAAAACACATCCAGTACATTTATACAACATACTTTTTTCACCAAAAATACAGAATTTCCAGATCTAATTTTGTAACAAAAAATATCATTTTCATGCTATAAATCCAATTTTCTCAATATTTATCATAATAATACTAACACCAACCAAAGCCACAACCTATGAAGAACTCAAGAACAATTCTAGGAGTTACAAGAGTGGTCATAACACTCTAGAATGGCAACAAGTCATCAAATGATAAAATTGAACTAATATTACAATAATATTATCCAATCCAACTTCACACATGCATCTAGCCTCCAAATTCATCCTCCAAATCAAAAAGGCCCAAAATCTAAGAAAGGAAGAAACCCTAGAACTTGTCTAGATACTCAAGAATAAGAAACAAACTTTCTAAATTTAAGAGTTATGAAGATTACCTCCAAATCTCCTAAATTCCTTAAACCTTTTCTTGATTTTCTTCACTTTCTTCCTTGATTCTTCAAGAAAATTTTGGGTGCTTTTTTCTTTTGGTGGATTTCTGCCATGGCTTCCCTTAGATGAGAAAACAAAATTTTCTCACTTTATAAAGCAAGTATAAGCGACTTTGGAGGGGGGAGAAGGGCATTTCGGTCATTTGGTCATTTTTAACCTAATTAATTAATAATAATAACCTTTAAGGTAACAAATCCAATTTGTAAACTTTAAGCTTAATAAAATCATACCACATATAACCAATAATAATCAAACATATTTCATAACAATTATGTAATATTGGAATAATTTAATTATCTAGAAATTTAACATTTAAACATCTAAATAATTAATTAATGCGATTATTATTATATATGTATTTTTATTTACATTAAATAACAAATACATATATTAATGGCATGTGTCAATATCTCATTTGATAAATAATTAATATGTATCAAATCAAATTTTGTATCAAATATAAATACACATTAATTATTAAATGACCAAAATCCCCTAATGCATGTGTTTTCGTTTAACAAATTAAACGATCTGAATTAACTCATTTAATCCAGTGAAGTATTGTGAATAATCTGTATTATTCATAACGCATTGCCCAAGTGCTCAATGAGTACACTTCATATTGTGGGACTCTCTAAGTTTAGGTTTATCCGTCACGAAATCCAATTTCGTGTCTATAATTCACCCACTCGTAAATTATGATGGCCACAGATAATCTCGCTAAACTATGCAAGTCGAGGTCATTGCATACGTATAATCCCTCTGTCACAGGCTATCAATATTATATCGTGGATATAGATAATAACATCAAATCCCTAAGGTATAATATAGTCGACTTTTAAATTTACGATCTCTAAATACACTCGGAACTAACTTCCAAAGTATACCACGGCCATGGATTTTCTAGATCACAAATACGTACATGATACATATGCCTTGTACACAGGAATGATGGATTCTATCTGATACTCACATGATATCATGAGCATCAGTCCACACCCAACGAACAGGCTGAGGTCTGATCTAAATAGATCGGTGATGTGACTGCCATCAAAGTATGGAGGATAACTCATATATCCACAATGGTATCTCAAGTCGAATGACCACTATGCTACTCGACTCGAGAAGATTCCTATTGACGTTGGTGTACCATCTATTAGGAAATCTTCAGTGAGTCGTTCAGTGTTTATAAATAAACACCTACATGTCTATACAAGTCTCCCAAGACTCATGGTTCATTAGGATAAACCATCGGACCAAGTCTCGATATACGACATGTACTGGTCTCAGCGGATTTCACTAACCGACATGTGTTAGTAAATCTTGACCAGAAACTTTATTTGGTAATATACTTTTAGTAGTGACACTTCCCAATGTCAATTACAAACTATTTTGTAACTGCGCACAACAAATATATTATCGGGTCTTTGTCTAATATATGCATATCACTAAACCATATTTAGTTTCAATCTAATCGTAATTAGATCGAATATGTATATAAAAGCAAGAAGTACTACCATAAATAAGTAATATTATGGAAAAATGAATTGTTCGTATTCATGAATCGGACATAAATACGATACGGATTGGCACTCTGAGCACCAACCCTAATATTAAGTCATTGCTTTCCTCGATGGTAGTGATCTTAGGTAAAAACTTGTTAGGTAGGGATCTAAGGATTTTTCTTACAATTCTATTAATAGGAATAGTCTCACCTAAGTTAAAACTTGAGTTAACGATGTCGTTAATCTCAGCATAAGTTTTCATCAAAGGTCTCATCATCCTTCATTCTGGCAACCTCAAACCTAGTAGCAAGATCACAGAGTCTATTATTTTTAACAAACAGTGTGCCCTCATGCACAGTTTGCAGGACGTCCAAAGTATCTTTAGCTATTTCACACATGGAAATTCTCCTAAATTCAATAAAGCAAACATCATCATGAATGGCATTGATTGCCTTGTTGTTCCTGTTGCTAGCATCAAATTCATCCTTAGTTAAAGTCAGTTTATCTTTAGGGGAAGAGAACTCATCAACCATAACTATAGAAGGTTTCCACTCGTACTCTACTAACATACAAACCCTCTCATTAAGGATTTAATGAACGCTCTCATGCGAACCTTCCAATGCAAATATCCAGTCCCATCAAAGAATGGAGGACAATTTAGAGGTTGACTTCTTTCCATAGTTATAAGGGTCAAGGATCGAGTTCAGGCTCTGATACCGATTGAAAGTTCATATTTTACCTTAGGTTCTGACCCTATACGGAATTAACATAATAATTAAGACAAGTCATAAATATTGTTACTATGGTTTTTCAATAAACACCCTTAATTCTAAAACAATAAATTTCAACAAACACCCTTAATTCTAATAACAATAAATCAAAACACAATATTAAAGCAGAAAATAAATCAACCACACAAAATCAACACATATTATTATTGAGGAAGTGGAAAACTCGTGCGACTAAAAAACCACGTCGGGTATCTCGGCTACCAGCCCAAATCCACTATATAGAGAAAAACTTACAGTGATGGTAAAGATCTATGGTGGCAAATCCACCGACTCTAATATCTCTAGACTGCAAGAACTCGAAGAACTCATCGAGCCCGTACCCCCACAGTTTTCTTCAGAACTTCTGAAGTCTCTTAGCGGATCAACTCTGCAACTTTGAAGACCAGAACTCCGACTGTCAATCTTCCTCTTTGAAAACTCTGAAGGTTTAGGAAATTGGGTTTTGATGTGTTAATGGTTTAATAAAGATCAATCTCACCACAAACAAAGAAGATAAGAAAAGAAAATAAGTATTCAAGGTGAGAACAAGAATATTGAAATCTTAGAATGTGTTTAGGCTCAAGATAATGTGTTTTCAACACTTGTGAAGTTGGCTCAATGTTTGTTTATATAGGTAGGGCAAAGAAAAGGGTTTCCTAGTGTTATTTTGGCTTTAAAAATATGTCCAAAATATCGTACTTACGTACGGAAATTCGAACGCACTTCAAACGCAACTCAAATGGAAAGTTTATGTCCCTTGAAGTTCGAACGCAACTGGAACGCAGGTCACATACTCATTTTCATGTACAATTTAAAAAGCTTGTACCTTTCTCGTCCCATGGTCAAATCATGCGTTTTTTATATGTATGCGATCTGCTTCGAGTTTACTTTCTAATGCAAGTGACTTCATGTCAATTGGAGGTCTAAATCATCTGGAATATTCAAAAGAGTGAACATCATTCTGATATCTCCATATGATGTTGTCCAAATACTTGTCCAATTTCTTTGAGATATTCAAGACTTATTACAACTCAATTGAACATGTTTTGTTACAGAAATTACCAATAAAAATGGAACTAACAACATGTGTTAAGGTTGGTTTTGAAATTAAAATTATTTTGGGTGTTTTTAAAATATGTTTAAGGATTTAAAATAAAAAAAATGATCAGTTAACCAGCAAAGCATGCTGCGTGTGCTGTGTCGCAGCGCAGCATACTTCACCGCCATGCAGCGTACGCAGTGTGTTGCTGCATACTACATGCAGCATGTGGTACATGCAGCATGTGCTGCATGCAGCGTGTGTTGTATGCTGCAGTGCTGCATGTAGCGCGCGCTAGGCGTACAAGATCCGATTTTTATACGGGATCCATTTTTCTTTCGTTTTTTTCACACTCTGATTCTTCCCTGATTTTTCTTATACACTCGTAATGGATTATAGTATTTCATTAAAATTTAAAAAATACATCTATGATTGATTACCACGGGTTAGACTCATTTCCACTGCGTGGGCCACCGGATCTGACCATAGGGGTCACACATCCACCCCAACAATTATAATATTAGAGAATGTATTCTCTAATGATTATATGAGAAAACAAATATGTTGATATGGATGAGTAAGTCATATAGGAGACTTGATAGTCTTCTCTATGTGTCCTTGTTCGACTCGGATATTTGATTATAGAAGGATTATATGGTATGCATTCACATTGATTTATATGGGTAGGTGAAGATCGTTTATGGTCATAACGTTTTGGAGGTAGACGATTCGATGATTCGTGCATATATATAATTATTCTATATGAAAACTATCTAAATTTGGAGAATCATGTAGTATGAAATATACTCGTTAAATATTTAGGTAGCCTGTAATTAATGTGTTGATTACTGAAACAAATAATTAATCGTTATACGATAACGTTAATTATTCAGGAATCCTTCCCGGATTAAAATATTTGATCATATTTGTTTAATTGGTAAACAAATAAATAAAGTATATGAGACCAAATTAAAAATCCAACAAAGTGGGCCCACTTTATGTATTTCTTACATGTGTATAACATGTGTTTGAATTGTATTTGGCCATTTTTGTTAGATTATAATAATGAAATGTGTTGGATATATTTGATTGGAGACAAGTATGTAGTCATTATAAATGATTATGTGTTGATATTTAAATAATTCATCTAAATGATATTTGTTAGAATTATCATAATTAATTATTTAAAAAAAAAAAAGAACACACTACTCTTAACATATATACATACACACGGCAGCAATATGAATAAGAATTGCAAATGTTGCAATTGTTCAAATCTTTATACACACGGCAGCAATAAATAGAGGAGAGATGGAAAATTTACAAACTTTCATGGTGAACTTACTTTAATCTCTTCCATTTTAGTTCATTTATTGCAAATTCCTGTTATTATATGTTTCGTTAGTTGATATTAAATAAAAAGATTATTTGAGTGTGATTAAGAATTAAGTTGAAAAAGTCGTTAGATTAGGCTTGAATTTAGCATACCTAAATGTTAGGGTTATATTGATTAATTAATTAACCACATTTGGATAGTATAGAAATGTTCTAAAATAATTCATTTGTGAAACCCTTCACTTTGTGACATGGAGTTCATTTGAACATAAATAGTGCATATTGTTGATTTGATTCAATTGTTAAATTAATTATTGATTAAATTATTTAATTATATTAATTAATATTTGCAGTAGTTATAAGATCCTATTGGAGTGTTAAAATATATTGAAAATGTTCCAAAGTGTTGTGATAAATATTTGAAATCAATTAGGCATGAGATGCATGAAATCTGCAAGTAATCGGCTAATCTATTGCCCTGAATCAAGAATTTCAATTGGGCACAAAACTGGCAAATGGCTAATCGTTTATGTAAAAACAGAAATTTGATTTATTGAAACCTACGAGCCGCTTTAGGGAATTTTCTAAGAAATTGTTTTTCGAAAAATTTCTTCTTCCGCAACGCACTCCAACACCGGTATTCGATATCAGTAATAGGTGGTAAACATATACATTACGCAAGCCCACGTATCGCTCAAATAATATAAAATGTATCGATCTCACGATGACTAATTAATACCTAGGTTATCAATTTATGAAGCTAAATGTTTACACTAATAGATTGATTTTTGGTTGATTGGTGATTTGTAAACTGAAACAAGTAGTTAAAAGAATGCGAAAGTTTTTAAAGTAAAATTCAATATTATGAAACTATTTAGGGTTGTGAATCCTTCCAATATCTTTTAAGATGAAGTGATTATCTCATGTTTGTGTAATATATCAGTTTATTAACCTGGAACACGAAATTATGCAAAAACCTCTATCGATGGTCAGATGCAAACACCCAAAGTAATTCAATTAATCATATGTCTATGTTAACCAAATTATCTGAATTCATTAAGATTAAGTTCTAATTATGGCTACCCCCGCCCAACAGGTATATGTCTATCCTGGAAGGAAATCTACCTAAGGGATATCTACCTCAATGTGAGATCGTGAGCTATTAAGTCTAAGGCTGAAACCTAAAATCCCTTCGTCAAGTTCATTTTAAGTTTACCATATCAATCTTATTAGCGGCCAGTTAATAAGAAGCATTAAGATTAAGACTCAATAAATAAACCAATATATTACCCAAAACATAAAATAATCAATTTATAAACCGGTGATATTGGAATTCATCACAACCCTAGATACGGTATTTAGTTACAACACATATCTAGGATTATTAAAAACTTAAATAAAGAAAATGACATAAAATAAACTTGAAATTAAAAGGTAAAATAAACAATGAAATAAAATGATGGGGTTAGAAGATCCACTTTTATTACTTCTAATTTAGAAATCTCCCTTATTATAATATATAAATCTGCATGACATTACCAACCGACCATATAGGCGGTATCATGATTAAGTCAAATTTTTAATTAATTCCAACCGACCATAAAGGCGGTATCCAATTAAGTCAGGTTTTAAGATAATTTATATATTATAACTAAGGGAGATTAATCTTAATTATAATAATAAAAGCTTTACCTTTCACCCCAGCAGATGGAAGTTACATACTCATAATTTAAAGTAAAATAAAGAAAGATCTATTGCTTAAAATAAAAATTAAATATAAGAACACTGTAAATAAACAAATAAGATACAATCTTTTTAGTATTCTTAAGGAAATCCCCAAAATTTCAAATGAATTCGGTCTTAATTTATAGGCAAATTTTATCTCTAAGCGTCGCGACGCGTGAAGCTTGAGCTTCGCGACGCTCCGTTGATTCTGACACATGGAACGCGGCTTTGACGAGATGATGACACGTGGCTGTCGGCAAAATTATTGGCACAGCATCGCGACGCGTGAAGCCTTGGGCGTCGTGATGCTGACGTAAGGAATGACGCGTGTCGGCAGAGTGAATTATTGTGTTGACGTCATGATGACATAGCGATGACGCAAGTGCTGACGCATGTGATGATGTAGTGATGACGCGTGTTGGCGGAATAGTAATTGAGACTGACGTCATGATGACACGTGTCGATAGCATAATTACGTCAGCACGTCGTGACGTAGAAGTTGTGCTCGTCGCGATGTGAAATCCCAATTTTTCCTTTTTTGTCCGTTTTTCACTGTTTTGGCCATGATTTGATTCCAGTGTGTCCTGAAATCTTATTTATCTACAAAATACACAAAACACATCAAAATATTCACAAATCTCGAGAAATTATATAAAATATTAAGTAAAATGGGCGGTAAATATTGATATATTTCCCGCTTATCACACCTTCAAACCTAACAGTTTGCTAGTCCTCGAGCAAACAACAAAATAAAATGCAATAACCAACTTTAAAATAAAATTAAACTAAACCACTTTCGTAAGGATCACGGTTGCATTTAGTGTATGCAACAAGCCTTTAAACCCCTAGGTGTCCCTAGTGGACGAGTTGTAGTCTCGTGAGGGCTTACAGGAGTGATACCCACAAACGCCAATAAAAAGTAAAATCAAACACACAAAATAAGTTAGTGACTAAACAAGTGAAATTCTTATCCAAATTAATAATTATTTTCTTTCTTTCTAAATTACCAAATAAGTGAATTCTCCGATTATTTTTACCATTCTCCATATACACAATCAAGAAAATATTAATCAAATCATTGTGCCCACAATAATCATAAGTGTAGTTGAAAATATAGTAATATTTTTGTCCTAAAGTTATATCAGAATTCAGACCTTTTTAGCAATGAATTTGAATTTTTTTTTATAACATCTTAATCTATGTAGCGAGCTTTGGGTCAGTGACACCAAAACCAGTTGGCTTTAGGGCACTAGATGTTAAGACACCCTACGGACTTAATTACTCGGATCTCATATGTTTAAAGGTTCTACCGTTTGACGCGAACAATCTCTTCTTACTGAGGCAAGATATCCGGTTACTAAGTAGAAACTTTATTATTATTAACTCAATTTTTTACTGTTTGACGCGAACAATCTATGCTTACTGAGGCAAGACGTCCGGTTACTAAGTAATAACATGTTTAATTATTTATATACACAATTTTTTTTATACCATCGCTTTGAGATGCTTCCTCCAATAAACTAGAATACTGAATATTACAAACTTTTCACTTACAGATCATGTATGTATGTTACCATGCATGTTGATAATACTATTGGGACAGTTGTGGAACCCTTGGGTAGGATCAGTGCCCCGGGCAGCGGAAATGAGTCTAACCAATGGATATCAAGTATAGGTGTAATGTTAAATCATTTAATGAAATAATATATTCCATTACAAGTATATGGGAAAAACCGGGGCTGGATCGGAGTTCGGATGCTCAAAAACGAGCGAAAACAAAATCGGCGCGCGCGCATGTACAAGCTTGAATATTGCACGTGCGCATTGTGCGCGTGAACAGTGTGCGCTCACTGTTCAGTAGCCAGCCTTTTTTTGGTTTTGATTTGTTACTCAAAGCTTCAGCTCTCTGGAAAATTTCAAGAGAGCTGATGCAATTAGGATATCTCATCCTAATTACTTTCGGTCTTCCCTAAATACTTCAAAAACACCCAAAATTAATTTTTAATTTCAAAACCAACATCAACACATGTTATAGAATAAAAATCAAGTTTTTCAAAATATCAAATAATTTTACAAAAACATAAATTTATTCTAAATACGCATTTGCGCAAATTTTGAATCCAATACACAAACCAAAATAGAATCCCAATAATAAATGTCTCGTGAACAATTCTAGGTCACCCAAAGGTGGTCAAGTGATTCTAGAATGGAAGTCATAGCTCTAAGCTTTAATCAAGAGTTCCAAACACTAAATTATGTTTATGTCTATCATAAATATTTTGACCCAATTACAAGCATATTGTATTTATACTTCCAAAGCATCCTAACACAATTTATTAGCCTTATTTCAACATTAAGCTATGTGATCATGCATCTAATACATAAATGAACAAAGCTTAGGAGAAGATCAAACATTATCTAGTAAGCTTGATGCAAGATCCAATCTACTTCTCTTTTGTTGAAATTGTCGGAGAACCTCCGAGGTGTGGAAGCTCGACTTCAAAATCCAATCTCGATTTCCAACGCAAGTAAGCTTCACTTCAAGATCTAATCTTGATTTCTCTTTAATGAAATATTTTGGATACCTCACAAGCTTCTCTAAACACTTCTCCAACTTAGGCTAATTTCTCTAAGAATTTTCTTGTATATGTACTTGTAATTAAAACCTTCCTAAAGCTTGTTATTTATAGCAAAACTTAGGCAATTTTTAATTAATAAAAGTTGCAATCACTTTTAAGTGGTCTTAATCTAATTTGTCCAAATATGTATAATCAGGTGTGACTAATCTCTATTGTCTCCCACTTTAATTTAATCCAATTAAATCAAGCCAATGATTAGGAAATAGATTAGTTCAATATTTGCCATTTTGATTTAATCCAATTAAATCAAGCCAAAACTACTTATTATTACATACTTACAATTACCATAATATACTCAAATGATAGAGATAATTATGATTTTACAATTAAGCCCTTGTGTAATTATTGAATTAATCTAATTAATCCAATTAGGTCAAAGTAAATAATCAATATTATCCAATAACACTTGATTATCTTAGTTGATAATTATAATATCGAATATTATCTTTTATCAAAAATAATCGGCTACCCAAGTGCTCAACGAGTACACTTCATATTGAGACTCTCTAAGTTCAGACACGTTCGGCATATAAGCCTAGCTAATATGTACGCAATTCGGCCACCTCCAAATTCAAGAAGAACATGAACGACCTTTCTGAACTATACAAGTCGAGGTCATCACATATATTTAACAATCCCTCCGTCGTAGGCTATCCGAGTTGTGCTTAGGAAACATTGAATACACCGTCAAGTTTCCAAGGCGCACATGTCATGTTGACATTTCAACGATTCTTTACAACTGATGTGATCCACCCTAGGTGATCGACTTTGGCCAAAGTTTTTAAGAATCATGACTTACTCACATGGATACCTAAACTCCTTATGTACACATACGTGCCAACGGATCCTATCTTGCTTCGCACTTGATTACTGAGTGCATCGGTCCATACCCAACGAACATCTAGAGGCCAGACCATGAAAGGTTTCTGACATACATGGCATCAAAGTGTGGAGGATCTCACACAAAATCAATGATATCCTATAGTCAAAGGAATACATATGCTACTCGACTCGAGGAGATTCCTATTGACGGTGGTATGTACTTCCAACTATTAGGAATCACCTATGAGTCATTCAGTATTCGCTCCAACGAATACCCACATGTCTATACGAGTTTCCAAAACTCATGGTACATCACGTTAAACTATTGGAACTCCAATTCCAATATACGAAATGTGCTAGTCTTCTAGGTTATAGGAATTCGACTGTATTCCAAAACCAACGACTAAGAATATTTACTTTAAGAATAGCTTACATCTAGTGTCATGACTATTCTAAGGTCGATGTCATTCTTAGCATATCTATACATCAATCTAATACGCATAATGACAATACCATTAATGAGGTATGAAATGAAAAATATAGTTATTTTATTAATAAATAATAAAATATACAAATCGGATTGGCACTCCAAGCACCAACTCCATCAAACTCCCACTTATTTAGTGCCAATCTGGATGGTACCGTAGTCCCATCTCCTCCACATGTTTATCGAATAACTTATGAGGTAAAGCCTTTGTAAGCGAGTCTGCTATATTGTCTTGTCCTTGAACCTTCAAGACTACTATGTCTTTTCGTTCAATTATCTCTCTAATTATGCGATATTCCCTTTCCATGTGTTTAGACTTGGAATGCACGGCTACGTTATTATCATAATATAATAGGATCGAATCCGCAATACTTGGCACAACGTCAAGTTCTGTGACAAAATATCTAATCCAAACAACTTCTTTAGCAGCTTCTGAAGCCGCTATAAATTCCACCTCAGTGGTGGAATCAGGTTTTGAGCCTTGCTTTGAACAACGCCAACTAATTGCACCACCGTTAAGGGTAAATATGTATCATGATGCAAATTTTCTATCATCTGGATCTCCTTGGAAGTCGGAGTCTGTATAACCCTTAACTTGTAGCTCATTTTCTCCATATATCAGAAACTTATCCTTGGTGCCTTTAAGATATTTAAGGATATATTTCATGGTTGTCCAATGATCATTACCTGGATCAGATTAATATCGGATGGTCACACTAATGCCGAAACTGATGTCAGGTCTATTACATAACATAGCATACATTATGCTTCCAATACAAGAAGCATATGGAAAGTTAGACATCCTAACTCAGTCTGAGGTGCCATTTTCTTCGAAAGATGTATGCCGTATCAGAAAGGTACATTTGCTAGTTTACAGTTGGTAAAATTGTACTTTCTAACATCTTATCTATGTACATCGATTGTGGCAACCTTATAAGCTTCCTAACTCTATCTCGGTAGAGCCTAATACCTAGTATAAAGGAAGCTTCACCCATATCTTTCATGGAGAATTTCTTGCAAAGGTAGGCTTTCACATTTTGCTTAATCCCTATATCATTTTCTATGATAAGGATGTCATCTAAATACAAAACAAGGAAAATTATCATGCTCCCACTAACTTGCTTATAAACACATGGTTCTTTCTCGTTCTTGATGAATCCAGATAATCTAATTATCTCATCAAAATGATGATTCTAGCTTCGGGATGTCTGTTTAAGTTCATAAATAGACTTTTGGAGCTTACAAACCAAGTTTGAAGTCTTACTGGATACGAAACCCTCTGGTTGTTCCATATAGATATCCTCTTCAAGGAATCCATTTAGGAAAGCAGTTTTCACATCCATCTGCCATATCTCATAGTCGTGATATGCAACAATAATTAAAAAAATCCTAATGGATTTAAGCATGGCTACTTGTGAAAAAGTTTCCTCATAGTCAATCCCAGGATGTTGAGTGTAACCTTTCGCTACTAGTCGAGCCTTAAAGGTTTCCACATTTCCATCGGGCCCTCGCTTCCTTTTGTAAACCCATTTACAACCAATAGGTTTAACTTCTTCAGGAAGTTTAACTAAGTCCCAGACTTGATTGGCATGTATTGAATCCATTTCGGATTTCATGGCTTCCTGCCATTTTCCCGAATCGATATCCAATATCGCTTCTATATACGTAGTCGAATCTGTTTCCTCCATGAGAATAACATCAAATCACACATTAGATGTTAAAAATAGTCTCTCAGGAGGCCTTGATATTCTATTCGACTTACGTAGAACCTGTGTTGTAGATCCTTCATCTAATTGGATCTCATGTTCCATCTCAGTTTCCTTAATGTTGGGATCAAACTCATCAAGTTTAATCTCTCTACAATTCCCACTTTCTATCAAAAATTACTTTTCAAGAAAAGTTACAAAGCGAACAACAAATACATTTCGTTGCTCGGAATCGTAGAATTGATATCCTATGGAATTATCAGGATATCCAACGAACCTATATTTATACCCTCTGGGTGCTAGTTTATCCCGCTGCACAATTCTAACGTATGTAGGACAATCCCAAATCTTTAAATATCTAAGACTTGGATTTCTACCGAACCATATCTGATAGGGAATCGTAGAAACAGCTTTCGATGGAACCCTATTAAGTATGTAGGTAGCAGTTTGTAAAACGTAACCCCAAAGGTAATAAGGAAGATCTGAATAGCTCATCATGGATCGCACCATATCCAATAAAGTACGATTTCTACGCTCAGACACTTCATTGTGTTGAGGTGTTCCTAGTGGGCTATATTGGGCTATAATTCCATTCTCCCTTAAATAATTTCTGAATTATTCACTTATGTATTCACCGCCTCGATCTGATCTAAGGCACTTGATGAATTTACTGGTTTGTTTTTCTACTTCGTTTCGGAATATTTTGAACTTGTCCAATGTTTCCAACTTATGTTTCATCAAATAGACATATCCATATCTAGACTTGTCATCAGTGAAAGTTACAAAGTATGTGGAACCATAATGAGCGGCATGATTTAATAGACCACACACATCACTGTGTATTAGCTCCGTTAAATCTCCAGCACGGTGTCCAACGCCTTGAAATGGGGCCTTTGTCATCTTTCCTTGGATACATGACTCACAAATCGGATAAGGATCTAAGGTAAGATTTTCAATCAAACCATCCTTTACCAATTTAGATAGACGTCTAACACCTATGTGGCCCAATCTCATATGCCATAATTCAGTATTATTTAGTTCAGACTTCCTACTTGTATTTTTCTATATATTAAAGACATTTCTATATGTTTTTAAAACATAGTGACCGTTTGATTAAGAACATTCACATTTCAATAAATTTTCTTTATCATACAAACATAAAGTTTAATCCTTAATGTTTATTTTATATCTCTCTTTATCTAATATTTGCAGTGATATTATTTGTCTGATAATTGAGGGAACATAATAACAGTCATGTAAATATAATTTACATCCATTTGGGAGATCTAGAACAACAGTTCCTATGGCCCTGACATCCAATGTCTCGCCATTGCCAACTCTAAGTTGGATCTCTCATTTATTTAGCCTTCTTTTAACCCTCATTTCCTGCAGGGAATTGCAAATATAAGTAGGACTGCCAGTGTCTAACACCCATCCACTATTTGCATCTAAGGCTAATGAGATGTCAAAAATTGGAAAATTACAAAGCGTACCTGAGGGTCCTGCTTTTCCTTTTAGCTTTGGATGGTCCTTCTTCCAGTGTCCAAATTTCTTGAATTGTAGACATTGGTCACGAGCTACTTTCAGTTTTGCGTATTTGCGCTTCTTGGAGTTTTTCTTTGATATCTTCTTCTTCCACATCTTTATTTTCTTTGACTTTCCAAAAGTCTTTGCAGAGCCAGCTCCACCATGGAGATATAGTGTGGGGTTGCCTTTCTTCAAATCTTGCTCCGCCGTGCGTAGCATGTTATGAAGTTCTTCGTATATGGCTTGCATCGAATGCATATGGAAATTTAATACAAAGCCAGCATAAGAACAAGACAAAGAAGAAAAAATCAAATTACAGCCTAGCTGTTCATCAAACACAATACCCTGTCATTCCAGATATCGAATTTGGTCTATCATGTTCAAAACATGAGCGCTGACAGCTCCTCCTTCCTTGAGTTCAGCACGGAACAATTTCTTAGACCTTCGATAAAGTGCCATCTCTTGATTTGCCTAAAACAACTCCTTGAGTGTTCGCATGATGCTCCAAGCATCTGGTACTTCAATGTACTCTCTCAGCAAATCTCGAACCATCGATCCCAATATATAGGATTTCACCTTCAGGTTATCATCCTTTAATCTATCAAAAGTTTCTTGCTCTTCTGGAGTGGAGTCAGGATCGATATCAATAGGTAGTGGATTGATCGTGACATAAGTCAACTTTTCATACTCCAAGACAAGCCGTATGTTCATTTCCCATTCAAAATAGTTCTGGGCTCCTTTTAGCTTATTGGAATCCAAAAGTTTCATCAATGGATTAGTGACAGCCATCTACAAGACAATATTTTTGAGTAGTAGCAGAATAGTTTTCATTTCAAAAGTGATAACACTAATTGATTATGGAATTTTAAATCTATTATTGCTCTCTCACTACTTTACGTAATTCCGTAATCTCCCTTAACGAAAAATAGAAATTTGACTATCAAAATTTCATAGCGGGAAGTGGATCCCATGAAATTTACTCCAACCTCACACTAATGACGATATTGGCCTTTATAAACTCATTAGGTAGACCTCTAAGGTCAATCACTTCATGTGACTCCTAGTTTGGTCCTGAACTGTTTCTTATCCTCACACTAATGACGATATTGGATTAAGACGTGTTCTAGGTGTATACTTATCAATGTGCACTAATGAGCTTCGTATGTACACCCTCACACTAATGACGATATTGGATGACTACGTTAACTCATCACGCTACATCTAATTTTTTATCTGAGCGACCTAAGTTCCGAGCACTTATACCCTCACACTAATGACGATATTGGATATAAGTAGTAAGAACTCATTCATCTCCGTATTGACAAGACGGACCATCCAATAATGCTCCAACATTATTAATACTATTATTTAAAGAAAGTAATTACCAAATCACGGGAGATTTATGACAATCAAGTCATTAACTTAATTAGGTCAAAGTTTTAATTTAAAACATGCAATACATATTGAATATGTCTTATGCATAATTAAATTAAAATTACTATGGCATAGATTCAAAAATATGTGTTATGTGGTTAAGCCTTTGCTCTGATACCATTCTGTTGGGACAATTGTGGAACCTCTAGGGTCGGATCGGTGCCCCGGGCAGCAGAAATTGGTCTAACCCATAGATATCAAGTATGGATGTAATTTTAAATCATTTAATGAAATACTATATTCCATTACAATGATAGAGGAAAACATTGGGGCTGAATCAGAGTCTGGATGCTAAAAACGAGCGAAAATAAAATCGGCGCGTGCGCACGTAAGCTCGTGAACAGTGCATGCGCGCGTGAACAGTGCACTCGCGCACTGTTCAGCAGCCAGCCTTTTTTTTTTGTTTTGCTTTGTTAATCAAAGCTTCAGCTCTCTGGAAAATTTCCAGAGAGATAATGCAATTAGGGTATCTCATCTTAATTACTTTCGGTCTTTCATAATTACTTCAAAAACACCCAAAATTAATTTTTAATTTCAAAACCAACATCAACACATGTTATAGAATAAAAATCAACTTTTCAAACTATCAAATATTTTTACAAAAACATAAATTTATTTTAAATACGTATTTGCGTAAATTTTGAATCCAATACACAAACCAAAATAGAATCCCAATAAGAAATGTCTCGTGAACAATTCTATGTCACCCAAAGGTGGTCAAGCGATTCTAGAATGGCAGCCATAGCTCTAAGCTTTAATCAAGAGTTCCAAACTCTAAATCATTTAGGACGAAATCTGGGTCAAATAAGGGCAAAAATTGGACTTGACATATTAATTTTGGAGATTGGAAACTTGAAAAGGCGTTTCAACGAAGTGCAGTTTTGGAATTTCCAATTTTGTGTATCTGTCGTATTTTGGGCATAACGTTTTACTCCGATATCAGATTGCGCTGATTCAAGTTCCAAATTAAAGAGGACAAGATCTGCAACTTTGAAAGACAAAATAATTTAGAATTCTGAAGATTTCATACCCGAAATTGATGAACTATCCAGAAGTGTGTTGTGTGTAATTATTAAAGTCATTTTCAATCATTTTCAAAGCAAACAAATAAATTAATAAATAAATAATAAAAATTATCAAATCACCACCAAACATGATAAGCAATTAGTGGAGCAATTAATAATAGATTTGGTGGATGATTTGATGGTGGCAAAATTTTGCCTATAAATACCAAGCCATTTCATTTGTAAATTCATACTTTCTTCTAAGGAATTCCTTAAGAATGCTAAGAAGATTATATCTTGTTTGTTTATTTACAGCTTTCAGTAATTAATTTCTGCTTTCGCACTTTCTTTTATTTACTTTTCAGTTTTTACTTTCCGCAATTTACTTTTACGCACAGTACTTTTCTTTCTTTAATTTTCAGTTTTTACTTTTTAGTAATGAGGAGGTAACTCCCCATTGCTGGGGTAACATGTAAAAATTTTATTACTAATATTTAGATTAATCTCCCTTAATTATAATATATAAACTAGTTAAAACCTGACTTAACGAGGATACCGTCATATTGGTCGGTTGGTAATTATTTAAATTGGTTTTAACCTGACTAAACTGAATACCGCCTGATTGGTCGGTTGGTAATTAATTTTTAATTTGACTTAATCTCGATACCGCCTATACGGCTGGTTGGTAATTATCATGCAAAGTTAATATATTATATTAAGTGAGATATCTAAAATAGAAATAATAAAAGTGGATCATTTTACCTCAGCATTTTCTTTTATTGTACTTTTACTTTATTTACTTTTCAGCAATTTACTTTTCAGCATTTACTTATCAGTAATTTACTTTCAGCATTTACTTTTCAGCAATTTACTTTTCAGCAATTTACTTTCAGCATTTACTTTTCAGTAATTTACTTTCAGCATTTACTTTTCAGCATTTAATTTTCGGTATTTAATTTCAGCATTTACTTTCCGTCATTTACTTTTCAGCAATTTACTTTTCAGCATTTTACTTTAAGTCTTTTATTTTATTTAAGTTTTTACTAGCCCTAGTTATGTGTCGTAACTAAGTTAGTTATCTGGGGTTGTGATGAATTCTAATATCACCGGTTTATAAGGGGTTATTTTATAGTTTGGGTAATTTAAAGGTTTACTTATTAAGTCTTAAGCTTAATGCTTCTTGTTGTCTGATCACCAATAAGATTGATGTGGTAAATCTAAAATAAACTTGACAAAGGAATTTTAGGTTTCAGCCTTAGACTTAATAGCCCACGATCTTCCTTGAGGATAGATAACCTTTTAATAGATTTCCTTACAAGATAGACATATACATGTCGGGCGGGGGTAGCCATAAATGGAACTTAAACTTAATGAATCCAGATAATTTGGTTGACATAGACATATGGTTCAATTGGGTTAAACTGGGTATTTGCGTCTGACCATCGACAGAGGCTTTTGCATAATTTAGTGTTCCAAGTTAGTAAACCGATTTATTACACAAACATGAAATAACCACTTCATCTTTTAAAAGATATTAGAAAGATTCACAACCCTAGATAGTTTTTAATATTGAATTTTCTTAAACCTACTTTCGTGCAATTTTATTTACTTGTTTTTAAATTTAGAATCATCACCATTTCAAATCAATCAATCAACCTGTTAGATATTAGTAATCATTTGACCTCATAAAATTAATAGATTAGGTATTAAGTCCTCGTGGGATCGATATTTTTATACTACTTGAACGATACGTGCGCTTGCGTTATACGTGTGTGTTTATGCCGGTCAAGTTTTTGGTGCTGTTGCTGGGGACTTATTTATCTTTCACTATTAGTTTAGAGGTTAGATATCTTTACTTGTATCTAATTTTCTTTTTACTTATTGTTTTTGTTTTCTTGTGTTTCATGTTCTCATAAACTTCATGAGACGAACCATAAGCTTTGAACTTCGACCGCTTGACCCAAAAATTGAAAGAACCATCAGACAATTGAGAATGGAAAGGCGAGAAGGCCAAGAAGCTTTAGTCAACATGGAACATGAACCTTTGGAGGTTGCACCACTAATTCCCATTCGAGACAGAACCATTCCGATGGTTGACGACTCATTTCTTGTATTGTACTTCCTCCCTTACCAGCAAATGCAAGTGACATCAAAACATGCATTCAGATGATTCAGCAGTCAGTTCAGTTTGGGGGGAATGCAACTGAAGATCCTAATGCCCACATCAGTAACTTCCTGGAAGTTTGCGGCACTTTCAATTACAACCGAGAAGCTGAAGAAGCAATGAGACTGCGTATTTATCCATACTCCTTGAAAGACAGAGCTAAAGCTTAGCTACATTCACTACCAGCAGGTTCCATCACAACTTGGAACACTTTAGCCACCAAATTTCTTGCAAAGTACTTTCCACCAGCCAGAACTGGAAAGCTGAGGAATGACATCACATCCTTTGTGCAACAAGACTCAGAAACTCTCTACGAAGCTTGGGAAAGGTACAAAGATTTACTCCGGAAATGTCCTCACCATGAGATTCCAAAATGGCTTCAAGTCCAAACCTTCTATAATGGACTTTCTGGACTGATGAGAACCACAATCGATGCTGCTGTTGGAGGAGCTTTAATGGCAAAATGAGAAGATCAAGCCTGTGACCTAATCTAAGAAATGGCCAATAACAATTTCTTGTGGCCAACAGAAAGGAGCATGATCCAAAGAATTGCAGGAATTTATGAAAGTGGAGCCAATACAGTAGTCAACGCCAAGCTGGATCAGATATGCAAATTCATGGAGACTCTCAGCACTGGATCCACAAGTTCAACATATGGAGGAGCACCAGAACCAAACCAACTTGAAGAGACGGTGAATTATGTCAACAATTTCAACAAACAGGGGAACAATCCATATTCCAACACCTACAACCCAGGGTGGAGGAATCATCCCAATTTTTCATGGAGCAACAATTCAGGACAAAAGAACAATCCACCACCTGGATTCCAACAGCAGAACTATCCACCACCAGGATTCCAACAGCAAAACCAGAATATTGAAAAATAACCAGAAATGAAAGAATGGATTGCAGAGATGTTCAAAAAGCAACAAGCAGCATATAATGCTATCTTTCAGAGCCAATCAGCTTCCATCAAAGTACTGGAGAATCAAATTGGACAACTGGCCAATGCTCAAAGTTACAGACCACCAGGAAACCTTCCCAGCAATACTGAGCCAAATCCAAGGAACATGGGAAAGGAGCAGTGTCATGCCATCATGTTAAAAAGCGGTACTGAAATCAACAAAGATGTTGGAGCCAAAACAACTGGTGAGGAAGTTCCAAAAGAAACAAAGCAACAGATGGAGGAAAAAGAAGCAAATGAAAAAGAACAGATCACTCCACCTCCACATTTTCCTCAACGTCTTCAGAAAAAAAAACTGGACAAGCAGTTTGCTCGTTTCCTAGAGGAGTTCAAAAAGATGCACATCAACATTCCATTTGCATAAGCCTTGGAACAAATGCCCAGCTATGTAAAATTCATGAAAGACATTCTTTCATGAAAACAGAGATTGAGAGATTACGAGACAGTAGCATTGACAGAAGAATGCAGCGCCATCATTCAAAAGAAACTTCCCCCGAAGTTGAAAGATTCTGGCAGTTTCACCATTCCATGCATCATAGGAGAACATAACTTTGGTAAGGCTTTATGTGATTTAGGTGAAAGTGTTAACTTGATGTCTTTTTCTATTTTCAGGAAATTGCAGATTGGAGAAACAATGCCAACTTCAGTCTCTCTACAGCTTGCTGATAGAACGCTCGTATTTCCAAGAGGCGTAGTTGAGGATATACTGGTCAAGGTTGACAAATTCATTTTCCCAGTAGATTTTATTGTCCTTGATATGGAGGAAGACGCAGACGTGCCAATCATCCTCGGGAGACCATTCTTGGCTATCGGTCGAACCATTATTGATGTATAAAAAGGAGAATTAACCATGATGGTACATGACCAAGAGGTAACATTCAATGTTTTCAAGGCCATTAATTTCCCAGATGATGAAAAGAAGGAGGAATGTTTCAGACTTGATGTGATACACAGTACCATTCAGAACTCCAATGCAATGCAAAGTTATACTGACAAAATTAAAACATGTCAATTGCCTGTGGAGCTTGAAGATAAAGCATCTTTTGCACTGAAAAAGCCAATTCTTGCACTACAAGCAACAGAAGAGAAAAAGTTCCACCAGCTCAACGAATTGGAGGAATTTCACAATAAGCCTTTTGAGGATGCCAAATTATACAAAGAAAAGGCCAAGAAGAGACATGATGAGAAGTTAGTGCGCATACAACTGGAACCAGGGCAGAAGGTTCTATTAAACAAATCAAGGGTGAAATTCTTACCATGGAAGCCAAAATCACGGTGGTCAGGTCCATTTGTGATCACCAAAGTTTTACCAGATAGAGCCGTTGAGATACATGATCCTGAATCCAACAAAACTTTCAAGGTTAAAAACAAGAGTGTTAAGCACTACTGGGGAGAATCATTTGAGCTACAAAAAGAAAGTGTCACACTTTCATATCCAGCCTAACGTTCGAGAAGTCACGTCTAGCTGTCGACGTTAAACTTAGCGCTCGTAGGGAGGCAACCCATGCAATTTGTGTATATATTGTGATCTGGTGTTTTTTATTTTTGTGTGTTTAATTTTTGCAGGTAAAGTCATTTCACAATGGAAGAAGCTCTCGCAAATCTGTGCAAGAAATTTCCTTCTCTCCCTCAAAAATCTCTGATGAAAGTCTACAAAGCTCGCTTGGAACAGATGAGACTACTGATGATCAAAGGTATTCCTACTAATATTCGTTGGATTATTGAAGCACGGGTCCGATTGGCAGGTGAGTCTTCTAACTCTTTTATTTCACATATGCCTGGTTTAGGAAGGAGCACCTATGCTAAAAAGAGAAGAGCCAAAAGAATGTGTGTTTGTAATAAATGTGCTCGTATGTTTTGTGATACTCGTTGTCAATCTTTAGGAATGGTGTCTGATAACCGCGAAGATAAGATTAATTTCATTAGGGATGGCTTGAGTAAGAAGTCTTTGGATGAAATATCTAAAACTCTTGAGACGCATCCTAGTGGATATGTGTATCACGAAATTCGTGTGTTATATACACAATTTCAAAAAGAAAGACAACAGTTAAGTCTCGGGAATCTGACTCAAAAAGACCATGTTTGCCAATTTATAAGAAAATTAGATGGGAAGCTTGTCCCTGACACATAGAAATCAATCAAGCCCTACTTTTCTTGTAAATATTATATCTCTTTGTATTTTCCTAATAATTGTAATTTGTTTTGTTGTTTTCTTTTATTTTCTCCGACAAGATCCAGACCTTTTTGACTATCACGATTTATTTTACTATTAACTAATAATTGTCATTTTGCTGGTACTAGTGCTATTATTTTACTCACCCTTTTCAAGTGTTATAAATTCAACTCATCATTGCACTTTGAAGACATCCAGAGTAAAACATGGAAGCCACGTCAAGAAGACGAGTTGAAAACATCTGTGTGTTTTGCGGAACTAGTGTTGGTGTTAAGCCACAATACGTAGAAGCAACACAGGAATTGGGTCGAGTCTTAGCTGCAAGGAATATGCACATAGTATATGGCGGAGGTAATCTTGGACTTATGGGGATCGTTTCAAAAGCCGTACAGGAAGGAGGCAGTCACGTTTTGGGAATCATTCCAAAACCCTTGGCGGAGGCAAATATTATTGGACCATCAAACGGAGATAAACTGATCGTGCCAGGTATGTCTGAACGATTGGTAGAAATGATTAACCGTGCTGATGCTTTTATTGCTTTGCCAGGTGGCTTGGGCACATTGGAGGAAATTTTTATAGTGCTATCTTGGGCGAACTTGAATATACACCAGAAACCAATTGTGCTGTTTAACGTTGATGGATTTTATGATTTTCTTTGTGTGTTTCTTGTTGCAAAAATATTTTGTGTTTTTGTGTTTTTTATTTTGGCTAAAAATGTGAAACTGGTAAGAGATAGCTGTGTAAGGAATTTCCACTCCTGAGACGTATCTCAAACCATTTTTGAAACAAGTTAGTTTTTGTTTATTTCATTTTAAATTATTTAATTTGTAAATTCTCCATAAAACTGACTGAAATGGATCTTTATATGCTCAGTTAGCAGATATTATCTACATGCATTGTAACATACGGACATGAGCTAAAATTGAAAAGTTTGTAATATTCAGTGCTATAGTTTAATTGGAGGAAGCATCTCAAAAAGTAAAAAAAAAACAAAAAAAAAACATCTTAGATCCGAGTTATTAAGTCTGTAAGAGTTTTTAACACTTGGTGCCCTAAAGCCAACTAGTTTGGGAGTCACTGGCCCAAAGCTCGCTACATGGATCAAAGATGCTGCAAAAATATATATATCTGAAGTCTGAGTAATTAAGTCCGTAGGGGTGTCTTAACACCTGGTGCCCTAAATCCAACTGGTTTGGGAGTCACCGACCCAACACTCGCTACATAGATGGAAGATATTATATATAAAAAAAATCAAAAATCAAAGAATAAAATCAGAAAAATTATTCCATTGCTGCAAAAAGATGTGAATTCTGATAAAACTTTATGACAAAAATATTACTCTCTTATCAACTGAACTTGTGACTGTTGTGGGCAAAAATGAGTTGATTAATATTTTGTCGACTGTGTATATGGAGAATGATAAAAGTAATCAGAGAATTTACTTATTCGGTAATTTAGAATGAAACAAAACAACTATTGACTTGGATTAGATGTTTCATCTGTTAAGTCACTAACTTCTTTATTCTTTTTTCTCTTGTCTTTTTGCTTTTGTGTGCATTAGTTTTATTATATTATTTACTTTTGTAAAATGTTTGTGGGTATCGTTGTTGTAAGCCCTCACGAGATTATAACTCGTCCACTAGGGACACCTAGGGGTTTAAAGGCTTGTTGTATATGCTAAATGCAACCGTGATCCCTACGAAAGTGGCTTAGTTTAATTTTAATTGTTTCTTGTATTTTATTTTGTTGTTTTGCTCGAGGACTAGCAAAATGTTAGGTTTGGGGGTGTGATGAGCGGAAAATATATCAATATTTACCGCCACTTTTACTTAATATTTTGTTTAGTTTTTCGGGTTTGATGAACGTTTTGATGTGTTTTAGTTTATTTTGCATATAAAATAATATTGGGACACAATGAAATCATTTAGGACTAAATGTGGGTCAAATAAGGGCAAAAATTGGACTTGACATATTAATTTTGGAGATTGGAAACTTGAAAAGGAGTTTCAACGAAGTGCAGTTTTGGAAATTCCAATTTTGCGCATCTGTCGTATTTTGGGCATAACGTTTTACTCCGATATCGGATTGAGCTGATTCAAGTTCCATAGTAAAGAGGACTCAAAGATCTACAACTTTAAAAGACAAAATAATTTCTAATTCTGACGATTGCATACCCGAAATTGATGAACCATCCAAAAGTGTGTTGTATGTAATTATTAAAGTCATTTTCAATCATTTTCAAAGAAAAAAAATAAATTAATAAATAAATAATAAAAATTATCAGCACCAAACATGATAAGCAATTAGTGGAGCAATTAGTGGAGCAATTAATAATAGATTTGGTGGATGATTTGATGGAGGCCAAATTTTGCCTATAAATACCAAGTCATTTCATTGGTAAATTCATACTTTCTTCTAAGGAATTCCTTAAGAATACTAAGAAGATTGTATCTTGTTTGTTTATTTACAGCTTTCTGTAATTAATTTCTGCTTTTGCACTTTCTTTTCTTTACTTTTTAGTTTTTACTTTCCACAATTTACTTTTACGCACAGTACTTTTCTTTCTTTAATTTTCAGTTTTTACTTTTCAGTAATTAGGAGGTAACTCCCCTTTGCTGGGGTAAAAGGTAAAACTTTTATTACTAATATTAGATTAATCTCCCTAAATTATAATATATAAACTAGTTAAAACCTACTTAACGAGGATACCGTCATATTGGTCGGTTCGTAATTATTTAAATTGGTTTTAACCTGACTAAATTGGATACCGCCTGATTGGTCGGTTGGTAATTAATTATTAATTTGACTTAATCTGGATACCGCCTATATGGCTGGTTGGTAATTATCATGCAAAGTTAATATATTATATTAAGGGAGATATTTAAAATAGAAGTAATAAAAGTGGATCCTTTTACCTCAGCATTTTCTTTTATTGTACTTTTACTTTATTTACTTTTCAGCAATTTACTTTCAGCATTTACTTTTCAGCATTTAATTTTCGGTATTTTATTTCAGCATTTACTTTCCGTCATTTACTTTTCAGCAATTTACTTTTCAGCAATTTACTTTCAGTAATTTACTTTCAGCATTTACTTTTCAGCATTTAATTTTCGGTATTTAATTTCAGCATTTAATTTCCGTCATTTACTTTTCAGCAATTTACTTTTCAGCAGTTTACTTTATGTCTTTTATTTTATTTAAGTTTTTACTAGCCCTAGTTATGTGTCGTAACTAAGTTAGTTATCTGGGGTTGTGATGAATTCTAATATCACTGGTTTATAAGGGGTTATTTTATAGTTTGGGTAATTTAAAGGTTTACTTATTAAGTCTTAAGCTTAATGCTTCTTGTTGTCTGATCACCAATAAGATTGATGTGGTAAATCTAAAATAAACTTGACAAAGGAATTTTAGGTTTCAGCCTTAGACTTAATAGCCCACGATCTTCTTTGAGGATAGATAACCCTTTAATAGATTTCCTTATAGGATAGACATATACATGTCAGGCGGGGGTAGCCATGTTTGGAACTTAAACTTAATGAATCCAGATAATTTGGTTGACATAGACATATGATTCAATTGGGTTAAACTGGGTATTTGCGTCTGACCATCGACAATGGCTTTTGTATAATTTAGTATTCCAGGTTAGTAAACCGATTTATTACACAAACATGAAATAACCACTTCATCTTTTAAAAGATATTAGAAAGATTCACAACCCTAGATAGTTTTTAATATTGAATTTTCTTAAACCTACTTTTGTGCAATTTTATTTACTTGTTTTTAAATTTAGAATCATCACCATTTCAAATCAATCAATCAATCAACCTGTTAGATACTAGTAATCATTTGACCTCATAAAATTAATAGATTATGTATTAAGTCCTCGTGGGATCGATATTTTATACTACTTGAACAATACGTGCGCTTGCGTTATACGTGTGTGTTTACGCCGGTCAATTTTTAATTAATAAAAGTTGTAATCAACTTTTAAGTGGGCTTAATCTAATTTGTCCAAATATGTATAATTAGGTGTGACTGATCTCCATTGTCTCCCACTTTAATTTAATCCAATTAAATCAAGCCAAGGATTAGGAAATGGATTAGTTCAATGTTTGCGACTTTGATTTAATCCAATTAAATCAAGCCAAAACCACCTAATATTACATACTTACAATTACCATATTATCCTAAAGTAGTAGAGATAATTATGATTTTATAATTAAGCCCTTGTGTAATTATTGAATTAATCCAATTAATCCAATTAGGTCAAAGTAAATAATCAATGTTATCCAATAACACTTGATTATATTAGTTGATAAATATAATATCGAATATTATCTTTTATCAAAAATAATCGGCTACCCAAGTGCTCAACGAGTACACTTCATATTGGGACTCTTTAAGTTCAGACAAGTTCGTCATATAAGCCTAGCTAATATGTACGTAATTCAACCACCTCAGAATTCACGAAGAACATGAACGACCTTTCTGAACTATACAAGTCGAGGTCATCACATATGTTTAACAATCCCTCTGTCAAAGGCTATCCGAGTTGTGCTTAGGAAACATAGAATACACCGTCAAGTTTCCAAGGCGCACATCTCATGTCGACATGTCCATGATTCTTTACAACTAATGTGATCCACCCTAGGTGCTCGGCTTTGGCCAAAGTCTTTAAGAATCATGACTTACTCACATGGATACCTAAACCCCTTATGGTACACATATGGGCTGACGGATCATATATTGCTTCGCACTTGATTACTGAGTGCATCGGTCCACACCCAACGAACATCTAGAGGCCAGACCATGAAAGGTTTCTGACATACATGGCATCAAAGTGTGGAGGATCTCACACAAAATCAATGTTATCCTTTAGTCAAAGGATTACATATGCTACTCGACTCGAGGAGATTCCAATTGACGGTGGTGTGTACTTCCAACTATTACGAATCACTTATGAGTCATTCAGTATTCGCTCCAATGAATACCCACATGTCTATAAGAGTTTCCAAAACTCATGGTATATCGCGTTAAGCCATTGGAACTCAAATTTCAATATACAACATGTGCTAGTCTTCTAAGTTATAGGAATTCGACCATATTCCAAAACCAATGACTATGAATATTTACTTAAAGAATAGTTTACACCTAGTTTCATGACTATTCTAAGTTCAATGTCATTCTTAGCATATCTGTACATCAATCTAATACGCATAATGACAATACCATTAATGAGGTATGAAATGAAAAATATAGTTATTTTATTAATAAATAATAAAATATACAAATTGGATTGACACTCCAAACACCAACTCCATCAAATACCTGTCAACTGAGCATATACAGATCCAATTTAGTCAGTATTATGGAGAATTAGTAAATTTAAATAATTCAAAAGGAAATAAATAAAAATTAACTTGTTACGAAATAGGTTGAGAAACGTCTCAGGAGTGGAAATTCCTTACACAGCTATCTCAAACACCATTCCACCTGGTTAGTCAAGTTAAAAACATAAGAACATAATTTTTTTTTATTTCTTTCTCAAATCTGGATCTCTACAAGAGTGCAATGACGAGCTGAATTTATAGAACCTGAAAAATGGTGAGTAATATTAGCACTAGTACTTGCCAAATGACAATTATTAGCTAAACAGTAAAATAAATCGTGAAAGTCAAAAAGTCCGGATCATGTCAAAGAAAATAAAAGAAAATAAGAAAACAAATCACAATTATTAATTAAAGACAAAGAAATAATAATAATATGTACATATAGTAATGGATTGAATGACATATATGCGTCAGGGACAAGCTTCCCATCCAATTTTCTTAAAAATTGGCAAATAGAGTCTTTTAAAGTCAGATTCCCAATACTTAATTGTTGTCTTTGTTTTCGAAATTGTGTATGTAACATGCGAATTGCGTAATACACATATCAATTGGGATGCGTCTCAAGAGTCAATGATATGTTATCCAAGGACTCCTTACTCATGTCATCCCTAATGAATTTAATTTTATCTTCGCGGTTATCAGACACCATTCCTAAAGAACGAAAACGAGTATTACATGTCATCTTTGCACATTTATAGCAAACACCTAATCTTTTAGCTTTTCTTTTCTTAGCATAGGTGTTTCTTCCTAAACCAGACAGAAATGAAACAAAAGAGTTAGATGACTCACCTGCCAATCGGACTCGTGTTTCAATTATCCAACGAATGTCATTATGAATACCTTTGATCATCAGATGTCTCATTCATTCCATTCGTGTTTTGTAGACTTTCATCAGAGAGTTTTGAGGGAGAGAAAGAAGTTGCTTGTGAAGATTTGCGAGAACGTCTTCCATCTTGTCTGTTACTTTACTTACAAAAATTAAACACACAAAAATAAAACACACCAAATCTGAATATAAAATACATAAATTGCATGGATCTGCAAGTGTGAGACTTTCATTTTTTCGCTCAAATGATTCTCCCCAATAGTGCTTGACATGCTGGCTGTTAACTTTGAATGTAACATTGGAGTTGAGATCATGTAACTCAACAACTTCATATGGCAAAACCTGAGTAATCACAAATGGACCTGACTACATTGATTTCAGCTTTCCAGGGAAACACTTCAATCTTGAATTGTATAACAACATATGCTGCCCTGATTCCAGTTGTCTGCGTACTATTTTTTGATCATGCCATTTCTTGGTCTTTTCTTTGTACAGTTTGGAATTCTAATAATCTTGTAGGTGAAACTCCTCCAATTCGTTCAGTTGGTGGAGCCTTTTCTCTTCTGCTGCTTGTATATCAAGATTTAGCTTCCCCAGTGTCAAGTACGTTTTATATTCAAGCTCCACTGGCAGATGACATACTTTCCCAAACATCATTTGATATGGTGACATACCAATGGGTGTCTTGTAAGCTGTCTAGTAGGCCCATAATGTGTCATCCAGTTTTGTAGACCAGTCCCTCCTTGTTGATCCAACAGTTCTCTCAAATATTCTTTTGATCTTCATGTTTGAAACTTCAACTTATCCATTTGACTACGGATGGTAAGCAGTGGCAACTTTATGAGTAACTTCGTATTTGGATATGAGTGCATTGAAGTATTTGTTGCAGAAGTGTGTGCCACCATCATTGATAATTGCCCGAGGTGTTCCAAAGCGAGTGAAAATATTCTTTTTAAAGAATTTTATCATAACTTTTGAGTCATTTGATGGCAGTGTTGTTGCATCAACCCATTTGGAGACGTAATCTACTGCAACCAGAATTTGAAGGTTTCCAAATGATAGAACAAAGGGTCCCATAAAATCAATCCCTCATACATCAAATATCTCCACTTCCAGAATGCTTTGAAGAGGTCCTTCATTTCTCCTCGAAATATTTTTCGTTCTCTGACACCTGTCACATTGAAGAACAAATAAGTAAGCATCTTTAAACAACGTGGGCCAGAACAAACCTGATTGTAGGACTTTGGCTGAAGTTTTATTTCTGTTGAAGTGTCCGCCATATAGTGATAAATGACAATGCTGTAAGACACGGTTGACCTCCTCTTGTGGTACACAACGTCTCAATAATTGATCAGCACAATGTTTGAATAGGTACGGCTCGTCCCAGACATAGTGCTTGACTTCTTTGAAGAATTTCATTCGTTACTGATGTGTCCATTCCAATGACCATTTTCCCGATACTATGCAGTTTACATAGTCAGCTTACCAAGGGACTTCCGGATGCTTGATGGAAAACAACTGTTCATCTAGAAAAGTTTCTTTGATTGTCAATTTATTGCCAGTTGTTTCTCCATTCTCAAGCCTCGATAATTTATCTACCACTTGATTTTATGTCCATTTCCTGTCTCGGATCTCCACGTCAAATTCTTACAGTAGAAGCACCCAACAGATCAATCTGGGTTTGGCATCTTTCTTCGCGATCAGGTATTTGATTTCTGAATGATCTGTGTAAACCACCACTTTGGGACCCAGCAGATAGGAGCGGAATTTATCAAAAGCAAACACAATTGTGAGCAACTCATTTTCAGTTGTTGTGTAGTCGAGTTGTGCTTCATTCAGAGTTCTGCTGGATTAGTAAATGGTGCGGAAAATTTTTTCTTTGCATTGTCCCAAAACTGCACCTACGGTAAAATCACTAGCATCGCACATCACCTCAAATGGAAGGGTCCAGTCTGGTGCTACTATGATGGGGGCAGAAACCAGCTTCTGTTTTAAAATCTGAAAAGCATGGTGGCATTCTTTGGTGAAGTTGAAAGGCACATATTTCTCCAGCAGATTGCATAGAGGTTTAGCAATCTTGGAGAAGTCTTTGATAAATCTCCTTTAAAATCATACATGTCCGAGAAAATTGTGAATCATTTTGACTAATGATGGTGGAGGTAGTTTTTCTATTGTCTCGATCTTTGCTTTGTATACCTCGATTCCCTTTTGTGAGATTTGATGTCTCAGGACAATGCCTTTCTGCACCATGAAGTGGCATTTCTCCCAATTGAGTACCAGGTTGGTATCTTCACATCTTTGTAACACATTTTCCATATTTTACAAGCAGTGGTCGAACGAGTCTCCAAACACAGAAAAATCATTCATGAAAACCTCTATAATTTGTTCCAATATGTCTGAAAAGATGGCCATCATGCAACGTTGAAATATGGCAGGAGCATTACATAGTCCAAATAGCATCCTATGGAAAGCAAAAGTACCATACGGGCATGTAAAAGTGGTTTTCTCCTGATCTTCTAGAGCGATGGCAATCTGATTATACCCCGAGTATCCATCTAGAAAATAATGGAATTCATGTCCCGCCAGTCTATCTAGCATCTGGTCAATGGATGCTAGCGGAAAATGATCCTTCCGTATTGCTTTGTTCAACTTCCTGTAGTTCATGCATACTCTCCTTTCAGTCACCGTTCTTCTTGGAATCAGCTCGTTTTTTTCATTTGTGACTACAGTCGTTCCTTTTTTCTTAGGTACGCATTGCATAGGACTCACCCAAGTGCTTTCAGAGATTAGGTAAATAATGTCTGCATCCAACCATTTAATGATTTCTTTCTTTACGACCTCCTTCACGATTGGATTTAGTCTCCGTTGATGCTCCATTGTGGATTTGTACTTGTCGTTCATCAGAATTTTGTGCATGAAAATTGATGGACTAATGCCTCGAATGTCTGCTATAGTCCAGGCAATAGCTTTCTTGTGCTCGCATAGCACTCTTAGCAACTTATCTTCATGCACCATTGTTAGCAACGAAGAAATAATCACAGGTAAATCTGAAGAGTTCTCTAAGTATGCATACCTGAGATGGTTCGGAAGTGACTTTAGTTCCAACTGTGGTGGTTCTTCAATTGAGGGCATGATTTTCTCCTTTTTTGGTAGTTCCAAACTGTCCACATGTGGTGTCGATCTGAAGCGAGAGGCTCCATCAATATAGTTGATACATTCCAGAATTTTATCATCTAATTCTCGGTCAGTCATGTTGGTGATGCATGCTTCAAGTTTTTCCTTGGAAAGTTACATTGCATCAGTATTCTAGATGATAATATCTATTACATCAATTCTGAAACATTCCTCCCCTTTTCTTCATTCTGAAATTTCATGGCTTTGAAAACATCGAATGTTACTTCTTGGTCCTATAACCTCATGGTTAGTTCACCTTTTTATACATCAATAACGGTTCGACATGTAGCCAAGAATAGTCTGGGTATACATTTGTCTTCCTTCATGTCAAGGACAATGAAATCAGTTGGGAAAATGAATTTGTCGACTTTGACCAATAGATCTTCCACTACACCTCTCATAAATATGAGTGATCTATCATCAAGTTGCAGAGTTACTGAGGTGGGCTTTGCTTCTCCAATCTGCAGTTTCCTGTAAATAGACAAATGCATCAAGTTAATACTAGCACCTAAATCACATAAAGCCTTACCAAAGTAATGTTCTCCTATGGTGCAAAGGATGGTGAAACTGTTGGACAATTATGACCCATAGCGTCACTATTTGTACAGATCACGATGTTGTTGTACAAATTAACTATGTGACAAAGGAGATTGCACTTTTATCATTTGTGATTAGATCACCTAGATGTATAAATGATGAGAGGTCCCTATGATTAGTGCCTGGATTGAGAATGATATGAGACAGTATCAATCCATGAAGGCAGAATCATTAAATATCCATAGTCAGAGTATTATCGAGATTGGACATCGATAAATACGTAAAACACTAGTATTACACTTGTGCGCGTTGTGAGGACACAACGACATAGTTCTATATTTGGGTATAGGATACTCATGCAAGTGTAATAGGAGGTTGTGTTTTACCGATGGTACGAGAAACAGCTTCGCTCTGGATAGACCCCATCGGAATTCCATTGGTAGTATAAATATGTGTCTATGGAAGTCCAAAATCAGGGTAGGTGTATTTGGTCTTAACCTGAGACTTGCACCGCTAATGCATACGACAATCTATATACTTTGGTTAAGGTCGTCCAGGGCTTTAACAGGTTCTGTGTACGCCAATTCTGGGTATATCGAGAATCGTAGTGTGTTGGGTGTGATGTGAAGACGGAAGTGTCACTCCAGTCATATGGAGATGATGGTCACGTAGGATACGGGACTGGTTCTCTTAAATGCTGCAGCTATCGGGATAAAATGACAAGGTCATGTTTATCCGATTATAGAGACAGGTTACCAGACATTTGACATGTTCTTCGTACGGGGCAGACACATTTCCAGCCCCAGGCCTAGCACATGATCATCCGATACTGGACAGAAATACGCAATACTAAGGTATACTACGCTTGATTTAGATCCTTATTCCTGTAAGGATGTTTCCGGAGAATTGAGGAGGCATGGCGCTTTGCTAGAGGCCAACCTTGTCTTGTAATTCGGTATAAACGTAGTACGAGGTACTTACATGTTCGGATAGTCCGACGACCGAATATTTACTACCAACATATCTGGGGATCTCATGGGTCGCTTCCCAAAGATTCACCGATGACGTATAACTCGCACTCTAAATTAATCTGGGATTAATTAGAAGAAGAGAAAATTAATCTGGGATTAATTACGGAGATATTTTATCTGGGATAAAATATCATTAAAGAGAGATAACGATTAATTTGGAATTAATCGAGAATTAATATATTTGATATATTAAACGAAATTGGATTTCGACGCGGAATTAAAATTAGATTTTAATTCGGGCGAACGAATTAATTTAGAATTAATTCGTTAGCGACGTGAATAGTGATTTCGGTAGGCGTAATCGTTTAATTACGACGCAACGGAAAATTTGTTAATTTGGAACTAGCGAACCCGAGCCCGAGATTATTTACGAGCGCATTCGCTTTTCGAATTCGAGTGGGCACGTCAAATCAAGAGTCAAATCACTAGTCACATCAAGCGTCAAATCACTTGTCACTTTAAGTGATGTGACTTGACAAGTTGATGTATTGAAGTGATGTGAGTGGTTGGGCTTTAATTGTTTGACTTTTGAAAGCCAAATGCACATGAAATGTAATGCAAATTCAAATGTGTGTATAAGATACACAAATTTGGAATACATTTCACAACTCTCTCTCTCTCATTTCTTTCTTCTTGTTCACGCCCAAGGGGCAAAATAAAGCTTACTGGTTTCTTCCATAACCGTGAGTAGTGGGAAGCTTGGAGTGTGGTTTTGTGGCAAAATCACAAGTGCTAGCACACTTACGAGACATGCGAAGGTGATAGGGAAGCTCACCCATGAGCCGGGAACCATTCGATGATGCTTGGAGCTTGACGAATGACCAAAAACGAAGCCAAAACAGTGAGCACAAATCTGCAGTTGCCGTGGAACCAGTGAGCAATTTTTGGAGTTTCGTTGCTTGTCGCTTCGCTCAACCGATCGATGTAAGTATTCCGTAAACTTCTCGATTGTTATTCGCACATTATTTCATGCTTATAATCGATCTTGGACCTTAATAGAAACCAACAATGGCATCAAGAGCCTAGGTTTAAGCATGAAAATTTTAGTGCTTAAAATTGGGTAAAATGAATTTGAGCATGATTTTATGAAATTGGATGATTGAGTATGCTTAAATGTTGTTGAATTGAAGATTGATTGGATCAATTTCATGAAAATTAGTTTGGAACAATTTTCCCCAATTTACTTATGGTGGCCGAATGGTAGATGTCCTATTTTGTCTTGGATTTTTTATTTTTGGACATTGGATGTGTTGGAAATCATTCGGGATATGGATTTAATATCGATTGTGAAATTAATTGGATTGAATTCGAATCGGATAAAAATTCCCTCCTTGGCCGAGACTAAGAAGCATGTATATGGGTTTGATTTGATCAAAATATGTGTTGGACACTAATTGATGTAAATGAGCATGATTAATTATGAATATTGATGTTTTAGAAATGTTGATTTGGTTAATTAATCATGTTATACACTTTAGGTTAATTAAATGTGAAATTGGATTTTATGAATTTAATTAATTGGGCCTTAAATTGGATTTGGGCTTTTAAAGTTGTTATTGGGCTTATTGGACTTTGTTGTACAAAGTTGGGTTAAGGCTAATTGGATTGGATCCAATTAAGCCCAAAACCGCCACCATAAAGCCCAAATGCGACTTAATGAACCTTTAAAGTTTAATTGGGCCTAATGGGCCAAGATTAATTTCTAGGCTTATGGGGTAACTCCCGGATTGGATTTTGGTTATTCGGTTTGATCCGAGTTGACCAAAAGTCCACGCCTTAAGAAATTAATTAAAAGCCCATTGGACTTTAATTAAACTAATGTTGGACGTTAATCGGGCTTTGAGACCCGTAACGATTAAATTTGGAATTTAAGTCGTAAAATTCATTATTAAAGTGTAGTATTTAATTTGGAATTAAATAAGCGAGTTAGTATTAAATACATATTAAATTGGATTTAATGATGTAGTTTAATTTAATTCGAGAATTCGTACTTTAAGTACTTATTCGCAAAACGAGTTTGACTCGAGCAAAATCAAATCGTTGTTTGAACATTGGATGATCACTAATTATCAGATTAATTAATTTGATTAGATTGATTGATAACATGCTTGTGTGAATACATGGTTGCGATGCATGAATAATGTATATCGGATGGATATTAGATGGGTGGGACAATTTTAGAAATTATGTAATAAATTTGATTTATTAATTGGACCTGCGTGTCCAGCCTTATTACCTCACATTCTTTGTATTCTCTTCTCACCTATTTTCCTCAATGTAAATGAGGTTTCTTTAGAAGTGTTTTGTAACGGGTAGAAGTAATACTTGTGCTAGCGGGAGAGAGAAAATGAGAGATTTGATCTAGGATCAATGTAAAGTATCCATCCGCATATCATTATTATTTTTCATATGCGCTTTATTATGTGTTTAGAATGCATGTTTAAGGGCCTTAACAAAGATAATAAATTGGTTGCCAATTTGCACGCGAAAAACCCTAAAATAATATTAAGCCTCTTTCCTTCCATTGAGTGATTCTCACTCAAGATCCGGGACGGCATTGGTTTGTTGGCCAAAGTCAAGGCCTTTGTCTGTCGAAGATGTGTTTGAATCACGAGAACTTTGTTCCATATCAGTGTCTTGTCCAAGTTGTGGTTTGTTGGCCAAAGTCAAGACCACTCTTGTCCATCGACATTGATTACGAAGCTTTCCATGGTCAATGGGTCGCGTTTGACTGGGATCGTTAAGTTTGTTGTGCCAAAGCCAAGGCTTAGTTGATTCAGAGGAAAAAGGTTAGGTAATACATTGGATGTATTGGCATATATAAGATATATGTTTCGGACTTGGATGCCCCCTACCGGATCTAGGAATTGGATTGGATCCAATTGATCTTAGAGATCTACCTAGTTAATTATCATACAATTTGTTGGCCAAAGTCAAGATTGTGTGATATTTAACGGGATCCTAGCCCACTAGGAAACAAGGTTTCCCGAGTACTCAACAGAGGGTTAGAGGCTCGCCGAAAAATAGTGGGGAGGCAAGAATTGAATTTGCAATATTCGTTCAATTACTCGCCATAAGCGCTCAAACAATATCATTCGTCATATCGATTAAATGTTAGTTGGAATAATATTTAAATTGTTGTTTTTAATAAATAGTTGGACTATATTCAAACAATTCATTTATAAGTGATTATATAATTGGATTATGATAATCAATATATATGATTTAATTAAAATATAGTTGATTAAAATAGTTGGACTATAATAATCATTATATTTAATAGTACCTTAATTATTGATTAAATAGTTTGACTATTAAAATCAATATTAAATTGAAAGATTGACGTTTAATTCATAATCCTATGGAAATGTTTTAAATGGTTTAATTTTCAATATTGGGAATAATTTCAGGATGGTCCTGGAAAAACTGATAAGTTATTTTATTTGATAAAATAAAATATTAGGTCTAAGCTTGGAGTTAAGCAAATAGTATAGCATAAATCTTTGGAAGATTATGTAATGATAACTAAAGTGCTTAATCCATAATACTTACCGCATAAGACTCCTTAATTTCTGAATCAGAACTAAGGACTAGATCCTTAAAGTATGATAATGAAATTGAAGGATCTTCATGAATCTATTAACTTAGATTTTAGAAGTACTAAATTGCGAAAGTTAATTCTTGGAGAATTAATGACTATTCTCAATGAGATAAAGTCAAACTTTGCAATTAGGCAAGTAGCGCAAGGCGCACTTTACTTCGATATTCTAGAAACCCGAGGCTTGGCCAAAGGCTTCTGGAGTGTTGAAACTGGCAAAGGCATAATCATTATAATCCTCTGGGAAGATAAAGGACATATCCCAAAATGTCTGCTAAATGTGGCAAACGGGATTGCGGAAACGTGACTGCCATTTGGACAAAGCAGACATGAAGGTTTTGAAGAACGAGCAAGGCTCTAACTTCAAATATGATTGTCATAATTATGTTCACTACTAGTATTAAAATTAGATTTAAATACTTAGTGTGGTACATAAATATATATTGATGTTGAGAATCTGTTTTGAACAGTATACTGACTTCAATTGAGATTAATCTGTGAATTGAAAACGGGACAAAAGTCGTTGTTTTAACCGTAGATACCTTAGTTTAGGAACTACCTTGTGTGTACCTAAATTAGGAAACTGTTATAATGTAACTAGTTTGACTAGATTCATTATCTCTATATCAGTGTTTAACCCGCTGCGGATTAACATTTATATTCTAGAACACTAAAGTGTTTCATTATATAAAGATGATATTGAGATAAACACATTAGATGTGAATAACAGCATTTATATTTTAAATATAAATAAATCTCAAATATATATATGACAAATAAATAGCTTAAACTGATTGGATCAGGAATAAATTAATTGTGGCATTGTTGTCTGGGACACAATTAAACAAGAATCGTATATCCGCACTTTTGAATAGCGGGTACTAGGACTGATTTGATCCAATCAAATAAAGTCTACGAATCTAGCTTATTGGGCAATGTGCCTAAAACACTATTTACTTGGTAAAAGTGCAAATGCCACTGATCTGTTAGCCCTAATTCATAGTGAAGCAAGTGGGCCCATGTCTAGCTAGGCTAGATGTGGATATGAATATTTCGTGACCTGTACGGATGTGGTATTGCGTTATGGTTATGTGTTTCTTTTGAAGAACACAAATTGGAAACTTTTACAGTTTCGACACGAAATAGACAAACATATCGGCTAAAGTATTAGACCGTCACGGTAAGACTGTAATGGAAATACTTAAGCAATAACTTTCTAAAATACTTGAAAGAGTAAAGTATTCTTTCAAACGATGACTCCTCCCGGAACACGTCAAAGTGACAGTGTGTCCGAAATGAGTAACCGAATTATGTTAGACATAATTAAGGTTAATCATGAGTCGCTCTGAGCTATCATTTCCTTCAACGGATAAGCATTAACAGTGCATAACTTATTTTGAATAAGGTTCCATAATAATCTGTTTGACAGATTTCATATTAGATATGAACAGGAAAGAAACTGGGTTTCACATTCCTGATAATTTGGGTATGCTAGGCATATGTTTGGATGATACCAAACTAGAACCCAAATTGGATAAGTGCCGAATTGTAGGTTATCCTAAGGATACCATAAGTATTGTACTTATACAACTCACAAGAGAACAATTAGATTGTTGCTCACCATGCGGTTTTCCTAAGAGGAATACCGATATGCAGTGGTAAGTGGAAGGATAGTAAAACTCGATGAAAATCGGAGTAATACTATTCAAGGTACTGATTCCTAATGGAACACAAATAGTTCATCAAGGATGAAACTATTACCATTAATCTTCGTATACACAAGAACCGCGTATGTCGGAGAGAATCAGAAAACAACCTGGGGTATGGGTTTCTGATCTCACCTCGTAAAGATGTCTATCTTTTGAGGTATACCAACTGACTACGTATGAGGAAGTGATACAAGGTATCGACTCCCTATCATGACAAAGTGCCATGAGTCCGAAATGGATAATGCTTGCTAAAGTTGTGTATTTCATTTATGAAATATGACAGCTTTGCGGGAAAATCGCTTTCCTGAAAAGGAAACCTTTTAGAGGATGTTTAAAACATCATGGCGGTTTTGTCGTACTATAACTAGCAACAAGGTTTGCAGGTTATTCGATCCATGTTTGGATTGAAGCAAGCATTAGGTTCTTGGAATTATCATTTTGATGTAATCATAATGGTGTATGATTTAATTCAAAATGAAAATGATTCTTGTGTATATAAGAGGGTCAGTGGGAGCGCACTGACAGTGGTTGTCCTAAATAAATAATGATAATACATCATTTCTTGGAAATTATATTCCCATAAATAACAATCGGTGAAAGCTTGGCTTTCATGAAACTCTCCGAGAAACTGTACATTGAAAAATGTACGCGACCTGGTGTCTCATACGCCTTGAGCATATGATTCACACACAGGCCAATCCAAGTGATAGTCACTGGATTGAAGTTAAAAACATCCATTAGTATCTTAGAGAACTAAGGATGCTGTCTTAATCTATGGAGAAGGAGAACTTTAAATGACTAGGATCAGTGATGCAATTTTCCTAAACCGATACAAATGGTACTGTACAATTTGAATAACGGTACAGTGAGCTGGAAATCTTCCAAGAAAGATTCTGTTACTGAATAAATAACAGATGCGGGTTATTGCTGCAGCTAAAGCAGCAATAGAAGCCTTCTAGGGTCAGTAAATATCTAATAAGATTAGATATAGTTCTTTTAGCAGCTGAGCTAGGCTACAGCACATGCTAAAGAATTAATGGTCTCATCAACGATCCAGATAAATACTTTGATATTCATCTGATTCGTTCGGATCATACATCATGGCGATGTGATGATCGAATAAATCGCATCAGATGATAATCATGAAAATCCACTGACGAAAGCCTTTTCTCAGCAATTTGAGCAAACCGTACATAGTTCGGGTGTCAGACACTCGAGTGACTGGCTATAGGCCAAGTGGGAGATTGTTGGACAATTATGACCCATAGCGTCACTATTTGTACAGATCACGGTGTTGTTGTACAAATTAACTATGTGACAAAGGAGATTGCACTCTTATCATTTGTGATTAGATCACCTAGATGTATAAATGATGAGAGGTCCCTATGATTAGTGCCTGGATTGAGAATGATATGAGACAGTATCAATCCATGAAGACAGAATCATTAAATATCCCTAGTCAGAGTATTATCGAGATTGGACATCGATAAATACGTAAAAGACTAGTATTACACTTGTGCGCGTTGTGAGGGCACAACGGCATAGTTCTCATATATTTGGGTATAGGATACTCATGCAAGTGTAATAGGAGGTTGTGTTTTACCGATGGTACGGGAAACAGCTTCGCTCTGGATAGACCCTCTCGGAATTCCATTGGTAGTATGACTATGTGTCTACGGAAGTCCGAAATCAGGGTAGGTGTATTTGGTCTTAACCTGAGACTTGCACCGCTAATGCATACGACAATCTATATACTTTGGTTGAGGTCGTCCAGGGCTTTAACAGATCTGTGTACGCCAATTCTTGGTATATCGAGAATCGTAGTGTGTTGGGTGTGATGTCAAGACGGAAATGTCACTCCAGTCATATGGAGATGATGGTCACGTAGGACACGGGACTGGTTCTCTTAAATGCTGCAGCTATCGGGATAAAATGACAAGGTCATGTTTATCCGATTATAGAGACTAGTTACCAGACATCCGACATGTTCTTCGTACGGGGCAGACACATTTCCAGCCCCAGGCCTAGCACTTGATCATCCGATACTAGACAGAAATACGCAATACTACGGTATACTACGCTTTATATAGATCCTTATTCCTGTAAGGATGTTTCCGGAGAATTGGGGAGGCATGGTGCTTTGCTAGAGGCCAACCTTGTCTTGTAATTCGGTATAAACGTAGTACGAGGTACTTACATGTTCGGATAGTCCGACGACCGAATTTACTGCCAACATATCCGGGGATCTCATTGGTCGCTTCCCAAAGATTCACCGATGACGTATAACTCGCACTCTAAATTAATCTGGGATTAATTAGAAGAGAGAGAAAATTAATCTGGGATTAATTACAGAGATATTTTATCTGGGATAAAATATCATTAAAGAGAGATAACGATTAATTTGGAATTAATCGAGAAATTAATATATTTGATTTATTAAACGAAATTGGATTTCGACACGGAATTAAAATTCGGGTGAATGAATTAATTTAGAATTAATTCGTTAGCGACGTGAATAGTGATTTCGCTAGGCGTAATCGTTTAATTACGACGCAACGGAAAATTCGTTAATTTGGAATTAGCGAACCCGAGCCCGAGATTATTTGCGAGCGCATTCGCATTTCGAATTCGAGTGCGGCACTTCAAATCAAGCGTCAAATCACTAGTCGCATCAAGCGTCAAATCACTTGTAACTTTGAGTGATGTGACTTGACAAGTTGATGGATTGAAGTGATGTGAGTGGTTGGGCTTTAATTGTTTGACTTTTGAAAGCCAAATGCACATGAAATGAAATGCAAATTCAAATGTGTGTATAAGATACACAAATTTGGAATACATTTCACAACTCTCTCTCTCCCATTTCTTTCTTCTTGTTCACGCCCAAGGGGCAAAAAAAAGCTTACTGGTTTCTTCCAAAACCGTGAGCAGTGGGAAGCTTGGAGTGTGGTTTTGTGGCAAAATCACAAGTGCTAGCACACTTACAAGACATGCGAAGGTGATAGGGAAGCTCACCCATGAGCCGGGAACCATTCAATGATGCTTGGAGCTTGACGAATGACCAAAAACGAAGCCAAAACAGTGAGCACAAATCTGCAGTTGCCGTGGAACCAGTGAGCTGTTTTTGGAGTTTCGTTGCTTGCCGCGTCGCTCAACCGATCGATGTAAGTATTCCGCAAACTTCTCGATTGTTATTCGCACATTATTTCATGCTTATAATCGATCATGGACCTTAATAGAGACCAACAGAAACTGCCATGATTTTTCAACTTTAGGGGAAGCTTCCTCTGAATGATGGCGCTGCATTCTTATATCAATGCTATTGTCTCGTAATCTCCCAATCTTCGCTTTCGTGACAGAATTTATTTCATGAATTTGATGTAGCTGGGCATTTGTTCCAACGCTTCTGCAAATGGAATGTTGATATGCAGCTTTTTGAAGATCTCCAGGAATCGAGCAAACTGCTTGTCTAGTTTATGTTTCTGGAGACGTTGTGGAAAAGGTGGAGGTGGAGTGAATCTTTCTCAATCACTTTCTATTGATTCTTTTTCCTCCATCTGTGGATTTGCTTCGCTGTTTTCTTTTGGAACTTCCTTAGTAAATGCCTTGACTCCAACATCTTTGTTGATTTCAGTGCCGCTTTTCAAAGAAATGGCTTGACATTGCTCATTCCCTCTGTTCATTTGATTTGGTTCTGTGTTGCAAGGAAATGGTACCTTGTGTCTGTAACTCTGAGCATTGGCCAATTGTCCCATTTGATTCTCCAGTGCTTTAATAGAAGCTGCTTAATTTTGAACCACAGCTGTTAAAGAGTCGTATTTTGCTTCTTATTTTTTCAACTGGGCCAACACTTCTGTTATTCCTGGTTCATTTTCATACTCTTGGCCTTTGTTTTGTTGTTGGAATCCTGGTGGTGGAATGTTCATTTGCCCTAAATTGTTGCACCATACGAAATTAGGATGATTCCTCCAACCTGGGTTGTAGGTATTGGAATATGGATTATTTCCCTGTCTGTTGAAATTGCTGACGTAGTTCACCGTCTCATCATATTGGTTGTAAGATTTTTCCTCTACTGCTCCTCCATATGGTGAACTTTTGGATCCAGCATTAACCTTCATGTTAAGAGTTTCCAGATTTTTACAAATCAGATCTAGCTTGGCATTCATTGCTGTGTTGGCTTCTATTTCGTAGATTCCTTCTATTCGTTGAATCATGCTCTTTTTTGTTGGCCACAATGAATTGTTGTTGGCCATTTCTTCAATTAAGTCTCAGGCCTGATATTCTCTTTTTTCCATTAAAGCTCCTCCAGCAGTAGCATCTATTGTGGTTCTCATTAGTCCAGAAAGTTCATTGTAGAAGGTTTGGTCTTGTAGCCACTTTGCAATCTCATGGTGAGGACATTTTCTGAGAAACTCCTTGTATCTCTCTCAAGCTTCGCAGAAGGATTCTAAGTTATGTTGCATGAAGGATGTGATGTCATTCCTTAGCTTTGCTGTTCTGGCTGGGGGAAAATATTTTACAAAAGTTTGGTGGGAAGAGTGTTCCAAGTTGTGATGGAACCTGCTGGTAGTGAATGTAGCCAAGCTTTAGCTCTGTCTTTCAAGGAATATGGGAACACACGCAGTCTCATTGCTTCTTCTGCCGCTTAGTTGTAATTGAATGTGCCACAAACTTCCAGGAAGTTGATGATGAGGGCATTAGGATCTTCAGTTGCACTCCCTCCAAACTGAACTGATTGTTGTATCATCTGAATACATATTTTGATGTCACATGCATTTGTTGGTAAATAAGGAAGTACAATGCATGATATGAAACCGTCACCCACCGGAATAGTTCTGTCTCGAATGGGAATTGGTGGTGCAACCTGTTGGAGTTAAATCAAGTCCCAAGATCAACAAATCATGCATAAAAACGAGTATGAACACAACAAAGGAGGTGCGGAATATACTCACATTGAATTTCGGTTTGATGCTAGGAAGAACAAGACCAAAAACGCACTGCATGTTACTGCTCGGCAGTGAGCTGCGCACAGGTGGACTGCTCGGTGTTGATGGTGGTGGTCTCCTCCATTTTCGGCCATGCATGGACTCCATTGAAGCTCCAAGCTTCAAGCTTCCATGCTCAAATAATCACTTCCCTATCACCTATGTATCACTCAAGGTGTGCTAGCACTTGATTTTTGCCACAAAATCGTTATCTTGCTTCTCCATTTGCTCGGCAGAAACAGAACAAGAAGAAGAAGAAAACGGTTTCCAAAACCGTGAAGGAGAGAAGAAGAAAAGGAGGGAGATGAGAGAAACCGTATCTTGCCTTGCATGTTAGAGAGAGAGAATGATAAGTTTAATATATATCTTTATTACATTTACCAAGTAAATTAAATAAAATATATATATTACTTTTAATTCAAAAGTCAAAAAATAAAAAGCAATAAAGCTTTCCATCATTTCAACTTTTTACTTTAAGTCACATCACATCACTTTAATAAAGTGACATGTTGTCAAGTCACATCACTCAAAGTGACAATTGATTTGACGCATGATGTGACAAACGATTTGACGCTTGATGTGACTCGCGTGCCGCGCTCGAATTCGAAACGCGAATGCGCTCGCAATCACTCTCGGGCTCGGGTTCGCTAATTCCAAATTAACGAATTTTCTGTCGCGTCGTAATTAAATGATTACGCCTAGCGAAATCACTATTCACGTCGCTAACGAATTAATTCTAAATTAATTCGTTCGCCCGAATTAAAATCTAATTTTAATTCCGCGTCAAAATCCAATTTCGATTAATATATCGAATATATTAATTTATCGATTAATTCCAAATTAATCGTTCTCTCTCTTTAATTAATATTTTATCCCAGATAAAATATCTCCGCAAATAATCCCAGATTAATTTTCTCTCTCATCGAATTAATCCCAGATTAATTCTATCTCTCTCTTCTAATTAATCCCAGATTAATCAAAGTGCGAGTCATACGTCATCGGTGAATCTTCAGGAAGCGACCCATGAGATCTCCGGATATGTTGGCAGTAAATACGATCGTCGGACTGTCCGAACACGTAAGTACCTCGTACTACGTTTATATCGATTTACAAGACAAGGTTGGCTTCTAGCAAAGCGCCATGCCTACCCAATTCTCCAGAAATATTCTTACAGGAATATATAGATCTGTATCAAGCGTAGTATACCGTAGTATTGTGCATATCGGTCCAGTATGGGATAATCACGTGCTAGGGCTGGGGTTGGATAAGTGTCTACCCCGTCCGAAGCACATATCGGATGTCTGGTAACATAGTCTCTATAATCGGATATACATGACCTGGTCACAATATCCCGATTGGTTGCGCAACACTCAAGAGCACTAGTACCGTATCCTGCGTGACATCAACTCCAATATGACTGAAGTGACACTTCCGTCTTGACATCACACCCAATACTCTACGACTCTCTGATAAACCCAGAAGTGGTGTACTCAGAACTTGTTAAAAGTCCCCTACCACCAAAACCAAAGTTTATCGATTATCGTAAGTATTAGCGATGCAAGTCTCAGGTTAAGACCATACACACCTACCTTGATTTCGGCCTCCCATAGACACATAGTCATAATACCAATGGGATTCCGAGGGGTCTATCCAGAGCGAAGCTGTTTCCCGTACCATCGGTGAAACACGACCTCCTATCGCACTTGCATAAGTATCCAATACTTATATATATGAGAACTATGCCGTTGTGCCCTCACAACGCACACAAGTGCAATACTAGCCTATTCCGCATTATCGATGTCCAGTCTCGATAATACTACGGCTAGGGATATTTAATGATTAATCCTTCGTGGACTGATACTGTCTCATATCATCTCAATCCAGGAACTAATCATAGGGACCTCTCTTCATTTATATATCTATGGTGATCTAATCACAAATGATGAGAGTGCAATTTCCTTATTACATAGTTAATTTGCTACAACAACACAATGATCTGTGCAAATAGTGACGCTATGGGTCATATTATCCAACACAACCTCCAAAGGTTCAGGTTCAGAATTGTTCATGTTGATCAGTGCTTCTTGTCCTTCTCGCATTTCCCTTCTCAACTATCTGATAGCTCATTCAATTTTTGGGTCAAGCGGACGGATTTAAAAGCTTCTGGTTCTTCTCATGTAGTGTCTGAGAACCTGAAACATAAGAAAATAAAAATAATAAGTAAAAACAAATTAGACACAAGTAAATGTATCTAACCCCAAAACGAATTGTGAAAGATAAATAAGTCCCCGGCAACGACGCCAAAAACTTGAACGGTGGTAAACACACACGTTATGAAAGCACAAGTATCGCTCAAGTAGTATAAAATATATCGATCCCACGAGGACTTAATACCTAGGCTATCAATTTATGAAGCTAAATGTTTACAAGTATCTAATAGATTGATTTTTGGTTGATTGGTGATTTGTAAACTGAAACAAGTAATTAAAACAGTGAGAAAGTTTTTAAAAGAAAATTCAATATTATGAAACTATCTAGGATTGTGAATCCTTCCAATATCTTTTAAGATGAAGTGATTATCTCATGTATGTGCAATATATCGGTTTATTAACCTGGAACAGGAAATTATGCAAAAGTCTATGTCGATGGTCAGATGCAAACACCCAAAGTAATCCAATTAATCATATGTCTATATTAACCAAATTACCTGAATTCATTAAGATTAAGTTCTAATTATGACCACCCCCGCCCGACAGGTATATGTCTATCCTAGAAGAAAATCTACCTAAGGGATATTTACCCCAAGGTGACATCGTGAGCTATTGAGTCTAAGGCTGAAACCTAAAATCCCTTCGTCAAGTTCATTTTAAGTTTACCATATCAATCTTATTAGTGGCCAGTTAATAAGAAGCATTAAGATTAAGACTGAATAAATAAACAAATATATTACCCAAAATATAAAATAACAAACTTATAAACCGGTGATATTGGAATTCATCACAACCCTAGATATGGTATTTAGTTATAACAGATATCTAGGATTATTAAAAACTTAAATAAAGAAAATGACATAAAATAAACTTGAAATTAAAATGTAAAATAAACAATGAAATAAAATACTGGGGTTAGAGGATCCACTTTTATTACTTCTAATTTATAAATCTCTCTTATTATAATATATAAATCTGTATGACATTACCAACCGACCATATAGGCGGTATCTTGATTAAGTCATATTTTTAATTAATTCCAACTAACCATAAAAGCGATATCCAATTAAGTTAGGTTAAAATCAAGTTAATTAAATCCAACCGACCATAAAGGTGGTATCCCATTAAGTCAGGTTTTAAGATAATTTATATATTATAACTAAGGAGATTAGTCTAAATTATAATAATAAAAGATTTACCTTTCACCCCAGCAAAGGGAAGTTACCTACTCATACTTTAAAGTAAAATAAAGAAAGATCTATTGCTTAAAATAAAAATTAAATACAAGAAAACTGTAAATAAACAAACAAGATACAATCTTCTTAGTATTCTTAAGGAAATCCCCAGCAGCAGGTATAAAGATTTCAAATGAATTCGGCCTCAATTTATAGGAAAATTTTGCCTCTGCGAGTCGCGACGCGTGAAGCTTGAGCGTCACATCGCGCCGTTGATTCTAACACGTGGAACGCTGCTTTAACGAGATGATGACACGTGGCTGTCAGCAAAATTATTGGCTTGGCATTGTGATGCGTGAAGGCTTGCGCGTCGTAGCACTGATGTCATGCTGACGTAATGAATGACGTGTGTCGGCAGAGTGAATTATTTGTTGGGAAGCGGCCGCAAGTGCGCAGTAGAAAATCAAAATTATTATGTCGCTTTTCCTTTGCCCAAAACCCATTTGTTTTGATTATTCTACAAGCATAGGCATGTTACTGTATATTCTAAGCATAAAACTCATAAAAGATGCAAAGAATGTAAACCTAAACATGCTAACTATCATAAGAACTCTAATTAAAATAAAGAAAGAAAAAGACTTACTTGAACCGAAGACTCCTCCAGTCCTCCCTCAAATCTACAAGCTTTTCTCGAGCTCAGCAAGCTCTTCCACGTTCCAAAAAGCCACCCAAGTGTGTGGCCTCCAAAGATGCACACACCAAAGCCAAAACTCAACGGCAAGACTACGCCTTGAGTGCACGGGTATTTTGCCATTGGTGCTAGCCTAGGCAAATACCTCAAAACTTTTAACTCGAGGTTCCTCTAGTCAAATAGACTTAAGGATCCTCGAGATCAGTGGCTTACTCTTAAACTTTAGAGTTGCTCACTTATATAAACCTAAGATATGAAAGGTTTGGTGTAGCAAATTTGTACAGAATTCTTTGGGTTTATATAGTGCTCCAAAGACAATAAAATTAATTAAGAATCCGATGTGGGATAAAAACTAATTTAATCTTAGCCATTGGATCTTAATTTAGTTGCTTAATGAGATTATAAAACCCTAATAAGAGTTTGGGCCAAATTGGAATTCAAAACAAATAATAATAAAAATTACTATTCACGTGAATAGTAATTTTTTTTATTATTTCAATTCCCAAAGTGCCCCTATCATCATTCACCAATCTCTAAGCCACTATGGAACCTCATAAATGATATGTTCAATAATTAAACACATTGAACCATTTATGAACAATTCCTACAGCAATGTTTAGGTTTATGAATGATCTGATCATGTTCCTCATCAATATGGAAAACCATATCTTTCAGGCTCATGTCTTTCCCTATCAGACCTTCTGAGTTCATAACCTTGTGGTTGTTCCGTCGCTGCCCTTTTGAGGGGCCTGGGGTTTAGTTCTATGTTAGTTTGTTCTTCTCGTACCTCATCGAGGTCAAGTCTACTCCCACTATATTTCTTGAGAAGGAATTCATTCTCTAGAAATTTAGCATTTCGTGAGACAAATGTTTTTGTTCATTTGGGACGTAGAACACGTATGCTCTTGAGTTCAAGGCCTATCCTATAAACTTACATTTAACTGCCTTATCATATAATTTGTTAGTTTGTGTGAGCTTGACATATGCGTAACATCCCCAAACTCTTTGATAACTAAGACTTTGACGTTTCCCAGACCATAACTCAAATGGTGTTTGCTAACAGTCTTGGAAGGAACTTGGTTTAGTAGTAGTGTTGCAGTTTCTAAAGCAAGACCCCAAAATGAAAGTGGTAGATCCGTGTCTGGCATCATTGATCAGACCATATCTAATAATGTCTTATTTCTCCTTTCGGATACCCCATTATGCTGTGGAGTTCCCGGAGGAGTCCAATGGGAAACAATGCCATTTTCTCTTAAGTAATCTTGAAATTCATTACTTAAGTATTCAACACCTCGGTCAGACCTTAGTGACCTAATACTTTTATTAAGCTGGTTTTCTACTTTAGCCTTGAAGTCTTTGAATTTCTCAAAGGCTTCAGCTTTGTACTGCATAAGGTACACATACCCATGTCGCGAATGATCATCGATAAAGGTAATGAAGTAGGAGAATTCACCTCTAGCGGTGACGGACATTGGTCCGCATACATCAGAGTGTATGAGTTCTAATGTCTCCGATGCAAGCTGTTCTTTACCTTTGAAGGGTAATTTGGTCATTTTACCAAGTAAACAAGACTCATAAGTTCCATAAGGTTTATATTTGAAGGGTTTGAAATACCCATCCTTATGTACCTTAGTTAATCTTGTTTCATTGATATGACCTAAGCGACTGTGCCATAGAAGTGATTCATTGAGATTATTCGAGTTAACGTTGTATATATTAGAGGTTGAATGTTCTTTGTTAGTTTGTAAGACATAGATACCATTATTCAAAATACCATCTCTATATTTTATTTCATTGAAATAAATAAAACATTCATTACAACTTATTAGGCATGAAAAGCCTTTATTACATAAAGAATAAATTGAAATGATGTTCTTTACTAGAGAAGGTACATAAACACAATCTTCTAATTCTAAAACTAAACCATTCGGCAAAACTAATGAATAAGTCCCCACGCACAATGCAGCCAGTTTTTCTTCATTACCCATGCGTAAGTCAACCTCCCCATGACGGAGTCTACTACTGTTTCTCAGGCCCTGCACATTGTTACACAAGTGAGTCCCACAACCGGTGCCAAGCACACAAGTAGAAGGTTCAGAGTTTTGAGAATATAGTTCAATCATATAAAACATACCTGAAGCATTGGGCTTCTTGGCCTCTTGGGCTTCCCTAGCTTCCTTGGCTTTCAAGGATCTGCAGCCTTTCTTCCAATGACCCTTCTTTCCACAAAAGAAACATTTCCCATTTCCCTTTTTCTTCTCCACCTTACCATTGGGCTTTAGGTGATCTGGAGCCTTGGCCTTGCCCTTATTTTTCTTTGGGCCTCGTGGCTTCAGGTCCGTACCCGTAAGCATGACGGAGGTTTTAAGCTCTGGTTTCAAGTCCTTCTCTACTTGCTTTATCAGATTGTGCAATTCTGCTAAAGTAGCTTCTTTATCAGACAGATGAAACTGCATAATAAAGTTAGAGAATTCTTTTGGTAAGGACTGAAGAATTAGATCGTGACCTGTCTCATGATCCATGATGAACCCGAGGTTGGCCAATTTTTCAATGTTGCCAATCATCTTAAGCACATGTTTACTAATAGATCCTTCCTTATACATTGTTTGGAATAAGGCACATGACACTTGGAATCTCACGGTATGAATGGAAGTTGCATACAACTCCTTCAAGTGAAAGATGATGGTTTGAACATCCATATCTTCGTGACCTTTCTGAAGTTCGTCCGACATAGAGCCAAGCATTATGAAAACTGCTTGCTCATCATCATCGACGTGTTTCTTCCAAGCATCAAATGTATCTTGGTCAGCATCTTCTGCGGGTACAGGGGGAAATGGTCTTTCAAGAACATAGAAAATCTTTTCTTGTCGTAAGACAATTTTAAGGTTTCTAAACCAGTCATCATAGTTGTCCCATTTGAGCTTATGCTCATCAATGATGGAACGAAGTGATACTCTGTTTGCCATTTGAATATTTGTGAAATATTTTAACCCACCTGTTAAGAGAAAATGTTAAAATTAGGAATATGTTTTCATTAATGTTTCATAATAACATAGGTTTTTAATATTATGAAGTCTCACTCAATTGTTTTAAAATTTTAAGCAAATCGTATAAACCCCAATATGATGGATTTGTTGTGGGCAAGGATCCCATTATCATCATTTCATAACTCCGACTAGGTCCGGTCATTATAAAATATGATAATTAGGTAGGTTCCCAACCAATTTATGATATAAATCATAATTCATTGATCATTGGGTTGGGCAATCAAACATGTCATAGCTTATGATAGTTCTTGTGGACACCCAATCTTTTCCACTAAGTTATAAGACCACGCCTAAGGGTCACTACGTCTTATGACTCAAAAAAGTCAAACCATTGTCAATAGTATGATTTAGGGACAAATTGGTATTGGTCAGTCTGGTAAAGTCTAGTCCTGCCAATATGGTTTAAGCCCTTTGGGTCTATACTTTACAATGGGAGGAAAATTTTAGACTTAAATTATTATTGAGGATTTTAGCAAGTTTAAGTGAATAACTGTCAAATGGATTCCTCCATTGAAAATTCCCCAGATGGAGGGTTAAGCGAACTCTCTTAAATACCCTTACCTCTTAGGCTTTTATTGTCTTGGTGACAAGAGTAAACAATAGATCCTCCAAATTAGTCCAACACTTTAAATATGCTTTAAGGTAAGCTTTGAGTAAATGATTATCTAGATGTCTTCACAGCTTTTCCTTTTGGCTATAAAATGGTAGTGAGTGAAGGAAGACACCAAATCATTATCTAACTCTAGTAATACATTTGGTTAAATTAACTTTAGTTTGGAAAGTTTTATTAAACCCTTGGTCCCAACCCACTTGTATCTTTTATAATGTCTTTTATTATAAACAAGTGATTTATATATATTATCCTTAAAGGTAATAAATCTCTAAGTTCATCACGGAATAATTACTTAGCTAAGGGATAAGCAATACACTCTCTATTTCTTAGAAAGTCTATAGATGCTTGCACCCTAAAATAATCAAACCAATTCTATTCATACATAGAATCATCAAGCATATGAGTTTTAATATGTTGGAATTATTTTAGGCATTAAATAACTTTGATTAATATTTAATTATGATATTGCATTTTATTTCATTAAAATAAATTTCCTATTCACATTTTTCTACAGACGCGTGAAGTTTAAATGCCATTTCACAATTCAAATATTAACCAAATCATGCAAAACTGGTACCTAAAATTAAGTTCAGGGTGTTAGATTTCTAACGAGCTTTTACACACCCAATTTCGAGTTATAATGAGAGAGAAGTAATCAAAACAAAAGCTGATACCACTGTTGGGAAGCGGCCGCGAGTGCGCAGCAGAAAATCAAAATTATTATGCCGCTTTCCCTTTGCCCAATACCCATTTGTTTTTATTATTCTACAAGCCTAGGCATGTTACTATATATTCTAAGCATAAAACTCATAAAACATGCAAAGAACATAAACCTAAACATGCTAACTATCATAAGAACTCTAATTAAAATAAAGAAAGAAAAAGACTTACTTGAACCGAAAACTCCTCCAGTCCTCCCTCCAATCTACAAGCTTTTCTCGAACTCAGCAAGCTCTTCCACGTTCCAAAGAGCCACCAAAGTGTGTAGCCTCCAAAGATGCACACACCAAAGCCAAAACTCAACGTTAAAACTACGCCTTGAGTGCACGGGTATTTTGCCCTTGGTGCTAGCCTAGGTAAATACCTCAAAACTTTTAACTCGAGGTTCCTCTAGTCAATTAGACTTAAGGATCCTCGAGATCAGTGGCTTACTCTTAAACTTTAGAGTTGCTCATTTATATAAACCCAAGATATGAACGGTTTGGTGTAGCAAATTTGTAAAGAATTCTTTGGGTTTATATAGTACTCCAAAGACAATAAAATTAATTAAGAATCTGATGTGGGATAAAAGCTAATTTAATCTTAGCCATTGGATCTTAATTTAGTGGTTTAATGAGATTATAAAACCCTAATAAAAGTTTGGGCCGAATTGGAATTCAAAACAAATAAAAAAAATTTACTATTCACATACTATTCATGTGAATAGTAATTTTTTTTATTCCATTCCCAAAGTGCCTCTATCATCATTCACCAAACCCTAAGCCACTATGGAACCTAATAAATGATATGTTCAATAATTAAACACATTGAACCATTTATAAACAATTCCTACAGCAATCATATATGCTGCTATATTTGTACTGTGCACTGTTAACCATTGATTTCGACTTTGTTGTGTGTGACCTTTTGGGTTCCCCTCAAGTTGGACATGAAATTAATCGTGATAATTTAATCGAACATAAATTATCCTCCGATCAGATGGTCATTCGATTTCAATGACCAAGGTTGACATCTAGCAACATGCCAAGGCCCCTAAATGAGAAAGAAAGATATATATAACCATTTTGTATGCGATTTACATATGATACGTGTAACATCCCGCCTTAACAGCGATGTTACCGGCAGGAGACAGGCTAAACCCATCTCCATAAGCCTCTGATTCTAGAAAAATTTCGACATGATGTATTCGTAACATCATGCAACCTGGCCTATAGCCAGCATCCAAATACAACATAAACATAAAGTCTCGGCCTCAGGCCGGTATCTCAACATCAATGCAATCTATGGACTCATCTTATATGTAATGCAGACATATAAACACAATATAACCAGGGCTCCGTGCCCGAAAAAACACATATACAAAAACTTTTCTAAAATAAACATCTGTGCTCAGCACGTTACAACTTATACAATCTAAAACATAAACTACTAGACTCTTTATTTTCCCCAAGACTTGGTGACTGGTTGACTGCAACGCTGCTATCCGGCTCCTCCAGCTCTGGTGTCTGTGGTTGACCGATCAAGTCACCAACCTGCAAAACTAACAAACTGTTGTGGTGTGAGTCATAATGACTCAGTAAGTAACTGTGCTCATAACTTGAGCGTCGAACACACAAAGTCTGAATTCCATTTCTGAATTAACCTGAGTTGTCTATATATCCATGCAACTACGTATTAAGTCTGAACTAACTATCTAGGTATTGTCCATTTACAAACATATAACTTGTTACTGATCCTTTTATCTGATTACTCACACACTTTAAATTCTATTTATCGTTTATAGTTTAAACATCTTAATACATATACATATATACATCAAGTTTCCATATCACTGTCAACCATGTCATTTACTAAAACTCCTTTTACTCTGATCACACATATCTCAGGTCTTGTTTACTAGTTATATTTTCATACATTCATAATATACGTGTCAAGTTTATATATCATTAACAGCCTTATCAACACCCATCACATTTCCGTTGCGCAACTCAACTATCTTTCTACTTTCCTATTTATTCTTTGCCAGTTTGGTTTGGACACTTAATATAGTTATCTTTCTTTTATTTCATTGAAATATCATCAAATCGGTAATATAAAATATTATTTCTATTCACATACTATCATCAACCACATACTCATGTATATAGAATCATGTTATCATACATAAATGCTTTCTAAAATACTTATTATATGTAGACATACAATACATATAAACATCAGTCATATACTTATATGAATGTCATCACGCTATCATGCATTGACATCAACTATATGCATCTCATATGTTTTTTAGAGCATATGACCTTTATACCCACCTTGTGAATCATACTCTACACAATATGCCATGCTTTTATGAACTATTGCTTTAAAATCTTTTCTGAAATACTCACACATGAATATACTAATGCTATTATGCATAATTATCATCAATATGCATTTCTAAATTATCCCCAAAATGTACGATTTATATGCATGACTTGTAAACTATAATCTGCTTAACATGTTATGCTTCTATAATGCTTGAAAATCCTTTCCTGAAATATTATTTTATGAAAAATCATTTCTAAAAACTTTTTGCTGAAACTCTATTTTACTTTTTCTTTCCAGAAAATCTCTTTGAAAACTGTATTTGTAGACTGAAATCTGTATCTTAGAAAACTGTTTTCTGAAAATCTGAAATCTCAAAACTTCTTTTCTAAAAAACTGATATCTGAAATCTGAAATCCTTTTTCTGAAAACCAAATCTCCGCCCGTAGGCGCATCTCCGCCCAGGAATGTACCATCTGAGCGCTGAGGATCTAGGAGCGTCCCCCCAGTCCTCCACATGTGCACATGTGTCTAAATCCGTCAATTCCAATTAGTGTACAGCTGGGATGGGTCAAATCCCAAATCCCAAATCCCGAATCCATATGATATCCGTCAATTCCAACTGAATCTCAAGTTACATACTGGGGTGAGTTTTTCCCTCATGCCCCGAAAAACATAAACCACATTTTGTATTTTAAAACTGTAAGAACGTTTTCTGAAATACTTTTTCTTTCAAAAACATTGGAAACTTTTCTTTAAAACCCTTTTGAATTCCAAAATCATTTTTAATTTCAATTCAATCTATGAGAATTGCTACCTTTGTCATACTTTCTTATATGTTCACACATATATATAAGCTAATGACATGTGTATTTTATTCCTTACATGCTTTCCTCATACATGCTCAAGTTAACACACATTATCACTACTATAGCCTACATCTATATACACAAATTACTGATTTCATGTTTATGCTTATTCACTTACATGCTTTACTGCTATACTCATCATCATGTTTATTAAATTTTAAGTTTCTGTTCTATATCAATCTAACTTCAGAATCATACTCGTATATTTATGCTATCATTTCAATCATATTTACATTCTTCTCTGTTCTATAATTGACGGCTATACTCAATTACGATGTTTAGTTTCTAAATCCAATTAAACTCACAACATTCATCTGAGAATTCTAAAGGATTTTATTTCCTGCTATACCTTCGCTCCTTACTGCACACCTTTGAACACAATTTCACCTATACTATCCAGTAGCCATACGTCACACAACAATGGTTGTATAACACACATTACTCATATACACAGGTATTAATTCATCATCACACACCCTACACAAACGTCAATATCTGAGTTCATTTTCAGCTATACACATTGTTGACGGCTGATTTTGGTCTCAGGGTAATATTGGAATATCACTCCCGAAGAAATCCTCCTTCAATAGTGAATTTGTTTGGTTATGGGGGACCAAAGGCAAACTTAGCAAAATACAGATAAACACACCAATCAACAAGGAGATTTAACGTGGTTCGGTGGATTTGGATCCGACCTACGTCCACGGACACAAACGGGATGATACTTTTATTACTTAAACACTCTTTTCGGATCTCTTTTTGTTTTCTACAAGTCAGAGCTTGAAGATTCAGATCCCTTATTTTTTGATTCTCTTTTTTCTTCTCTGTTGCTGTTCTCTCCTTTTCTCCTCCCCTCTACACTCACTATACCCTCTTATTTATAATGGTGAAGAAATCATATTCCTATTTGTACAAGAATTTCCTAGTTGAAACAATTTCCTTTTCCCATAAGGATTCCTAGTCAAAACTATTCCCTTTTCCCATAAGGATTCCTAATTAAAACTACCTTCACTTCTTTTATCCTATTTGGACACTGACTCATCAGTTTTTCCCCATGAAAGTAGGATAACTTATCTTCTGGAGCATATCCCGCCATATTCCCAGTCTTCATGAGGTCGATCATGATGGTCCTTTGTGCTGAGAATGCTGCTACCGATCTGATAGTGCTCGGTCATCCGAACTAAAGTGGTCGGTTATCAGATCATAAAGTTCTCGGCCACTCACTCATGTGGTCGGGTCGGTATTAATGATCTTTGATCAAGGAGAAAATTACCCTTTTGCCCCTGTCGTGCTGTCTTAAATACCATAGTGCCTAAAAACACCATCAACACACATTATGAATATACTTACTTTATCATCTTAAAATCAGATCTAAGCTCTCTTCCCCTTTCGACAGCCTTGTCACAATCCTTGATACATTGCTCATACTAAAAGTAATTGATTGTAACAAACAAACAATAGGATCAGAATGATTTAAAACAGAAATATTATAACAAATGTACTGGATTTTCTAGTTAAGTGAACTTGAGAATAAGGAATAATTACATGCAGAACCTTCTAAATGGAATCACAATAATACTTTAGGACAGTAAATTAGACTCCATAAATAAATATGCATTTGACATGAGCAAAGAAAAGTCATCGACTCATGTAACGAAAACAACTGCAGCTGTTATGATTTGGGCTTCAACTGTTCCAGACTGCTTGAAACCAACTGAAGAGAAATTATACTATAGTTGATCCTTAGTGAGACAGGAAACAAAGGGCTTTATTCAAACTAAGACACTCCCAACTCATGAATGTCAACAGAAGAGTTTGCCAAAACAAAGGCCCCTAGAAGTGAAATTTAACCCATTTCTAGTTGCTTATACCCAAAAGTTAAATCACGTTGTCGAACAAAATCTTAACCATCTCTTAGGTAAAAATAAAAACCATGTTCGTCACCTTAATGACGACCACATATTTCACTATTTGGATAATCACCTTATTCAAAGTCGAATTGGAAAAACAATCAAACTTACCAAATGGTCCAATGGTTCACCAGTTACTGGAACAAACACTTATTTTTAAATTATAATTATGTTCGGATGAAGAAATTCAATTTAAAGTCACTGTGAACTATCAAGCCATTTTAAAGCATCACTAAAGCTTTCCAAACTAAGTATTAAAGTGTAAATCGTTTACTAAACAAATGTTTATCTATCAATCCCCAATTTTATAGCTACCGAATTTTCCCCAAATGTTTCAATTCCTTTAATTCTATCGACACCCAAACTCAAGGATAGTATACTTACCATTTGCGCCTATAAACCCTTAGAAATAGCTGGGACTGAAATCGAAGCTGTAAATTGTGTAATCACTCTCCTCTTTCTTCAGTTCTCTCGCTCTTTGCCACTCCACTCTGCTCCCTGTTTCTTTCCTCTCTCTCGGTCTGCTCACTCTCTCTCTCTACCTGCTCAGTTCTTCTTCTTTTTTCTTTTTTCGGCTCTGGCTTCCCTCTCTCTTTCTCTGCTCTAGATCTCTCTCGGTTCTTCCCCACACTCGGTTTTTCTGGATCTCTCCTTCTCCCTCTCGAATTTTCTTGCTTCTTCTGGTATTCCTGCCGTGACTTACTGTGTGTGTATAATGAATGTGTGTGTGTTTAGTATATAAATGGGTTGGCTCCACGTGTGCCTTTCTTTCTTCTTTTTGTTCTCTGTGTGTGTATAAATTGTACACGTGTGTATCATATAAATATCTAATTCCATTTATTCTTATTTGTAAATTTTCTAGAACAACCCCTCAAACTATATTTAATATAAACTTATAATTAATTTACTTGTAAAAGTCCTTGTTTAAAATAAAAATGGACCTCGCGTTCGACGCGGCTACACTCGCGAAAATAAAATTCGGGCAAACTCTATAAAATAATACGGGATGTTACAATACGGTCTCTCGCCTCACTGTATCCCCACATATTTACCTAGGGTACGGAAAGTATCTTATTATATGGTCAAAGGTATGATGTTTATAGTGTCATGAATCGTGCTAACCCAAGAATCTCACATGATTCTTCCGTTGTGGCCACAGTCTCAAACACTGATCACACATATCAACCCGCGAACTGGAATACTACTCTTATAAGAAAATATTATCCGAGAGAGTGGTGATTCTCTGTTGTATCTTTACAAACTTCATGTGTTTCAACAAATGACCCAATCATACCCTTATGACCGGATCTTTTGAACCGGGGAAGGAGAATGTCAAAGTGATTTGATCCACACATAAGATTGTAAATACCTCAAGTCAAAGGACTAGTCATATAATCGATACATGAAAGTTCTCACAGACACATGGGATAAACACTCCATATGAAAACTTTCGGGTGTCAGTTCGATGGACACGAGCAACTCATGCATCCATAAGATACACCAAGCAGACGGATCTCCTCTAGTAGCCTATGAGATCGGCTACCCCACTTAAGGGTGGATCATATCATCATGCTAGTCTCTCTACTTTGTGAACGCCCAGATTATTCACAAAACTATGACTAGGAACATTTAAGAGTAATGATTCTCATAAGGCGTGGAAGCCATCGTCTTATTACTCCAAGGGCTTTATTACAATGTTGATGATTCATATAAGTTATGTAAGACACGTATAATAAAGATTGCCATTTTAATAATTAATGAAAATATTAAAAATACATGTACATATAGCCCATCCACAAGTTGGGTATAGGGCATATCCCTAACATTATTATCCTGACATCATGATTGTTGGACAATTATGACCATAGCATCACTATTTGTACAGAACATGGCGTTGTTGTACAAATTGACTATGTGACAATGGAAATTGCTCTTTTATCATTTGTAATTGGATTACCTAGATATATAAATGATAAAAGTCCATATGATTAGTACCGGATTAATAAGATATGAGACAGTATTAATCCACGTAAGGTTTAATCATTAAATATCCCTAGTCATAGTATTATCGAGACTGGACATCGATAATGCGGAATAGAGTAGTATTACATTTGTGCGTGTTATGGAAGCGTAACGGCATAATTCTCATATATTTGGGTATTGGACACTCATGCAAGTGTAATAGGAGGTTCTGTTTATCGATGGTACGGAAACAGTTTCACTCTGGATAGACCCCTCAGAATCCCATTGGTAGTATGACTATGTGTCTATGGGAATCCGAATCAGGGTAGGTGTATTTGCTCTTAACCTGAGACTTGCATCGCTAATATTTTCGACAATCAGTATACTTTGGTTTTGGTCATACGGGGCTTTAACAGGTTCTGTGTACGCCTCTTCTGGGTATACTGAGAATCGTAGTGTATTGGATGTGATGTCAAGATGGAAGTATCACTTGAGTCATATGGAGATGATGATCACGCAGGATACGGAACTTGTACTCTTGTATGATGCAGCTATCGGGATAATATGACAAGGTCATGATTATCCGATTATAGAGACTAGTTACCTGAGATCCGATATATGCTTCGTACGGGGCTGACACAATTCCAGCCCCAGGCCTAGCATGTGACAATTCGATACTGGATCGTAATACGCAATACTACATATACTACGCCTAACAAAGATTACATATTCCTTTAAAGAATATTTCTGGAGAATTGGGTAGACACGGTGCTTTGCTAGAAGCCAACCATGTCTTGTAAATCGGTAGGAACATGGTACCGGGTACGCACGTATTCGAATAGTCTGATAACCGTATTTACTGCCAACATATCCAGAGATCCCTTGGGTCGCATCCCAAAGATTCACCGATGATGTTTGACTCGAACAAAATTAATATGGGATTAATTATGAGAGAGAAAGAATTAATATGAGATTAATTGCGTCGAGAATTTATCTGGGATTAAATTCGTCGAGAAGAGATAACGCGATTAATTTAGAATTAATCGGTAAAGTAAATTTAATAGTGAATTTAGATTTTACTATTTAATTTATTTATTTGGGCTAAAATAATATATCGGATATATTAATTGAAATCGGATTTCAAAGCGAAATTAAAATTGGATTTTAATTCGGGCAAACGAATTAATTTAGAATTAATTCTTAAGCGACTTTCGTAATAATTTTGCTAGGCATTATTATTTAATTAAATTGGATTAATTATGTCGCGACGGAAACATTCTATTAATCGGATTAAACAAACCCGAGCCCGAAGTGTGTTGAGGAAGCCACTTGAATTTTGAATTTAAAGTGGGTCCCACCAACTTACATCACTAGTCACTTTTGTGATGGACATCTTGTCACCTTTTTGTTGATGGAAGTGGTTGAGTGTAATTATGGTAACTTACACAACACACTTTGCTTTATCTTTTTGAAAAAGATATACACCATTTGGTAGTTGATTTTTGAGATAAGGTTTTTAGAAAACCAAAATATCAAAAATGCTCTCTCTCTCTCCCTCCTTGACCTTGGCCGAATGGCCTTGAAGCACCTTGGCCGAATGGCCATTGATCTTGGACGATTAGATTGCTTCATGGCCGAATGGCCATTGTCCTTCACCGATTGGATTGGTTCTTGGCCGAATGGCCTTGTCTCACCAAGGCCGATTGGATCCCTCTCTCTTAGCTGAATCTTGTTTCTCTTGGAGGGCGATTTTTGGTTCGTTTTGTTCAAGCTAGCACTTAAAGGAGTCAAAAGAAGGTGATAGGGATACTCACCTATGAGTTTGAAACAACAAAGAAGGCTTGGAAGCTTCAACATCCATGAAAAGTTTTGAACTCAACCAATCAATGTGAGTATTCCGCAACTCCCTTTGATTTTATTCACACACGAATCACTCTTAGACGATCTTGGCATATTCTAGGAACACTAATAATGATGACGTAGCGATGACGCAAGTGCTGACGCATGTGATGACGTGGTGATGACGTGTGTCGGCAGAATAGTATTTGAGGCTGACGTCATGATGACACGTGTCGGCAGCATAATTACATCAGCGCGTCGCGATGCAGAAGTTGTGCGCGTCGTGACGCGAAATTCCAATTTTGCCATTTTTATCTGTTTTTCACTGTTTTGGCCCTGATTTGATTCCAGTGTGTCATGAAATCTTATTTATTTACAAAATACACAAAACACATCAAAATATTCTCAAATCTCGAGAAACTATACAAAATATTAAATAAAAGGACGGTAAATATTGATATATTTCCCGCTTATTAATCAGCATATAAATATAAGTAAATACGGACTGATAATCCGGTATTTGATAAAAATTTCTCGATTCGGACCGAAAATTTTGAAACAATCGTTTTTTACCCTATTGCTTTCCCGCCCCTCTCTAACAATTGTATCAAAGCAGGTTTATACTTTGAACTTCATATATGACAATTTTTTTATGCTCGATATAAATTTCCTTGAATTTCGGTCTTGTAATGTTTTAATTTATTTATGCCTTGAAATATAATTGTTTTGATATACATGATTTATATTAATGCATCTATAAACTAGCCTATCATGAGATGTGATGATGTATAAAATGCATAGGATAATTGTTATATATGCATGATTTGTTTTTATAAATATTATGCATGCAAATTAATATGATTTTCATGTTTTGGATCCGCTTTGACGGAAAACACAATGGAACCTCAAGGGTGAATGTTGGATGTGGTTTCCTAGTAGAATCGATTCATAAGATATGATGTCGACTGTAAAGTTTATAAAAATCTCTCGTAATAAGGTCTTACTATTAATATATTTGTATACATATTGGATGGTCCGTCTTGTCAATACAGATGTAAATAAATTTTATGTGGTTATACTTGAAAACGTGCTAAACTCATGCAAATTAACATCCCTTATAGCTTTGGCATGTTCTCAAGTTATAGTTGATGGAAGTTTATTGCGCCGATAGAACATATAAGATATGAGGTAAGTTAAAAAAAATGGAAAACTGGAATGCGTCAAAGTAGTGAAGCTAATTAGCTTGAATTTATCATTGATAAGTGATCATAGAATACGCCTCATTCGAGAACGTACCGAAACTGTGAGGATTATGAACAGTTCATGACCAAAATTAAGGAGTCACAACGAGCGTGGTTGACCAAAGCATTGTCTATCTAATGAATATATGTTGGCTGAGAATGTGCCAAAGATGTGAGGCCGAAACATATTCACGGGGATCCAATTCATACTATAAAATTTAATTTAATTATTCTTGTATTCCGGATTGAGAGAATAGTAGGAGGGCATTATTTAGATTAAAAATCCATGATATACTTTATTGTTTATGGAAAATGTTCCGCTTACTTCTCCTTTATTTTATATTGTTTAGAAAGAATATTTTTTTCCTAATTTGTCCGTATAAATGTTAGATACAATCTAACTTATATGTTTAGTATCTTAAAATTGTTTTATATATTATAAACTTAGAATATTATAGGTCAGTCTATACCATCTAGAATTGTGATTCTGGATCTTTTGAAGAGTGAGATGGTTGATGACTTAATAGTTAAGTCATATATAGATTATCTGTTGGAAATAGTAATCGAGCACCATTCACTTTTTGTATGAATATTTGATATTTATACAATATAATATTTATTTTATCATGATTATTTATTTTTATATATGGTAAAACTCTTACTTTATTTTATATATTGTAAATCTAAGAGTTATATTCCTCTAAGAGTTAGAGATTTCGAGTTTCACTCGGAACCTTATATGAAATTAGTAAAGACCCGAGAGTTACAACCCATGGTGATATAGTTGCAAGAGTTGCAAATGGTATTGAGAAATATCATGCATCTCTCGAATATAAATTATTCCTGGTCTAGATATATTGACATGGGTCGGTCATTATATTGGTAAGACTAGTGCATTGTCTATATATGTAATGGACATATGGTTCGTATAGAAATGCAGATATTCATTAGTTGAATGAGTATTGAACAAACTCATAAAAGATGACTAATAGATATTCCATAAAACCGTCAATAGTTGTCTTTTCGAGTTGAGTAGTTATTGTGGTCCTTTGACTTGAGACATCACGGTGGTCTTGTGAGTGATCCTCTATGCTTGATACCATGCATGTCAGAGACCTTTCATGGTCTGACCGCTGGATGTCTGTTAGGTATAGACCGATGCTCACGAAGGTCGGTGTGTGTTAATATGAGGATTCGTCAGTCCATATGGTTGGATCATGTTTCCATATATTTTTCAGAGTATATTCCGGAAATCTTTTGGCCAAAAGTACGTTGAAGAAATTGTTTCTTTGACATTATAAATAATTTTGAAAAGAGTTCTACATATATTTTTTATTAATGGAATATAGTTTTTTGAAAAGTTAGTTTATATTGAGTAGATAAGGTTTTGACATTATAATTATAACCTTACTCAATTGGAAACGGTAATGACAAAGGGATTATACATTAGCGTTTTAACCTCGACTTGTATGGTTCGACGTGTCGTGTTGTTTAGTCATGATTTGTAGGTGGACAGGCCTTCATGAAATATGTATACAAGTATATGAGATATATATGTATATATATACGTAACAACCGAACGTGAGCCTAGAGAGTTCCATTATATTGAGTTTACTCGTTGAGCACTAGGGCGACCTCTCGTCAAATGTTGATAAAGTATTTTTGGGTTTTTAGGATTAAATTGTTTAATCCGATAATTCATGAGATGAATTGAATTAATTAATTTTATATCAAGAGTTGATATAAGTTTATTGTATAATAAATATAAATTTGATTTACATGAAATTAGTAATTATTTTGTGAATTAATTTAATTGTTAAATTAATATACAAAATTAATTACTTAGTTTATACAAATAAGGGTATTAATTAATTATTGGTAACTAAGTTAAAGCAATTGAACATTTTTGGTTAAAGTAACTAATTCATTCAATTATAACTGAGTTACTAAAGTTGATGAGATTAATTATTTAACTTTGGTTAAGTTTAGCTTTTTGAACATGTGGTGTGGAGTAAAGATGCCTTTAAACCATAGTTTGTTATTTTGGTTTTGGTTTTCTTTATTATTATTTTAATAAAACAAAAACAAAAAAATAGTTGTTTTTCTTTTTTCCACTCACTGCTGCCGTGAACAACAAATAGAAAAAGGAAATTGCTTCTGCTTTTAGCTACTGCCCAAACAAAACAAAAAAAGGCAACACACACCCCTCTTTTTCAAGCTTCTGCCGAGAGTCCAAAGAAGAAAGAGGGCTGAGTTTTATCTGTTTTTGTTCACCAAAAATCTCATCAAAAATCACCCAAATATATATTCATGGACATGGATTTAATCCTTAAGAGTTAAGGGTTGATTATTGTTCTTGAAGCTTTCTTTTTCCTAAGGTTTTAAGAGTTAAAATTTGGGAAAATTGGTTGTCACTCTTGAGTGATCAACCACCTTTTGATCACCAATATTCGTCTTGGAAGAACTTAATTTGGTGGAATTTGAAGAAATCTCAAAGCTTGGAAGATTTGGGAAAGCTTGAAGGAAATGATCATTGGCAAAGCTTGTTGGTAAATTTAATTTGTATATTTATTGTTAGATTTGTTGATGATTATTGTTGAGAAAAATTGTTGTGGATTTGTTGGATTAATTGGAAGCATGTAAGTGAGGAATTAGAAGCATTGAAGTGTATGAAAATTGATATATAGTTGATATAGAAATTTTTGTATGCTTGGAGTATTTTCAAGAGTTGGAAATTTGTAATATGCTTGGAATTTTTGTAAGTATTGGAAAATTATTTTGTTAGCATGGATTAATTTTTCCAAGAGTTGAAAAATTAATTTATTGCTTGGAATGATTTATCAAAAGTTGATAAATGTTTTTAAGTGTGTTGAAAATTTTTAATTGGCTTATGGTAATTATTTTAATGCATGGAAATCTTTTTAGTGTTTTAGTGCATGGAAAATTTTTAATAGTTATGAAAAAATACCGGAATTTGATTGTCTCGGCGGGTTCCGCTGCACTCGGTTTTGTCTGTTCTCACACAACATTATCAAAATAATATATTCTTAGTTAAGAATATAACACTTATAGAGATATATTTCTTTGTGGTAAGGATGGATTTTGAAATTGTTCTTGTCCCTAGATCCTTGATCAACTTGAAGAAAGTTCCAGCATTATTTGTTTATTTGTAAATGACATAGAGGTAAATATTAAAAAAAAGATTGGATAATATAAATGATTTAAAACTGTGATTTATGAGATTCAGTCATATCAGTGTTAAACGTCTATCCCTCTTAGTTAAGGATGGTTTGATACGTGACCACAACATAAATCCTTATCTAGTTTATGAATAATGTATCCAAGAAATATGACCAAATCTCATTTTCCCGGTGTTTGACTTGGGATCACTGATTTGTCGGAATTTATGCATTGTGATATATGTAATTTAATAAATCATAATGTTTTAGGTGATTTTATATACTTCGACGATCTATCATGATATGATTATGTGTTTCTTTTGAAACACAAATTGAAAACTTTGAATTGTTTAAGGAGTTTCAAATTTGAAGTTAAGAAACAAATGGTGAAATTCATCACAAGCCTTGATTTGATCATGAAGATGAATTAAGAAACAATGAGTTTAAGAGAATATGATTCTTACTCAATATAGTCATCATGAAATTTCATTGTAATAAAATATTCAGTGGGAGGAATTACATCTTATATGATATGATTCGTTTAATATTGAGAAATACCAATCTACTCCAATATTTTTAGGGCTATGCAACACATTGATTCATCTATTTGATTAGGTTTCGTTAAAAAAATTTCTACAACAACATATATGACATGAGTTGGTAGAATACAGAATCTTGAATAGCTTAAGATTTGGAGCTTTTCCACTTTTGTAATTGTGATACAATGGATAAACTTGCACTTTTAGAATACAAATATAAATTTATCAGATATTATATTCTATAGCATATCGACTCTATGACTTCGAATAACGAAATGGTTTTATCACTTGGCAAGCCATATTAGATATTGACGATTGTAGAAAGATTAGGCTTAACGTAGTCAATCTTGATTTTTTTTTTTTTATTAAATCGTTGGAAATCCCACTGTCAAACCACCCCTTCCGATTTTAAGCGAAGTAGGTAAAACCTCCGACTGTCCCAACTCTTATAAGAAATGCACTTCATGAATTTGAACTCATGATCTGAAGGTCAGACCATGAACCCTACACCAACAAGCCACGCTCCTTGAGGACGTCAATCTTGATAATAATAAAGTATAAACGAAATTTCTTGCTAAAATAGATGAAAGACCTTGGATAGACCTTTAGTAAGTAAAGTATGATATCAAATGTAATACTCATTATATTATTTCATAATCTTCATTATCTCAAACCTAACAAAACCCCACCTAATTATCATCACTAAACATGTTTTATTGTCTCCTGATCCAAACAAAACAACTATCCACTCCCACCCTAATTCAACTAACACCAACCTTTCTATTAATGGAACACCTTATCCATTGTTTTATTTTTGTTAAGTTCCAGAGAGGAGTGAAGAGAGAATGTTGAAGACAAATTTTAGAGAGAATTGAGATCAACTTCCAGAGAGTTTTAGAGAGATAAATCGAGAGTATATAAGGGAGAATTCTGAGAGAGAGAAAAGTGTGTCCAGAGAGAAAATGCATTTTCATCATTGTCCGGCCTCCTATTCCGACGAGTGACCACTGTAAGTGTCCTAGACATGCTACTGGATCTCTAAGCGTGATTATTGTGTGAATATTACAAGATAAGTTGCGGAAATTACTTACATTGCTCGGTAGAGAAGTTCAAAATTTCTCCTCGGATGTAGAAGCTCTAAGCACTCCTTTTGAGTTCCAAACTCTTAGGTGAGTTTTCCTATCACCATCTTTTGACTCCATATGTGCTAGCAAGTTGAAATTTTGCAACAAAAATTCCATGGAGAGAAGAGAAGCTCACGGTTTTGGCTTGGAAGAGAGAAGATGAATAATTCTTTTGTGTTTTCCAAAAACATAAAGCAAAAGTTGGTGGTTGGTTTGATTAAATACAATATTTAATATTATGCCAACTACCTGCATCAAAAAGTGACATGTGATGTAAGTTAGTGGGTCCCACCACTTTGAATTTAAAATTCAAGTTGAAATCTCCAACACACAACTAAGCTTTAGGCCCGGGTTCGTTTAATCCGATTAAACGAATTTTCCGTCGCGACGTAATTAAATCCAATTTAATTAATAATGCCTAGCAAAATTATTACGAAAGTCGCTTATGAATTAATTTCAAATTAATTCGTTCGCCTGAATTAAAATCCAATTTTAATTCCGTATTGAAATCTGATTTCAATTAATATATCCAATATATTATTTTAGCCCAATTAAATAGAAAAAACAAATTTAACTATTAAATTTATTTTACCTATTAATTTCAAATTAATCGCGATCTCTCTCTCTCTTCTAGACGAATTTATTCCCAGATAAATTCTTACCGTAATTAATCTCAGATTAATTTTCTCTCTCATAATTAATCCCAAATTAATTTTCTCTCTCATAATTAATCTCAGATTAATTCTGTTGGAGTCCAATGTCATCGGTGAATCTTTGGGAAGCGACCCAAGAGATCCCTGGATATGTTGGCAGTAAATACGGTCATCGTGTTCGAAAATCTAATCCATGTCCCAAGATCAAAAGAACAAGCAAAACATATAAATGAATGAACAATATTGAAGTATGGCGGAATCATACTCACAAAGATCGGAATGCGGATGCGTTGATGAAACAAAAAATCTCCTTTGTGCAGTGAGGGTTTCGGCCAAACAGAAAAGAGAAGCTCCAAGCAATTTTTGATCCTTCCAAGCTCTAAGATGAGTTTCCCATAACACCTTTGTATGATCCCTTGATGGTGCTAGCCAAAGATGTGTATTTTATGTTCCAAACATGCACAAATTCTTCAAGTTTTTGCAACAAAAACAGAAAAGTGGAGAGCCAAAACTGCAGTGAAGTTTTCGGCAATGTGAGAGAGAGGAGAGATCTGATTTTTTTGTTACAAAAATCAATTTATATTTATGCCATAATATTATTAATTAATAATAAACTTATGACACAAATCATGCAATGGCTTAGAGTGTCAAACACTCAATTTCCATGCAAAACCCTTGAGTGCATTGTACACTATCTCCATGCAATGCATCAACAATTAAATAATGCATATAATGACATGTGTCATGTGGGCCCCACACGTTTCCAAATGAAAGTGGGCCCACGTGCACTCACGCGTTCGGGTTCGATATTTCCAAAATACCGAACTTACGTCGCGACGTTAATTAAATCGAATTTAAATAAATAATTGCACCTAGCGAAATTATTATTTACGTCGCTAACGAATTAATTCTAAATTAACTCGTTTGCCCGAATTAAAATCTATTTTAATTTCGCGTCGAAATCGAATTTCGATTATTATATCGAATATAATAATTTTACGATTAATTCCAAATTAATCGTTCTCTCTCTTTATATAGTACTTTATCCAAGATAAAGTCTCTCCGTAATTAATCCAAGATTAATCGAGTTTGAATCATACGTCATTGGTGAATCTTCGGGAAGCGACCCAAGAGATCTCTAGATATGTTGGCAGTAAATCCGGTTGTCGAACTATCCGAACACGTACGTACCAAGTACTACGTTTTTACCGATTTACAAGACAAGGTTAGCCTCTAGCAAAACGCCATGTCTACCCAATTCTCTAGAAATATTCTTATTGGAATATAAGATCTATAACAGGCGTAGTATACCGTAGTATAGTGTATATCGAACCAGTATCGGATGATCACATGTAAGGCCTGGGGCTGGAGATGTGTCTGCCCCGTACGATACACATATCGGACATCAAGCAACCAGTCTCTTTGAATCGGATAATCCTGACCTAGTCATATTATCCCGATGGTTGCAACCATTATAGAGTACTAGTTCTGTATCCCTCGCGATCATCATCTCCATATGTCTGAAGTGATACTTCCATCTTGACATCACACCCAATACACTACGATTCTCGATAAACCCAGAAGAGGTGTACACAGAACCCGTTAAAGCCCTGGACCACCAAAACTAAAGTTTACCGATTGTCGTAAGTACTAGCGATGCAAGTCTCAGGTTAAGATCATATGCACCTACCCTGAAGCGGACTCCCATAGACACGCAGACATACTACCAATGGGACTCCGCGGGGTCTATCCAGAGCGAAGCTGTTTTCCGTACCATCGGTAAAACACAACCTCCTACTGCACTTGCATAAGTATCCAATACTTAAATATATGAGAACTATGCCGTTGTGCCCTCACAACATGCACAAGTGCAGTACTAGTCTATTCCGCATTATCGATGTCCAATCTCGATAATACTACGACTAGGGATATTTAATGATTAAACCTTTATGGATTGATACCGTCTCATATCATCACAATCCGGAACTAATCATAGGGACTTTTACCATTTATATATCAAAGTAAATAAATTACAAAACGGTAAAAGGCAATTTCATTACTACATAGTTAATTTTGTACAATAATACAATATCATTTACAAAATAGTGACGCTATGGGTCATTACTGTCTAACACATCGGACTATCCGAACACGTGCGTACCCAGTACCACGTTCTTACCGATTTACAAGACATGGTTGGCTTCTAGCAAAGCATCATGCCTACCCAATTCTCCATAAATATATTCAACATGGAATATATATAATATGTATCAGGCATAGTATACAAAGTATTGCGTATTACGATCCAGTATCAGATGTCACATGCTAGGCTTGGGGCTGGAATTGTGTATGCCCCGTACGAAGCATATATCATATCACTAGCAACTAGTCTCTTTAATTGGATAATCATGACCTAGTCATACTATCCCGATAGCTGCAGTATATTAGAGTACTAGTTTTGTATCTCTGCGTGATCATCTTCTCCATATGACTGAAGTGATACTTCCATCTTGACATCATACCCAATACACTACGATTCTCAGTATACCCAGAAGAGGCATACACAGAACCTGTTAAAGCTCTGGACGACCAAAACCAAAGTATATTGATTGTCGCAAGTATTAGCGATGCAAGTCTCAGGTTAAGACCACATACACCTACCCTGATTCGGATTCCCATAGACACATAGTCATACTACCAATGGGACTCCGAGTGGTCTATCCAGAGCGAAGCTGTTCCCGATCCAACGGCTAACAGAACCTCCTATCACACTTGCATAAGTATCCAATACTTAAATATATGAGAACTATGCCGTTAAGCTTCCATAACGCGCACAAGTGTAATATTAGCTTATTCCGCATTATCGATGTCCAGTCTCGATAATACTACGACTAGGGATATTTAATGATTAAACCTTTCATGGATTAATATTGTCTCATATCATATTAATCCGGTACTAATCATATGGACTTTTATCATTTATATATCCAAGTAATCCAATTACAAAATGATAAAAGAGCAATTTCCTTTGTCACATAGTTAATTTGTACAAAGAACACCATGTCTTTTACAAATAGTGATGCTATGGGTCATAATTTTCCAACAATCTCCCACTTGGCCTATAGCCAATCACTCAAGTGTCCAACACCTGAACTATGTATGGGTCGCTCAAATGTTTGCTGAGATATAGCTTTCGTCAGCGGATTTGCAAGGTTATCATCTGATGCGATTTATTCGATCATCACATCGCCACGATGTATGATCTCACAAATCAGATGAAACCGTCGAAGTACATACTTGGATCATTGATGAGACCGTAATTCCTTAGCCTGTGTTTTAGCCCATCTCAGCCGCTAACAGAACTACTCCTAATCCATTAGGAATTTTATAGATCCAAAATACTTCTTTTACTTACTCTCAGCCTCAGCCGCAGTAATGTATTTCGTTTTTATTGTTGAATCGGCAACAGTATTTTGCATGGAAGATTTTCAGCTCACTGTTCTATTGTTCAAACAAAATATGTACCCTGATTGCGACATACAGTCGTCTTTATCGGTTTGGAAACTTGCATCGGTGAATCCAGTCACCTCAAGTTCTCCATCTCCATAAACTAAGAAAGGATTCTTAGTTCGTCTAAGATAATAAAGGATGTTCTTATCATCAATCTAGGGACCATCACCTGGATCGGTCTGATAGTGACTACGGATGCTCAAAGAATATGAGACACCAGGTCGCGTACATGTCATGGCATACATGATCGATCTGACTGCTTAAGCGAACGGGATCTGATTCATTGCATCTCTCTCATATTTAGTTTCAGGACACATGACCTTAGATAGAGAGACGCCATTTGACACTGGAAGTAGCCCCTCTAGTTTGATCTATGTTGAATCTCTTCAACACTTTGTCAATGTATGAGTTCTCAGTGAGTGCCAACAACTTTTAAATTTATCCTAGTAGATCCTTATTCCTAGAATAAAGGTTGTCTCTCCCAATTATTTCATGGAGAATTTTAATGAAAGCCAAGATTTCACCGATTTTAGTATGGGAATGTCATTGCTAAGAAGCAATACATCATCAACGTATAGGACAATGAATGTCAGTGCGCTCCCACTAACCTTCTTATATACACAAGAATCATCTTCGTTTTGAATGAAACCATATTGTAATATGATCTTATCAAAATATTGGTTCCAAGAACACAATGTTTGCTTCAATCCATAAATGGATCGATTTAACTTGAAAACTTTGTTTGCATGTTTTGGCACGATAAAACCGTCAGGCTGTTGTATATAAACATCCTCCAAAAGGTTTCCGTTAAGGAAAGCAGTTTTGACGTCCATCTGACATATTTCATAATCGAAATATACAGCATTAGCAAGCATTATCCGAATGGATTTAATCATGGCAACAGGTGAAAAAGTTTCATCGTAATCGACACCATGTTGATGAGGATACCCTTTCGATACAAGCCTAGCTTTGTACGTTTGTATGTTGTCATCCATGTCTGTCTTCACCATGAAGACCCATTTGCTACCAATAGGCACAATGCCTTCTGGTACATCAACCAGTGTCCAAACTTGGTTGTATACATGGAATCCATTTCGGACTTCATGGCATCTTACCATAAAGTGGAGTCGATACCTTGTATCACTTCCTCATACGTAGCTGGTTCGTCTTCCTCAATAAGATTGATATATATATGAGGTGAGATTAGAAACTCATACCTCTTAGGTTGTTTTCTGACTCTCTCCGACCTACACGGTTCTTGTGTATTAGAAGATTTTGGAACAGTCTCATCCCTGATGAACTGTTCTTATTCCGTGAGGGGATCGATGCCAGGAACAGTATCACTCTGATTTTCATCGAGTTCTACTTTCCTCCCACTTACCACTACATTTAGGAATTCCTCTAAAGAAAACCGCATGGAGAGCAACAAATATTTTGTTCTCTTATGGGTTGTGGAAATAATATCCTTTAGTTTCCCTAGGATGACCAATTACAAATAGTCACTTATCCGATTTGGGTTCTAGTTTGGCACCATCCAAACATTTAATATATGCCCAGTATACCCAAATCTTCATGAATGAGAAACCCGGTTTCTTTCCTATCCATATTTCATATGGAGTCTGTCCAACAGACTTTGACGGAACCTTATTCAAAATAAGTATTGCATTGTTCAATGCGTATTCCCTGAAGGAAATTGATAGTTCAGTGCGACTCATTATTAACATTACAATGTCCAACAAAGTTTGGTTTCTCTGCGTTCGGACACACCACCACAAATGCGGTGTCCGTGACGAGTCCACTGTGAAAGAATACCATACTCTTTCAAGTAACCTTGAAACTCATTGCTTTAAGCATTCTCCACCACGGTCCGACCGTAATGTTTTAATACTTTTACCGGTCTGTTTTTCTACTTCATGTCGAAACTCTTTGAATTTCTCAAAAGTTTCCGACTTGTGTTTCATAAGATACATATAACCATAACGCGATGCAATATCCGTAAAGGTTACGAAGTATTCATAACCACCTCTAGCCTAGCTAGACATGGGCCCACATACGTCACCATGAACGAGGGCTAACAGCTTAGTGGCACTAACACCCTTACCACTAAAAGGTGTTTTAGGCACTTTGCCTAATAAACAATATTCGCAGACATCATATGAATTAGGATCAAATCCGTCCACGTATTCACTCTTCGAAAGTGTGGATATACGAGCCTTGTTAATGTGTCCCTGACAACAATGCCATAAGTAAGTCTCAGTAGAATTACTCAATAAGCCATTTGTTTGTCATGTTATATGTTTGAGATTCATTTATATTCAAAATATAAAGACCATTATTAGCATCTGCTGTACATATAAAAATGTTATCTTTATATACAAAACATCTAGTGTTCCAGAATACAAAGGTACACCCGCAATGGGTTAAACAAAATACAGAGATGGTGTTCCTAGTCAAACTAGGTACAAAATAACAGTCACCTAATGTAATTACATGCCCCCAATGACAGGTTCAAAACATAGGTCCCAACGGCCAAAACAGCGACTCTCGTCCCGTTTTCGACTCATAGGTCGATCTCATCTGAAGCCAGTATCCTACAAATTAGTAGATCCTACACACCAGTACATATGTATGTACCACATCCAGTATCAAAAATCCAATTTTTAAAACCAGTAGTGGACACGTTTATTACAATAACAAACATACCTGAAGTCGGAGCTTTGCCTGTTGGGTTCTCTAAGAACAACCTAGGATCAATTAAGCATAATAGATGTGTGAATAAACAAATTAAAATAGCGGAAAGTACTCACTTTGATCGGCTAAGGATGTGTAGACATCAAAAATTTTGCCTCCATGGAAGTTGCTCCAAGCTTCATTTGATTTGTATGTTGAGCTTCCAAGCTTGTTCTTGAATTCCAAACTCATGGGAGTAGTTTCCATATCACCTTTGTATGATTTTAGTGTGCTAGCACGAATGATTTTTGAAGCAAAATCAAGAAGAAGTGAAGCCTAGCTTAACGCCATTTGAGAGGAAAAAGAAGGCCAAGTTTCGGCCTTGGAGAGAAGAAAGAGTAAGAGATGCATTTTGATTTTCCAAAATCAATAAAATCAAATTACCAAACTTCCAAAGTTAGTATATGTCTTTCACAAGTCTAGCTTGTGTAAGAAACAAGTCATCTCCAACAACTTACATCAACCAAAAAGTTAGATAAAGTAGACTAGGTGATGTGACTAGTGTGGGCCCCAATTTAATTCAAAATCCGAGTGGGCCCGCAAACACATTCCGGGCTCGGGTTCGTTAATTCTTAATTAACGAATTTTTTCGTTGCGACTTAATTAAATCAAATTTAATTAAATAATTATGCCTAGCAAAATTACTACTAAAGAATTAATTCGTTAGTCCCGAATTAAAATCTAATTTCAATTCCGTTATGAATTTAATTTCATTTAATATATCGAATATATTTTTTAATCGATTAATTCCAAATTAATCGTTCTCTCTCTTCTAATGGAATTTTATCCCAGATAAAATCTTTCTGCAATTAATCCTAGATTAATTTTCTCTCTCTTATAATTAATCCCAGATTAATTATGTTCGAGTCATACTTCATCGGTGAATCTTCGGGAAGCGACCCATGAGATCCCTGGATATGTTGGCAGTAAATCCGGTCATCGGACTATCCGAATACGTGCGTACCCAACCACGTTTTACCGATTTACAAGACATGGTTGGCTTCTAGCAAAGCACCGTGCCTACCCAATTCTCCAGAAATATTCTTTTAAGGAATATGTAATCTATGTCAGGCGTAGTATACGTAGTATTGCGTATTGCGATCCAGTATCAGATGTCACATGCTAGGCCTGGGGCTGGAATTGTGTCTGCCCCGTACGAAGCATATATCGGATCTCTAGTAACTAGTCTCTATAATCGGATAATCATGACCTAGTCATATTATCCCGATGACTGCAGTACTTAAGAGTACTAGTTTCGTATCCTACGTGATCATCATCTCCATATGACTGAAGTGATACTTCCATCTTGACATCACACCCAATACACTACGATTCTCAGTATACCCAGAAGAGGCGTACACATAACCTGTTAAAGCCCTGGACGACCAAAACCAAAGTATACTGATTGTCGCAAGTATTAGCGATGCAAGTCTCAGGTTAAGACCAAATACACCTACCCTGATTCGGATTCCCATAGACACATAGTCATACTACCAATGGGATTCCGAGGGGTCTATCCAGAGCGAAGCTGTTCCGTACCATCGGTAAACACAACCTCCTATCACACTTGCATAAGTATCCAATACTTAAATATATGAGAACTATGTCGTTATGCTCCCATAACGCGCACAAGTGCAATACTAGTCTATTCCGCATTATCGATGTCCAGTCTCGATAATACTACGACTAGGGATATTTAATGATTAAACCTTAGTGGATTAATATTGTCTCATATCTTATTAATCCGGTACTAATCATATGGACTTTTATCATTTATATATCTTGGTAATCCAATTACAAATGATAAAAGAGCAATTTCCTTTGTCACATAGTTAATTTGTACAACAACACCATGTTCTGTACAAATAGTGATGATATGGGTCATAATTGTCCAACAATCTCCCACTTGGCCTATAGCCAATCACTCAAGTGTCCTACACCTGAACTATGTACGGGTCGCTCAAACTTCTGCTGAGAAACAGCTTTCGTCAGCGGATTTGCAATGTTATCATCTGATGCGATTTATTCGATCATATCGCCACGAGGTATGATCTTACGAATCAGATGAAATGGTTGAAGAACATACTTGGATAGTTGATGAGACCACGGTTCCTTAGCCTGTGTTGTAGCCTAGCTTAGCTGCTAACAGAACTACTCCTAATCTAATTAGGAATTTTATAGATCCAAAATGCTTTTTTGCTGCCTCAGCTGCAGCAATATTCCGCTTTTATTGTTTATTCGGCAACAGTATCTTGCTTGGAAGATTTCCAGCTCACTGTTCCGTTATTCAAACTATATAGTACCCTTATACGACTTATAGTCGTTTTTGTCGGTTTGGAAACTTGCAGCGGTGAACCAGTCACTTCAAGTTCTCCTCTCCATACTTAAGAAAGCATCCTTAGTTCATCTAAGATGGATGTTCTTAACATCAATCCAGTGACCATCATGGATTGGCCTGATTGTGACTCCATATGCTCAAAGCATATGAGACACCAGGTCGCGTACATGTTTTCAATGTACGAGTTCTCGGAGAGTGCCAACAACTTTTAGATCTATCCCAGTAGATCCTTATTCCTAGAATAAAGGTTGTCTTTCCCAAGTATTCTATGGAGAATTTTCATGAAAGCCAAGCTTTCACCGATTGTATAATATGGGAATGTCATTTCCAAGAAATAATACATCATCAACGTATAGGACAATCATGTCAGTGCGCTCCCACTAACCTTCTTATATACACAAGAATCATTTTCGTTTTGAATTAAATCATATACCATTATGATCTATCAAAACGTTGGTTCCAAGAACGCAATGCTTGCTTCAATCCATAAATGGATCGATTTAACTTGCAAACCTTGTTTGCATGTTTTGGTACGACAAAACCATCAGGATGTTATAAACATCCTCCAAAAGGTTTCCGTTAAGGAAAGCGGTTTTGACGTCCAGCTGCCATATTTCATAAATGAAATATGCAGCATTAGCAAGCATTATCCAAATGGATTTAATCATGGCAACGGGTAAAAGTTTTCGTCGTAATCGACACTATGTTGATGACGATACCTTTTCTGTACAAGCCTAGCTTTGTACATTTTATGTTGCCATCCATGTATGTCTTCCTGAAGACTCATATAGTACCAATAGGCACAATGCCTTCTGGTACATCAACCAGTGTCCAAACTTGGTTGGTATACATGGAATCCATTTCGGACTTCATGGCATTTGCCATAAAGGGAGTCGATACCTTGTATCACTTCCTCATACGTAGCCGTTTGTCTTCCTCAATAAGATTGACATCTACATGAGGTGAGATCAGAAACCCATACCTCTCAGGTTGTTTTCTGACTCTCTCCGACCTACGGTTCTTGTGTATTCGAAGATTGTGGTACAGTTTCATCCCTGATGAACTGTTGTGTTCCGTGAGGACTCGGTGCCTGGAACAGTATTACTCTGATTTTCATCGAGTTTTACTTTCTTCCCACTTACCACTGCATATAGGAATTCCTCTTAGGAAAACTGCATGGAGAGCAACAATTGAATTGTTCTCTTGTGAGTTGTATATGTACTATACTTTGGTTTCCCTAGGACAACCTACAAATAGGCACTTATCCGATTTGGGTTCTAGTTTGGTATCATCCAAACATATGCCCAGCATTCCCAAATCTTCAGGAATGTAAAACCCGGTTTCTTTCCTGTTCATATCTAATGTGAAGTCTGTCAAACAAATTTTTCATGGAACCATATTCAAAATAAGTATTGCACTGTTTAATGCGTATCCCTAGAAGGAAATTGGTAGCTCAGAGCGACTCATCATAAACCTTACTATATCCGACAAAGTTCGGTTTCTCTATTCGGACACACCGTCAAATTGAGGTGTTCCGGGAGGAGTCCAATATGAAAGAATACTATATTCTTTCAAATAGTCGAGAAACTTATTGCTTAAGTATTTCCATCATGGTCCAATCGTGATGTTTTAATACTCTTGCTGGTCTATTTTTATACTTCGTGTCGAAACTCTTTGAATTACTCAAAAGTTTCTGACTTATGTTTCACAAGAAACACATAACCATAACACGATGCCACATCCGTAAAGGTTACGAAGTATTCATATCCACTTCTAGTCTAGCTAGATATGGGCCCACTTACGTCACAATGAACGAGGGCTAACAGATCGGTGGCACTTGCACTTTTACCAAGTAAAAGATGTTTTAGGCACTTTGCCTAATAAACTAGATTCGTAGACATCATTTGAATTAGAATCAAATCCGTCCTAGTATCCACTCTTCAAAAGTGTGGATATACGAGTCTTGTTAATGTGTCCCAGACAACAATGCCACAAATAAGTCTCATCTGATTATTCAGTTTGAGCTATTTGTTTGTCATATTATATGTTTGAGATTTGTTTATATTCAAAATATAAATATTGTTATTCACATCTAATGTTTTATCTCAATATCATCTTTATAAACTAAAACACTTAGTGTTCTAGAATATAAAGGTATACCCGCAACGGGTTAAAACAGATACAGAGATAATGTTCTAGTCAAACTAGATACATTATAACAGTTTCCTAATTTAAGTACATGCCCAAAGGGCAATTCCAAAACTTAGGTTTCTACGGTTAAAACAGCGACTCTCGTCCCATTTCCAACTCGCAGGTCGATCTCAACTGAAGCTAGTCTCCTGCTAATCAGCAGATTCTGCACATCAGTACATATTTATGTACCACATCTAGTATCAAAAATCCAATTTTGAAACTAGTAGTGAATATATTTATGACAAATATACTTGAAGCTGGAGCCTTGCCCCGCCTTCACTTCCTTCATGTCTGCCTTGTCCATATGGCAATCACGCTTCAGTGACTCCGTTTGCCACAGTTTAGGCAGACATCTTTGGATATGTCCTTTTGTCTTCCCAGAAGACTGTGATGATTTTGCATTTGCCCCTTTTAGAAGCTCTGGCTCTGCCTCCTTGAGCATAGCCATCAACTCTCTAAGAGTGTGTTTGGTTGGGGGGTTTTGGAGGGGAGGGGAGGGGAGGGGAGGGATTATTTTAAATTTTGTTTGTTTAGTTCAATCTTTTGGAGGGGAGTGGAGGGGCGAAAAATCCCTCCTAAGCCAATTTTTGCTCCCCTCCAAAAGTGGGGGGTTTTGGAGGGGAGAGAAAGTGAGCAATTAAAATTTTAAATACATTGACTAAATTATCTCTACTTATACATTAAAATCAAAAATTGTCCTAATTACAAATCTCTCTTATATTTGCTTCACCATTCAATTCTTCTCATTCTCTTCTCTTATATTTATTTTAATTTTATTTTTAATAACACGTATTATGTAGAGCTTTTAATTTTAATTTATTTTTTGTTTAATTTAAAGATAATATAAGCCTATATTGTTTTAATTTTATTTATAAAAGGCTACAAGGATAAAATTGTAAATTATTTTTATAATCTCTCACATCCCTTCTTGAACCAAACATATATCTAATTAAAAACTCTTCCCTCCCCTCCCATCCCCTCACATCCCCTCCTTTGAACCAAACACATATTTAATTAAAATCCCTTCCCTCTCCTCCCATCACCTCTCATTCCCTCCATTAAAATCCCTCTGCTCCCCTCCCCTCCGTTGAACCAAACAGACCCTAAGAGTTTTCTCTTGGTTCATAATAAACCTGCCCCAGCTTTCGAGCAGAGACTCTAAGATCAAATCTTTGGAAGTCTCGGCCTCGAAGGTATTGCCCAGCTAACCTTAGCTGTTCGATGTCAACAATCATCTGCGACACCTAGTGCTCGTCAGATGTACCCTCTGACATACGCGAGCGAAAGAGCTTCTTTTGCAATTCTTACTTCTAAGATCTAAGGTTAGATCTTTGAAGATCCTTTAATTTCAACATCAAGGTATAATGATCTAAACCTTAGTTTTGAAGACAAAATTAAAGTGTCATTGCATCAAGCATAAAGGATTGAGCACTAAAGTTATCATCACCATGAGTCTTCCAAAGCTCATGCTCTACTATTTGCTCAACTCCGGGCTCAGGCCCGAGAGGTTTCTCTATAAAATAGAATAACTTCTCAGTTCTCAGGACTATCCTGAGGTTCTATTCCCAATCTGAAAATTAAAGCCGTTTAAAGACATTTTCACCTAGGATTATGTTCTAAACGCTAATCTTTCAGTTATCTTGATTCCAATAGTCCAACTATCCAATCAACGATTTCGGGTACAATCGAATTAATGATTACTATAGTCTAACTATATAATCAACTACTATTTGATGGTTAAAATTCATATATATTGATTACTATAATCCAATTATATAATCAACTATAAATGAAGTAGTTTGAATACAGTCCAACTATTCAATTAAAACAACAATTAAATATTAGCAAACTAATATATTTATAATTAAATAATTAATGACGAAAAATGAAATGAGCGCGTATTGGCAAGTAGTTAAACGAAATTGAAAATTTAATATTTACCTCCCACTATTTTTCGGCGAGCCTCTAACCCTATGTGGAGAACTCAGGAAACCTAGTTTCCTAGTGGGCTATGATCCCGTTAAATAACACACAACCTTGACTTTGGCCAACAATTTGTATGATACTTAACTAGGTAGATCTTCTAAGATCAATTGGATCCCATCCAATTCTTAAATCCAGTAGGTGGACACCAAGTCTGAAACATATATCTAATTATATGCCAATATATCCAATATATTCCCTAACCTTTTCCTCTGAATCAACTAAGCCTTGGTTTTGGCACAACAAGCTTAATGATTCCAGTTAAGCGGGACCCATTGACTTTGGAAAGCTTCGTAATCAATGTCTATGGACAAGAAGTGATCTTGACTTTGGCCAACAAATCACAACTTGGACAAGACATGCGTTATGAAACAAAGCCTTCATAATTCAAACACATCCGTGATGAACAAAGGTCTTGACTTTGGCCAACAAACCAGTGCCAATCTTGGATCTTGAGAGAGAATTACTCAATGGAAGGAAATCGCTTAATATTTGTTGAGGGTTTTTTCCTTAATTGGCAACCAATTAATTATCTTTGATTAGGTCTCATCATACACCCTTAAGCATGCATTCTAAAAGCATAATAAGGCGCGTTAAATAAATTAATAATGATATGCGGATTGTGTTAGTGTTCCTAGAACATGCCAAGGATCTAATAAGCATGAAGACATGTTAATAAATTCAAAATAAGTTGCGGAATTACTTACATTGAATGGATTTGAGCTTTAAAATTTTGAGAGGAAATCTCCAAGATCCAAGCTTTAAGTGATGATTCCAACTCTTGAAGTAGTTTCCCTATCACCTTAGTTGATTTCTCCAAGTGCTAGCTTTGTTGATTTTGCAACAAAATCAAAGAGATGAAGGAAAGAGGCTCACGCCCATGGAGATGATTTTAGGGTTTCTCATTTCCAAAATGTGTTACAAGTGAGTAGTGTCAAGAGAGAGAGAAGGCTTTTTGGTTTTGTTAAAGGGTTTAACCCTTTTACCCAAAACCATGTAGTTGGGGTAATTTGGTTTCACCTAAACCAAGTAGTTGGAAAGTAAGTGGTTTTGGCATAAATGCCAACCACTTTCCAACCACCACTTCACATGTGTGACATGTGTGAAGTGGACCCCACCATTTTGAATTCAAAACTCAAAATGTCTCTACGAACATTTACCGCGGCTTGGATCCGATTAATCCGATTAAACGAACTTTCGTCGCTAAATAATTAAATCTAATTTAATTAAATAACGATGCCTCGCAAATATATTACGAACGTTGTTTACGAATTAATTCTAAATTAATTCCTTCGTTCGTATTAAAGTCCAACTTTAATTTCGTAACGAAATCCAATTCATATTAATATATCTGATATATTAACTTTAGCCCATACGAATAAATTAAATAGAAAAATCAAATTTAACTATTAAATTTATTTTACCGATTAATTCCAAATTAATCGCGTTCTCTCTTTTCCGAACACATTTAATCCCAGATTAAATAATACCTCAATTAATCCCAGATTAATTTTCTCTCTTAATTAATCCCAGATTAATTCTAATTTAAATCAACTGTCATCGGTGAATCTTTGGGAAGCGACCCAAGAGATCCCTGGATATGTTGGCAGTAAATACGGTCATCGGATTATCCGAATAGGTGTGTACCTCGTACCACGTGCTTACCGATTTACAAGACATGGTTGGCTTCTAGCAAAACACCGTGCCTACCCAATTCTCCAGAAATATTCTTACTGGAATATATAATCTATGTCAGGCGTATTAGTATACGTAGTATCGTGTATTACGATCCAGTATCGGATGTCACGTGCTAGGCCTGGGGCTGGAATGTGTCTGCCCCGTACGAAGCATATGTCGGATATCTGGTAACTAGTCTCTATAATCGGACATACATGACCTAGTCATAATATCCCGATGACTGCAGAGTACTTAAGAGCACTAGTACCGTATCCTACGTGACATCATCTCCACTATGACTGGAGTGATACTTCCGTCTTGACATCACACACAATACACTACGATTCTCGATATACCCAGCAGAGGCGTACACAGAAACCGGTTAAAGCCCTGGACGACCAAAACTAAAGCATACCGATTGTCGCAAGTATTAGCGATGCAAGTCTCAGGTTAAGACCAAATACACCTACCCTGATATCGGACTTCCATAGACACATAGTCATACTACCAATGGAATTCCGAGGGGGGTTTATCCAGAGCGAAGCTGTTTCCGTACCATCGGTAAAATACAACGTCCTATCACACTTGCATAAGTATCCAATACTTAAATATATGAGAACTATGCTATTGTGCTCCCACAACGCGCACAAGTGCAATACTGTCTATTCCGCATTATCGATGTCTAGTCTCGATAATACTACGACTAGGGATATTTAATGATTAATCCTTAGAGGACTGATATGTCTCATATCATCTTAATCCATGGACTAATCATAGGGACCTCCTATCATTTATACATCTAGGTGATCTAATCACAAATGATAAGAGCGCAATCTCCTTGTCACATAGTTAATTTGTACAACAACACCATGATCTGTACAAATAGTGACGCTATGGGTCATAACTGTCCAACAATCTCCCACTTGGCCTATAGCCAGTCACTCGAGTGTCTTACTCCCGAACTATGTACGGTTCGCTCAAACTGCTGAGGAAAGGCTTTCGTCAGCGGATTTGTATGATTATCGTCTGATGCAATTCATTCGATCATCACATCGCCACGATGTATGATCCGAACGAATCAGATGAATAGTCGAAGTATATATCTGGATCATTGATGAGACCATTAATTCTTTAGTCTGCGCTGTAGCCTAGCTCAGCTGCTAACAGAACTATATTTAATCTAATTAGATTTGTTAATGACCCAGATGGCTTCTATTACTGCCTCAGCCGCAGCAATAACCCGCATTTGTTGTTTATTCGGCAACAGCATCTTGCTTGGACGATTTCCAGCTCACTGTACCGTTATTCAAACTGTATAGTACCGTTGTTACGACTTTTAGTCGCTTAATCGGTTAGGAAACTTGCAACAGTGATCCCAGTCACTTCAAGTTCTCCATCTCCATAGTTTAAGACGTCATCCTTAGTTCTCTAAGATACTAACTGATGTTTTTATTATCAATCCAGTGACTATCACTTGGATTGACCTGTTTGTGACTCCATATGCTCAAAGCGTATGAGACACCAGGTACGTACATTCTTCAATGTACGAGTTCTCAGAGAGTGTTAACAACTTTAAATCTATCCCAGTAGATCTTTATTCCTAGAATAAAGGTTGTTTCTCCCAAGAATTCTACAGAGAGTTTTCATGAAAGCCAAGCTTTCACCGATTATAATATGGGAATATCATTTCCAAGAAATGACATATCATCATTATTTAGGACATCATTGTCAGTGCGCTCCCACTAACCTCCTTATATACACAAGAATCATATGCGTTTTGAATCAAATCATACACCATTATGATTACATCAAAACGATAGTTCCAAGAACCTAATGCTTGCTTCAATCCAAACATGGATCGAATAACCTGCAAACCTTTTTTGCTAGTTTTGGTACGACAAAACCGTCAGGATGTTATAAACATCCTCCAAAGAGGTTTCCGTTTAAGGGAAGCGATTTTGACGTTCAGTTGCCATATTTCATGAATGAAACATGTAGCATCAGCAAGTATTATCCCAATGTATTTAACGTGGCAACAAGTACAAGATTTCGTTGTAATCAACACAATGTTGATAACGATACTTTTCCGCTACAAGCCTAGCTTAGTACGTTGGTATGTTGCCTTCCATGTATGTCTTCCTTGAAGACTTATATAGTACCAATAGGCATATGCCTTGCGGTACAATAACTAGTGTCCAAACATAGTTGATATACATGGAATCCATTTCGGACTCATGGCACTTTGCCATAATAGGGAGTCGATACCTTGTATCACTTCCTCACACGTAGTCAGTTCGTATTCCTCAATAGATTGACATCTTTATGAGGTGAGATCAGAAACCCATACCCCAGGTTGTTTCTGACTCTCTCCGATCTACGCGGTTCTTGTGTATTCGGAGATTATTGGTATAGTTACATCCTTGATGAACTATTTGTGTTCCATTAAGGACTTGGTGCCTTGAACAGTATAACTCCAATTTTTCATCGAGTTTTACTATCCTCCCACTTACCATTGCATATCGGTATTCCTCTTAGGAAAACTGCATGGTGGGCAACAATTACATTGTTCTCTAGTGAGTTGTATAAGTACTATACTTTGGTTTTCTTAGGATAACCAATTACATTAGGCATTATCCAATTTGGGTTCTAGTTTGGTATCATCCAAACGTATGCCTAGCATTCCCAAATCATCAGAAGTGAGAAAGCCCAGTTTTTTTCCTGTTCATATCTAATATGAAATCTGTCAAACAGATTTTTATGGAACCTTATTCAAAATAAGTATTGCACTGTTAATGCTTATCCCTTTTGAAGGAAAATGGTAGCTCAGAGCGACTCATGATTAACCTTATCATGTCCAACAAAATTTGGTTTCTCCGTTCGGACACACCGTCAAACTGACGTGTTCTAGGAGGAGTCATCATTGAAGAATACTATACTCTTTCAAGTATATGAGAAACTTACTGCTTAAGTATTTTCATCATGGTCAAACCGTGATGTTTTAATAATACTTAGCCGATCTGTTCGTCTATTTCGTGTCGAAACTCTAAAAGTTTCTGATTTGTGTTTCAAAAGAAACATAAACCATAACGCGATGCCACATTCGTAAGGTCACGAAACATTCATATCCACCTCTAGCCTAGCTAGACATGGGCCCACTTGTTTCACTATGAATAGGGCTAACAGATCGGTGGTTCTTGCACTTTCACCAAGTAAAAGGTATTTTTAGGTACTTTACCTAATAAACTAGATTCGTAGACTTTATTTGAGTGGAATCAAATCTGTCCTAGTATCCACTCTTCAAAAGTGTGGATATAAGAGACTTGTTTAACTGTGTCCCAGACAACACTGCCACAAATAAGTCTCATCTGATCAAATCAGTTTGAGCTATTTGTTTGTCATATTATATGTTTGAGATTTATTTATATTCAAAATATAAATATTGTTATTCACATCTAATGTGTTTATCTCAATATCATCTTTTAAAATAAAACCTTTAGTGTTCTAGAATATAAAGGTATACTCGCAACGGGTTATACTCGATATAGAGATAATGTTTCTAGTCAAACTAGTTACATTATAACAGTTTCCTAATTTAAGTACACACCCAAATGGTAGTTCCTAAACTTAGGTATCTACGGTTGAAACAGCGACTGTCGTCCCGTTTCCGATTCACAGATTAATCTCATCTGAAGTCAGTATCCTGCTCACAGAGATTCTGCCATCAATGCATATTTATGTATCACACTAAGTATTTAAAATCCAATTTTAATACTAGTAGTGAACATATTTATGACAAACATATTTGAAGTCAGAGCCTTGCTCGTCTTCAATTCCTTCATGTCTGCTTTGTCCATACGGCAGTCATGCTTCAATGACCCCGTTTGCCACAATTTAGGCAGACATATTGGGATATGTCATTTATCTTCCTAGAAGATTATAATGATTTTGCCTTTGCCCTTTCACATTCCAGAAGTCTTTGGCCAAGCCTTGGCTTCTAGAATATTGAAGTAAGGTGCGCCTTGCGCTTTGCCTTATTGCAAACTTTGGCTTTGTCTCCTTGAGAATGGCCATTAACTCTCCAAGAGTTACTATTGCAATTTAATACTTCTAAGATCTAAGAATAGATCTATGAAGATCCTTCAATTTCTTCATCATACTTTAAGGATCTAATCCTTAGTTCTGATTAGGAAATTAAGGAGTCTTTATGGCAAGCATAATGGATTAAACATTAAAGTTATCATCACATGAATCTTCCAAAGATCATGCTACTATTTGCTTAACTCCGGGCTTAGGCCTAAGATGTTATTTTATCAAATAAAGTAACTTCTTAGTTTCAGGACTATCCTGAAATTTATTCCCAATTTGAAAATTAAAGTCGTCTAAACACATTTTCCCTAGGATAATGTTTTAAACACTAATCTTTCAATTTAATCTTGATTCTAATAGTCCAACTATTTAATCAACGATTTCAGGTACAATCTAATGTAATGATTACTATAGTCTAACTATATAACTTATTACAATTTTATTGGTTAAAATCAAATATATATTGATTACTATAATCCAATTATATAATCATTATAAATGATGGTAAAATCCAAATATATTGATTACTATAATCCAATTATATAATCAACTATAATTGAAGGGTAAAATTCAAATATATATGATTACTATAATCCAATTATATAATCAACTATAAATGAAGTAGTTTGAATACAGTCTAACTGTAAATTAAAACAACTATTAAATATTAGTCCAACTAACATTTAATTTATTTGACGAATGATATTTGATTGAGCGCGTATGGCAAGTATCTAAACGAATATTGCAAAATTAATTCTTGCCTCCCACTATTTTTCGGCGAGCCTCTAACCCTCTGTGGAGTACTCGGGAAACCTAGTTTCCTAGTGGGTTAGGATCCCGTTAAATAACACACAATCTTGACTTTGGCCAACAAATTGTATGATACTTAACTAGGTAGATCTCTAAGATCAATTGGATCTCATCCAATTCCTAGATTCAGTAGGTGGACATCCAAGTCCGAAACATATATCTTATATATGCCAATATATCAAATATATTACCTAACCTTTTTCCTCTGAATCAACTAAGCCTTGGCTTTGGCACAACAAACTTAATGATCCCAGTTAAGCGGAACCCATTGACATGGAAAGCTTCGTAATCAATGTCGATGGACAAGAAGTGATCTTGACTTTGGCCAACAAATCACGACTTGGACAAGACACCGATATGGAACAAAACTCTCATGATTCAAACACATCCGCAATTGACAAAGGTCTTGACTTTGGCCAACAAACCAATGCCAACTTTGGATCTTGAGTAAGAATCACTCAACGGAAGGAAAAAACGCTTAATATATTTGAGGGGGTTTTCGCGTGCAAATTGGCAACCAATTTATTATCTTTGTTAAGGTCTCATCATCATACACCCTTAAACATGCATTCTAAATACATAATAAAGCGCGTATAAATAAATAAATTAATAATGATATACGGATGGATATGTCACAAATTGTTCCTAGAACAAATCACTCCCTTTCTCTCCCGGCTAGAACTATTCTAACTTCTACCCAATTACAAAATACATAAAAGAAACCTCATTTACATTGAGGGGAATAGGTGAGAAGAGAAATACAATGAGAAATGAGATAAAAGGCTGGACACAGGTCCAATTTAAATAAATTCTAAATTTATTACAATTTCCAAAATTGCCCTCGCCCTTCTAATATCCATCCGATATACATTATTCATACAACACATTCATGTATTCATACAAATCATGTTATTCAATCAATCTAATCCAATTAATTAATCTTTGAATTAATGATCATCCAATGTTCAAACAACGATTTGATTTGCGCGAGTCAAACTCGTTTAAGATAAATACTTAAAGTACGTATTCTTGAATTATATTGAACTACAACTTTAAATCCAATTTATTTGTATTCAATACTAATTCCAAATTAATTCCAAATTAAATATTTACACTTACTTATAAGCCTTAAAGACTTGGATTCCAAATCCAATCTTAATGGGTCTCAAAGGCCCAATAACATCCAATGTCATTTTAATTAAAGTCCAATGGGCTTTTAATTAATTCTTAAGGCATGGGCTTTGGCCATAATGGGTCAAACCCAAAATGCCAAGGCCCAATAGGAATCACCCTATTGCCTACAAATTAATTTAGGCCCATTAGGGCCAAGTGATGTATTTGGACTTTATGGAATTGGTTTTGGGCCCAATTGGATCCAATCCAAAAGTCCAAAACCAAACTTAGTCAAAACAAGCCCATTAAGCCCAAATACACACTTTTAGCCCATTACATAATTAAAGGCTTATTAACATAATTATAATATTCTAAATATCACAATTATTTTAATTAAAGTGTATTAGCCATGATTAATTAATTAAACTCAATATTTCCAAAATACCAATTAACTTAATTAATCATGCTTAATCCATCAATTCATGCTCAACACAAATTGAAGCCAAAACACATCATTTAATGCTAAACAAAAATTGAATCCTAAATTCATCATTTCATGCTCAACATGCTCTTTGATTTTAACATAAACTTTATTGACTTTGATTCTAATCCAATCAAACCAACCATTAAAATTTAAACATGCATTTAAACACATCATTTCATGCTACAAAAATCAAAAAACTGCAGTCCAATACATTGTATATTTCGGCCAAGCTAATAAATTTTAATTTTTGATTCAATCAATTTATTTCAAATGTAATCATGCACAACTCTAAGTTAACATATTCTAAGCATGCTCAAAACATCAATTTGAAAGAATCATACTCAAAACATAAAAGCCCCAAATTTTAGTCTCATGAACCCTAAAATTTTCATGCTTAAAATTGACTCTGATACCATTGTTAGTGTTCCTAGAACATGCCAAGGATCTAATAAGCATGAAGACATGTTAATAAATTCAAAATAAGTTGCGGAATTACTTACATTGAATGGATCTGAGCTTTAAAATTTTGAGAGGAGATCTCCAAGATCCAAGCTTTAAGTGATGATTCCAACTCTTGAAGTAGTTTCCCTATCACCTTAGTTGATTTCTCCAAGTGCTAGCTTTGTTGATTTTGCAACAAAATGAAAGAGATGAAGGAAAGAGGCTCACGCCCATGGAGATGATTTTAAGGTTTCTCATTTCCAAAATGTGTTACGAGTGAGTAGTGTCAAGAGAGAGAGAAGGCTTTTTGGTTTTGTTAGAGGGTTTAACCCTTTTACCCAAAACCATGTAGTTGGGGTAATTTGGTTTCACCTAAACCAAGTAGTTGGAAAGTAAGTGGTTTTGGCATAAATGCCAACCACTTTCCAACCACCACTTCACATGTGTGACATGTGTGAAGTGGACCCCACCATTTTGAATTCAAAACTCAAAATGTCTCTACGAACATTTACCGCGGCTTGGATCCGATTAATCCGATTAAACGAACTTTCGTCGCTAAATAATTAAATCTAATTTAATTAAATAACGATGCCTCGCAAATATATTACGAACGTCGTTTACGAATTAATTCTAAATTAATTCCTTCGTTCGTATTAAAGTCCAACTTTAATTTCGTAACGAAATCCAATTCATATTAATATATCCGATATATTAACTTTAGCCCATACGAATAAATTAAATAGAAAAATCAAATTTAACTATTAAATTTATTTTACCGATTAATTCCAAATTAATCGCGTTCTCTCTTTTCCGAACACATTTAATCCCAGATTAAATAATACCTCAATTAATCCCAGATTAATTTTCTCCATCTTAATTAATCCCAGATTAATTTTCTCTCTTAATTAATCCCAGATTAATTCTAATTTAAATCAACTGTCATCGGTGAATCTTTGGGAAGCGACCCAAGAGATCCCTGGATATGTTGGCAGTAAATACGGTCATCGGATTATCCGAATACGTGTGTACCTCGTACCACGTGCTTACCGATTTACAAGACATGGTTGGCTTCTAGCAAAGCACCGTGCCTACCCAATTCTCCATAAATATTCTTACTGGAATATATAATCTATGTCAGGCGTAGTATACGTAGTATCGTGTATTGCGATCCAGTATCGGATTGTCACGTGCTAGGCCTGGGGCTGGAATGTGTCTGCCCCGTACGAAGCATATGTCGGATATCTGGTAACTAGTCTCTATAATCGGACATACATGACCTAGTTATAATATCCCGATGACTGCAGTACTTAAGAGCACTAGTACCGTATCCTACGTGACATCATCTCCACTATGACTGGAGTGATACTTCCGTCTTGACATCACACCCAATACACTACGATTCTCGATATACCCAGCAGAGGCGTACACAGAACCGGTTAAAGCCCTGGACGACCAAAACTAAAGCATACCGATTGTCGCAAGTATTAGCGATGCAAGTCTCAGGTTAAGACCAAATACACCTACCCTGATATCGAACTTCCATAGACACATAGTCATACTACCAATGGAATTCCGAGGGGTCTATCCAGAGCGAAGCTGTTTCCGCACCATCGGTAAATACAACCTCCTATCACACTTGCATAAGTATCCAATACTTAAATATATGAGAACCATGTCGTTGTGCTCCCACAACGCGCACAAGCGCAATACTAGTCTATTCCGCATTATCGATGTCCAGTCTCTATAATACTACGACTAGGGATATTTAATGATTAATCCTTCAAGGACTGATACTGTCTCATATCATCTCAATCCAGGAACTAATCATAGGGACCTCCTATCATTTATACATCTAGGTGATCTAATCATAAATGATAAGAGCGCAATCTCCTTGTCACATAGTTAATTTGTACAACAACACCATGATCTGTACAAATAGTGACGCTATGGGTCATAACTGTCCAACAGATTGATATATAATACAATTTGTTCCTAGAACAAATCTCTCTATTTCCTCTCTCCAGCTAGCACTATTCTTACTTATACCCAATTACATAACACTTCTAAAGAAATCTCATTTACATTGAGGGGAATAGGTGAGAATAGAATTACAAAGAATCAAGAGATAAAGGCTGGACACGCAGGTCATATTTAATAAATTCATAATTTATTACAGTAATTTCCAAAATTGCACTCACCCATCTAATATCCATCTGATATACATTATTCATACATCACATCCATGTATTCACACAAAACATGTTATCAATCAATCTAATCCAATTAATTAATCTTTAATTAATGACCATCCAATGTTCAAATAACGTTTTGATTTGCGCGAGTCCAAATCGTTTAAGAATAAGTACTCAAAGTACGAATTCTTGAATTATATTGAACTACAATTTTAAATCCAATTTAATTTGTATTCAATACTAATTCAATATTTAATTCCAAATTAAATAATTACACCTTTTGATGTGCCTTTATGACTTAGATTCCAAATCTAATCTTAATGGGTCTCAAAGCCCAATTAACATCCAATGTCAATTTAATTAAAGTCCAATGGGCTTTTAATTAATTCATAAGGTATGGACTTTGGCAACCAAAGCCCAATAAGGAATCACCATTTGCCATAAAATTAATTTTGGCCCATTAGGCCCAATTAATTATTTAAAGGCCCATTTATCATATTTGGACTTTATGGAAATGGTTTTAGGCCCATTTGGATCCAACCAATTATCCTAAACCAAACTTGGCCCAACCAAGCCCATTAAGCCCAAATACAACAATATTAGTCCAATTCCAAATTAAGCCCAATTAATTTAATCACAATATTCCAAATATCACAATTATTTAATTAAAGTGTATTAGTCAAAATTAATTAGTTAAATTAATATTTCCAAAACACCAATTACACTGATTAATCATGCTTTAATATAATCAATACATGTCCAATATTATTGAAGCAAAATCAATCCCAACATGCTTCTTTAAGCTCACGGCAATAATGGACTTTTATATCCGATTTTGATTTCAATCCAATAAAATCACAAATCAATATATCCAAACATTATAAACACATCCAATGGCTTAAAATGAAAATCACCATGACCTACAAGGGTCCTTATGTATTTGGCCAAGCCAACATTTTTGGGGAAAATTAATCCAATTAATTTTTCATCAAACTGATTATACATAACTCTAAGTTATCAATATGTAAGCATACTCAAACAAACAATTTGATCAAATCATGCTCAAATAAAAAATACCCAAATTCAAGATTAAGAACCCTAAAATATTTCATGCTTAATTTAGGCTCTGATACCATTGTTGAGTTCTCTAAGAACAACCTAGGATCAATTAAGCATAATAGATGTGTGAATAAACAAAGTAAGATAGCGGAAAGTACTCACTTTGATCGGCTAAGGATGTGTAGACAACAAAAATTCCGCCTCCATGGAAGTTGCTCCAAGCTTCATTTGATTAGTATGTTGAGCTTCCAAGCTTGTTCTTGAATTCCAAACTCATGGGAGTAGTTTCCCTATCACCTTTGTATGATTTTAGTGTGCTAGCACTAATGATTTTTGAAGCAAAATCAAGAAGAAGTGAAGCCTAGCTTCACGCCATTTGAGAGGAAAAAGAAGGCCAAATTTCGGCCTTGGAGAGAAGAAAGAGTAAGAGATGTATTTTGATTTTCCAAAATCAATAAAATCAAATTACCAAACTTCCAAAGTTAGTATATGTCTTTCACAAGTCTAGCTTGTGTAAGAAACAAGCCATCTCGAACAACTTACATCAACCAAAAAGTTAGATAAAGTTGACTAGGTGATGTGACTATTATGGGCCCCACTTTAATTCAAAATCCGAGTGGGCCCGCAAAAACATTTCGGGCTCGAGTTCGTTAATTTTGAATTAACGAATTTTTCCGTTACGACTTAATTAAATCAAATTTAATTAAATAATTATGCCTAGCAAAATTACTACTAAAGTCGCTCGTGAATTAATTCTAAATTAATTCGTTCAACCGAATTAAAATCCAATTTCAATTCCGTTATGAAATCTAATTTCATTTAATATATCGAATATATTATTTTAATCGATTAATTCCGAATTAATCGTTCTCTCTCATCTAATGGAATTTTATCCCAGATAAAATCTTTCCGCAATTAATCCTAGATTAATTTTCTCTCTCTTATAATTAATCCCAGATTAATTATGTTCGAGTCATACTTCATCGGTGAATCTTCGGGAAGCGACCCATGAGATCCCTGGATATGTTGGCAGTAAATCCGGTCATCAGAGTATCCATATACGTGCGTACCCCGTACCACGTTTTTACTGATTTACAAGACATGGTTGGCTTCTAGCAAAGCACCGTGCCTACCCAATTCTCCAAAAACATTCTTTTAAGGAATATGTAATCTATGTCAGGTGTAGTATACGTAGTATTGCGTATTGCGATCCAGTATCAGATGTCACATGCTAGGCCTGGGGCTGGAATTGTGTCTGCCCTTACGAAGCACATATCGGATCTCTGATAACTAGTATCTATAATCGGATAATCATGACCTAGTCATATTATCCCGATAAGTGCAGTACTTAAGAGTATTAGTTCTGTATCCTACGTGATCATCATCTCCATATGACTGAAGTGATACTTCCATCTTGACAACACACCCAATACACTACGATTCTTAATATACCCAGAAGATACGTACATAGAACTTGTTAAAGCCCTTGATGACCAAAACCAAAGTATACTGATTTTCGCAAGTATTAGCGATGTAAGTCTCAGGTTAAGACCAAATACACCTACCCTGATTCGGATTCCTGTAGGCATTGCATTTTCGCATGTGAAACCCGATGATGAGTCTCAGTTGGAGGCACTACTTTTTTAGCTAAGGATATTGCGGGAAACGGATGTCGGAAGGGGAAATTCAGAATAAGTATGTCATCAGATTCATTTCGCAAGTTCACTGTCATCGTTAGTGCTGCGTTCGTTACTTCATTCGAACGTCAAGCAGATTGCGGGCGTTCGTGTAGCGTTCGAATGGGCGTTCGAACAGCGTCGGTATTTCTGGTTTTGCTGCTAGCCTCACACCCCAGGCCAATTAGCCCCCCAAAGCCCATAAAACACATTTAAAACACATGGGAAATTAAATTAAATATTAATTAGATAATGTAATAAAATAAAATAATTAATTAAGTCATATACCAAATTAAATAAAACGTAATATAATCATACCTAATTAAAATAAATCAAATATATTAACTTTCTAACTAAACAAAATCACATACTAAATTAAAAAGATGTCATGCCTAATTAAAATCAATCATAACAAATTAAATATTTTGTATTCCTAATCTAGCCAAGATTTGTCCCCCCTCAATCTAATCCTTTCCTTGTTGAATACCAAATCAAATCCTCATTTTAATGCCAAAATCCCTTCCTTGTGAGACAAGGTGAAGCCCTAGCCATTCTCTATATAAACAACCCCTAACCAAGACATGCACTCCCCTAGCTCATACACAAGACTTACACGAAAATCACAACACCAAGAACCATAGCCACTCACGGCAATAGCAAGAAGCACAAACAAAACTCTTCTCTTCATCTCTCATTCTTTGGTCGAGAATACCACTATCCTCCATCCCCTCTATTGCCGAATTTTAACAGCCATTACAACCACCAATACAGCCCCTAACCACCACTGAAAACCACCTCCATAAACTCCCCACACATCACCGAAAATACACCGCCAAAATAGCAGCCAAATCCTCTTAAAACAGTCTCTAAAATCCTCAAAACAGTAACATAAAAACTGCATTCATAATCCTTAAAATAATCACACAAGACTACACTAAAAGCCCACAAAAAACACTCGGAACAGTCCGTTGAAACGTCAAAACAGGTGACCTGAACAGTGAGCAGCAAAACAGAGGCCGAACAGCAGCAGAACGGAGACCGAACAACAAGCAAAACAGCAAAACAGTGAGCTAGGACGCTAAACCAGTGAACCAGAGAAGTTGAGGAGCCTTACCCTTCCGATGTCCGTGAAACACAAGCCTGAAAGTTGGCAAAAAGGTTAGACCTGAGGGTATTTTCCACACTCGTTTTCTGTTTTATTTGTATTATTTATTGAGTATTGCTTGCATGATTGTTATGTTGAAATGCATGTTGTGGCCCATGAGTAGATAAATATGCATGAATTATGAGATGTTGTATGTTGTGGCTTCGGAATAAAATGAGAGATGTGTCAAATCTCGCGGTATATCGGATGGAAACCTAGACATAAATTTCATAGCCGATTCTGAATGGACGGTAGTATGATATGTACTCGGGTTACAACTCCACGTACCGTTTGAGTAAACGACACCCTCTTTTGTGTTGTGTTGCTTTGATTTATTTATTTTTCGCCACTTGAATTCTGCATGTTGCTTATTTATGCATGATTCAATCGAGCGTATGGGCTTAGTAAGTGCGATGAAAGGTCCCCTATTTGAAGGGGTTAAAACCCTTAACCACGATGCTTTACCACGCCGGTTGATGTGTGTTTGGTTGAATGCGAGATACGTTCAATCGGGCATACTAAGTTTGGTATTATTGTTTCTTTATTCTTTGTATGCATGATTCAATCGAGCGCATGGGCTTAGTAAGTGCGATGAAAGGTCCCCTATTTGGAGGGGTTAAAACCCTTTACCACGACGCTTTGCCGCGCCGGTTGATGTGTGTTCGGTTGAATGCAAGATACGTTCAATCGGGCATACTAAGTTTGGTATTATTGTTTCTTTATTCTTTGTATGCATGATGCGATCGAGCGCATGGGCTTAGTAAGTCGGATTAAAGGTCCCCAATTTGGAGGGGTTAAAATCCTTTACCACGATGCTTCACCGCGCCGGTTGGTGTATATCCGGTTGGGTGTGAGATGAGTTCAATCGGATACGTGAGGTCCCACATTGTGGATTTGTTTGCCTATGAATGTATTGCATGCATCAGGTCTGGTTCCGTTCGAACGCGTTCTCGAACGCTATACGAACGTTAACCTTCTGTTTACCGTTCTAACGCGTTTACAAACGCTACGCGAATGCGCACGCACTTTCTTAGTTTCATCATGCATCAGGTCTGGTTCCGTTTGAACACGTTCTCGAACACCATACGAACGTGAACCTTCTGTTTACTGTTTGAACGCGTTTACAAACGCTACGCGAACGCGCACGCACTTTCTTAGTTTCATCATGCATCAGGTCTGGTTCCGTTCGAACGCGTTCTCGAACGCTATACGAACGCGAACCTTCTGTTTACCATTCGAACGCGTTATCAAACGCTACGCGAACGTGCACGCATCTTCTTAGTGTTTCATGTATCAGGTCAGGCTCCGTTCGAACGCGTTCTCGAACACTACATGAACGCGCGCCCACTGAACTGAGTTATTTTCGTCAGATTTCGTACATAATTGTCCCTAGTAGCTATTCCATCGTATGATGAACCTGATTGCCCCTCTGTATTACGCAAGATTGTATAGGTGTCATTCATCTGTATTCCCCACATGTATGAGTACAATGTATTTAACGTATTACACTTCATATACCTATGTCATGATAACATTTGAGTATTATTTCTTGTGGTATATCGGATGGAAACCCAGACATAAATTTTGTAGCCGATTCCGAATGGATGGTAGTACGGTCTGTACTTGGGATACAATTCCACGTACCATTTGGGAAGGTGCTCACATGTGTGCTTGTGTGGTTAGTATGTGTGCTTGTGTTTTCTTGAATATAATATGCCAATGTAGTTGTATGTTCGTCGCTCCTTTGATGTACTTTCAAGCATGCAATCTTAGATGTGAAATATATGTAAGTTTAGGTGTAAGTTTTATTTTGTACATGTGAATTTAGAAGCACGATACACCTGGAAACAAGTGTTACTTAAACCTGATTAAATTATTACATAAATCCTTTCCTTACAAGTGGCATAAGTAAGGGACCATTCTGAACCCAACGGTTTGAGGTCTTCCCTTGCGAGGGGTGAGTGCGGCCTTAAATCTCATTTTCCCGGTTCACACCGGGTGGTGACTTCATTATTCTCCGGTTTAGTCCCCCTGACTATTCCGTACTCCCTACCAGCCGTGAGCCCGGGACAGCATGCGTCGTCCAGTTTCTGTGTCCCACAGTCTGTCGACTCCACTGGGGTAGAGAATCGGCCCCGAATATTGTCTTGTAATGTTTGGATTTATGTTTTAATTGACCGTGTCTATAGTGGATAAAATGGGGGTTTAATCAAAGGCATTTTAAGGCTAGGTAATGGTTTGGTGTCTTCCTTCATTCACTACCTTTCTAGAAGGAAAAGCTGTGAAGGCACCTATATGGCCATCTACTCGTAGCCTATTTGATGGACTAATTTGGAGGACTCGTTGTTTATTCCTGACACCAAGCGATATGAGCCTAAGAGGCTTGGGTATTTAAGTGAGCCTCGCTCCACCTTCCCTCTGGGGAATCTACAACGGGAAATCTATTTAACAGTCCGTCACACACCATAGCTCATTGGCACATACTTTAGTGTATAAAAAAGGGTGCGCTCACATGGTTGCTCGAACCCTTGACTGGGGAGACCTAGTTGTGGGCCATACTTCGCCGATGAGAGCCTTTGTCTATACTCCTACGAACCCACCCATAGACCGGGTTTGTATGGTTAAAGTAACAATTATTTCCTTGAGTATGTGCTAATGGACCATCCTCATTTGGATGCAGTTGGACCATTGTCAGAAATGTGGACTTGCTGGGCCATTTAAACTGGGGTGAGTTTGTACCTTATGACCATTGGGCCCAAAGCTTCTGAAATGTTTATGGGCCATTCCGTAGAAATTATTACTTTATGTTTGCATTATCTTTTATGCTTGTGTGTGGAAACATCGTCGTTTGAATCCATTTGGACCATTTGTCATGAGATATGGGCTTGTTGGGCCATTTAAACTGGGACAAGAACGTATTTTATGACGGTTGGGCCAAAGGCTTCTAAGTGTTGATGGGCCACTTTGTGCTTGTGTTCGGAACGTTACCATTTGGATTTAGTCGGGCTCTTTGTCATGAGATGGGAACTCATTGGGCCATTTAAACTGGGATGAGTTCACTCCTATAACAATTAGCCCGAAAGCTTCTAAAATAATAACGATCCGATTTGTTTGAAAATTTTAATTTTAATTTAGTATGTTATATATGTTACCTGCATCTCATGCACCTCATGCATACATCATGTTAACACCCTCTATGTCTCAAAAAGACATCATAGATACCGTTTGTGTTAGAGAATGGACAAGGCTCAATAAAAGAACAGTAACAGTCATGAGTGAATCTGGTAATGAGGTATCTCGAATGGATCAGTTAGAGAACAGTCTCGCCAAGGTCACTGAACAGTTGCAAGCTTTTACTACTGCTGTGGCTGGTATGGCTGTGCCCCGTGCTGGGGGAATTTCTGAGAATGTGAGGCGTGAGGAGCCTCTGAATGGGTTAGGGGATGATATCCCCACTTTTGATGATGAAATGGCAGAGTATGCAGCAGGCAGAGTATCTGGGTCTCAGGCAGAGTTACAGAAACTTCGGGATCAGGTTGAGTCGGTTACCCGCAAGATGAGGGGTAAGAATGAGGATTTGCTAGATTATGACACACTGACTTTCGAGGAACAGTTGCCGGCACAGTTCAAGATGCCTGATATGGCTAAGTTTAATGGGAATGGGGACCCAATGGTGCATCTCTGACAGTTTGTATCAGTCTTGAGTTCAGTTGGCTTATCTCAGCGCCAAGTGTAGAAAATGTTTAGAATGTCACTTGAAGGAGCTCCTGTGGTGTGGTACCACAGTTTGGAGAAGAAAGTGAATGAAGATTGGAGGGAGTTGGCTGATGCTTTCCTGAAGTAGTATGTCACTGACCTGGAGATCGATCTGTCACTCCGTGATCTGGAGAATGTTAAGCAGAAATCGGAGGAGAGTTTTAAGGAGTATGTGGACCGATGGAGGGGTCAGTTGTTGAAGATGCAGACTAGGCCTTCGGAAAGGATCAGATTAAGATGATTATCAAGGGCACCAAGCCTTCAATTTACAGCAAGTTGAGGAGGATGACCTCCATAATTGCAGACTTTCGGCAGTTGAGGGAACTGTCATGGATATTGAAGAAGAAGAGGCCGAGAATAGAAAATTCTATGGTCTGAACAAGAGGCCCATTGGGGGAACATCGGGTACAAAGCCCGTTTCTGCTGAAATTACCGCTATCCGGAACCGGTGGTTTTCCAACTTGGGAAGACCCCTGTCAAATGTACTAGAGAAACTGAAGAGGCAAGGGCTTTTAAAACCCTTGGAAGCCAAACCATTACCCAATCCCCTACCATCACATTATAACCTAAGCTTTTATTGTCACTTTCACCAACAAAAGGGCCATGACACTGACAATTGCGCCCGACTCCACCATGAAATCCAAGACCTGATAGACTCCAAGAAAATATCTAACCCAAAAACAGAACAGCCTGACACACACAGAAACCCCTTACCCAATTACCGTGCCGTACCACCACCAGCCTATATGATCAATTCTTTCTGGCCTCCCAGAAGACCTTGTCCTAAAATCCTTTCACCCTCAAGCCTTTTGCCTGGGAATCTGGGATAGTACTAGTGAAGATGAGACTGAGCAGGGGAAAAACTTTTGGCTTGATTTCTCTAGCAGTGACGAGGAAGAAGTAAGGGGAATGACACGCAGTGGTCGTTTTTACAATGATATGGCGAGAAGGGTAAGGAAGTTTTGACAGATGGTTGAGAATGGTGAGACTGCAGAAATACTGAGGGGGATATAGTGTTGAGGCAATTGAGGAAGACTAGAGCACAAGTGAGTATCTGGGAACTGTTATGTGCATCTCGGGAGCATAGGCAGGCAATGGTTGAGCCTTGAGCAAGATTGTGGTACCGGAACCGAGACGCCAACCCTGCAATGTTTGTTGGGTCAGTTCAGAAAGAAGCTTTGCAGATATCTTTTCTGAGGATGAACTCCCAGCAGAGGGGAGAAATCATAACAGGCCTCTATTTATCAGGGCCGAGGTGAGGGGCAAGAGAACTTCATGTGTGATGGTGGATGACGGTTCGTCCATCAATGTGTGCCCGCTGAAAATTCTGGCAAGATTGGGTATGAAAGCAACAGACTTGGACCCCTCCAGCATGACTATTAAGGCTTATGATGACAGCAAAAGGGGAGTTGAGGGTACCTTTGTGGCTATGGTCAAGGTAGGACCGATTGAAGATGAGGTTGAGTTCACAGTACTGGACATCCCGGCTACTTTCGCCTTATTGTTGGGAAGGCCTTGGTTTCACAAACTTGGGGGCGTGCCTTCCACTTTGCATCAGATGATCAAGTTCTCGTATGAGGGAGAAGTTGTTACCATCCGGGCTGAGTTAGATAATGTCGTGGCTACCTTGGAGATACAACCTTTCACGAGGTTTCAGGTGTCAGCTACTTTTGAGGAGTGGGTGGATCCTAGGGTGGCTAGGATTATGGAGAAAATGAAGTTTGAGCCTGGTAAATGTTCAAAATTACCAGATTTCAGAGGACAGACTACTCGGAAGGGTTTGTGGTACAAGTCTGATGAAGAAAAGCCAAAGGTCAAGAAAAAGGGCTTGAAACTGATGGAATGTTTTGTGAAAGCTTCAGGATATCAAGGGGAGCCTGAACCTGTGGAAGTTAATGGAATTGTGGTACCTGGGTTTGAGATCTTCCAGGATATGTTGGGTAAGAAGCTGATAGTTGAAGAAATTGTGAAAAAAGAAGAAGAGAATTGGGAGGAAGAACTGATGAAGTTGGAGAGCCTGACTCTGGGAGAGGACGAAAAGTCCAAGGAAGAACTGATTGCAGAGGAAGAAGTGTCTATAGATGATGAAGACATTTACCTTCCTGATTTGTTTGAATGTACTTCTGCATTATCCAATAATAAAGACATTTCTTTTGCTTACTTGCCTGAGTCATTTCCATTTACTCTGCACGAATCAAGCATATTTGACATCAGTTCAGCCAGAACTACTGCATTTAACTTGGGTAAACTTGAGAACCCCAAGGAAATTCTGATTACAAGTGAAGTAACCTCCGAAGAGAGGGAGAAACTAGAAGAAGTGTTGGTCAGATATGCCAAAGTGTTTGCTTGGTCCTATGAGGACATGCTTGGGGTAACAGAAACATTGCCCAGCACACAATACCAACTTATCCGAATATGAGGCCAGTAAAACAGAAACTCCGACGGATGAGACCATAATGGGCTGAGAAAGTCATAGAGGAAGTTAAGAAACAGATAGATGTGGGGTTCTTGGAAGTAGTAAAGTATCCCGAGTGGTTGGCTAATATAGTGCCGGTGTCAAAGAAAGACGGGAAGGTCAGAATGTGTGTAGACTACAGAGATCTCAACAAAGCTTCTCTGAAAGATGATTTTCCTCTGCCACATATAGATGTTCTGGTTGATAGTGCGGCTTTATCTACTATGTATTCATTTGCAGATGGGTTTGCAGGTTACAATCAGGTTCTCATGGCCGAGGAAGACAAACATAAGACTGCATTTGTTACTGAATGGGGTACTTATTGTTACAAGGTTATGCCGTTTGGGCTTAAGAATGCGGGGGTTACTTATCAGCGGATGGCCACTACACTTTTCCACGACTTGATGCACAAAGATTGAAGTGTATGTGGATGACATGATGGTGAAATCAGAGACAAGAGTTGGGCATATTGAAGCACTGGAAAGGTTCCTTCAGAGAGTTGACAGATACAACCTGCGGCTTAATCCCAAGAAATGTGTGTTTGGGGTGACATCAGGGAAATTGCTTGGTCATACAGTGGGAATGGGCGGAATAGAGGTAGACTCCGAGAAGATCAAGGCAATCACAGAAATGCCTGTACCGAAGACAGAAAAAGAAGTCAGAGCATTCTTGGGAAGATTCAGTACATCAGTCGGTCATTGCCAAGTTGACATCAGTATGTGAGCCTATCTTCAAACTGTTGAGAAAAGATCAGCCAGTGAGATGGAATGAACAGTGTCAGACAGCCTTCGACAAAATCAGAGAGTACTTGGTAAAGCCTCATATATTGAAACCTCCGAGATCGGGCAGACCTTTGATATTGTATTTGGCTATAGAATCAGAAGCACTGGGGGCAATGATGGTACAGGCTGATGAGATAGGGGTAGAACATGCAGTTTATTATCTGAGTAAGAAGATGCTCCCGTATGAGGCTCGATATTAGGAAGTTGAGAAGATCTGTCTTGCAATGGTATGGGCTTTCAGAAAATTATGGCATTATTTCCAGTCATACAAGATCTAGGTAGTGGCAAAGGAAAATCCTCTGAAGTATCTTCATTCGGTGCCTTCACTAGTGGGAAAATTGGGTAGATGGTTGGTATTGTTGACAGAGTTTGACATTGAGTATCTCACCTCCAAGGTGATCAAAAGGCGAGCAGTAGCAGAGTTTCTGGCATTGCAACCGGTTGAGGGGGATCAGTATAAGTTTGAATTTCCAGATGAAGAGATCCAAGCAATAACAGTTCAGAGATGGAAGATGTATTTTGACGGAGCAGTGAATTACAAGGGAGCCGGAATTGGAATCGTGATAGTAACCCCCGAGGGAGAGACTTTGCCTTTGGCCAAGAGGTTGACATTCAGAGTGACTAACAACATGGCCGAGTATGAAGCATGTGCTTTTGGTTTGACAGCATTGATAGCCTTGAAGGCCGGGAGTGTGGAAGTCTACGGAGACTCTATGTTGGTGGTCCAGCAGATGCGAGGAGAATGGGAATTGAAAGAAGAACGGTTGAAACCTTACCTCTTTCACCTCAGAAAGTTGGCACAGGTTATCCCCGAGTGTAAGTTTCAGCACTTACCGAGAGAAGAGAATCAGATGGCAGATGCATTGGCTACGCTCGCAGCAACTTGGGAAAATCCAGAAAAGTTAGTGATGAGACCATCGATACTGACAACAGCAAGTAGACTGTTTATAGATAGAAAGAATTTTGGAAGTTGAGGTCGACGACAGTAAACCTTGGTATTATGACATTCAGAGATATCTGGAACATGGTGAACTCCCGAAAGGGGCAGGCAGAAAAGACAGAATAGCCATTCAGAAGTTAGCTTCCCAGTATGTGATTTTGAAAGGGGAACTGTACAAGAGGCCAGCAAACGGTATTCAGTTGAAGTGTTTGAGAAAAGAAGAAGCTCAGCATGTAATGGAAGAAATACACGCCGGGGTATGTGGTCCGCACATGAACGGGTTGAATCTGTCCCGCAAGATAGTGAGACAAGGTTTTTATTGGTCAACCATGGAAACAGACTGCGCGAAGATGGTAAAGCACTGTCATGATTGTCAAGCATATGGTAATTTGAATCACTTACCGCACACATAGTTGCACGGGTTGTCGGAGCCGTGGCCTTTCTCAGCATGTGGGATTGATATGATTGGGGAAATTCGACCGAATGCATCAAATGGGCATCGCTTTATAGTAATGGCAGTAGATTACTTCTCGAAGTGGGTGGAAGCTGAATCATTCCACAATGTTACAGCAAAACATATGGTAAAGTTTATAGCTCGGAACCTCATTTGTCGGTATGGTATGCCACATCATGTAGTGACAGACAACGGGGTTCAGTTCCAAGGAAAGACGAAGGCAATGTTACAGAGGTACGGGATAGGCCACCACAAGTCATCACCGTACAAGCCGCAGGCAAATGGGGCAGTTGAGGCAGCCAACAAGACTATAAAAATGATTTTAGCCAAGATGACAGAGAACTGCAGAGATTGGGCCAAGAAACTACCATATGCTTTGTGGGGGTACAGAACATCAGTAAGGACAGCAACATGGGCCACACCTTACTCTTTGGTCTATGGAATGGAAGCAGTATTGCCAGTAGAAGTGGAAATACAGTCCATGAGGGTATTAGCAGAGGCAGAATTACCAGAACAAAAGTGGGCCGCACAGAGGTTTGATCAGTTAGCACTATTGGATGAGAAGAGAACGAAGTCTTTGTATCACATGCAATTGTATCAGAAGAGACTAGCCCGAGCATTCAACAAGAAAGTACTTCCCACCAAGACTTGGAGGGGAACGAGTTCACGAGCCGATCAACGTAGACAGATTGAAGCAATACTTTGCCTGAGGGAAGAAGACCGAGCAGTCACCACGAGAATTGGCAGAAGACCTAACCCAACGGAATAAGAAAATCATTCATGCATACACGTAACATTGCATTCTCTTCGTGTTTGTTTTTGTTTTGTGTTCGCAGGTTCGAAGAAAGGAGAAAGCGGCAGAAATGAGCCAGCAGCGTCAGCGCAATTTTAGTTTTTAGGGTTAGTTCCAAGGGGCGAGGCCCATATCAGCTTGGGGGCGAGGCCCATATCATGTCGGCTTGGGCGAGGCCCATCTCAGCTTGAGGGCGAGGCCCACATCATCAGCAGTTCTGGGATGCGTCCCAAGGTCGAGGTACCCCTGTTGACAGTTGCAGTTCCGGGATGCGTCCCAGGGTCGAGGTGCCCACTACATCATCAGTTCGAGGGCGAGGTCCCTATTGTCAGCGGTGTTGGGCCGAGGTGCCCAGGGTTGAGGTGCCCTCATTGTCAGTTGTAGTTCCGGGTCGAGATGCCCAGGGTCGAGGTGCCCACTACATCATCAATTCGAAGGCGAGGTCCCTATTGTCAGCGGTGTTGGGTCGAGGTGCCCAGGGTCGAGGTGCCCCCGTTGTCAGTTGTAGTTCCGGGTCGAGGTGCCCAGGGTCGAGGTGCTCACTACATCATCAGTTTGAGGGCGAGGTCCCTATTGTCAGCGGTGTTGGGTCGAGGTGCCCAGGGTCGAGGTGCCCCCGTTGTCGGTTGCAGTTATTGGGATGCGTCCCATGATCGAGGTCCACTGCAGCACCAACTCAGCTCGAGGCAGCAGACGAGCCAAGTAAGTGAAAATGCATTGCATAACTTTAATAGGATTGTTCAAAGTCACACACTGCACAAGTCCCATCAAAGTGGGGGTGACTGTAGGCATTGCATTTTCGCATGTGAAACCCGATGATGAGTCTCAGTTAGAGGCACTACTTTTTAGCTAAGGATATTGCGGGAAACGGATGTCGGAAGGGGAAATTCAGAATAAGTACGTCATCAGATTCATTTCGCAAGTTCACTGTCTTCGTTAGTGCTGTGTTCGTTACTTCGTTCGAACGTCAAGCAGATTGCGGGCGTTCGTGTAGCGTTCGAATGGGCGTTCGAACGGCGTCGGTATTTCTGGTTTTGCTGCTAGCCTCACACCCCAGGCCAATTAGCCCCCCAAAACCCATAAAACACATTTAAAACTCATGGGAAATTAAATTAAATATTAATTAGATGATGTAATAACATAAAATAATAATTAAGTCATATACCAATTTAAATAAAACATAATATTATCATACCTATTAAAAAAAACAAATATATTAACTTCCTAACTAAAGAAAATCACATACTAAATTAAAAAATGTCATGCCTAATTAAAATCAATCATAACAAATTAAATATTTTGTATTCCTAATCTAGCCAAGATTTGTCCCCCCTTAATCTAATCATTTCCTTGTTAAATACCAATCAAATCCTCCTTTTAATGCCAAAATCCATTCCTTGTGAGACAAGGTGAAGCCCTGGCCATTCTCTATATAAACAACCCTTAACCAAGACATGCTTCCCCTAGCTCATACACAAGACTTACACGAAAATCAAAACACCAAGAACCCTAGCCACTCACGGCAATAGCATGAAGCACAAACAAATCTCTTCTCTTCATCTCTCCTTCTTTGGCCGAGAATACCACTATCCTCCATCCCCTCCATTGCCGAATTTTAATAGCCATTACAACCACCAATACAGCCTCTAACCACCACTGAAAACCACCTCCATAAACTCCTCACACATCACCGAAAATACACACCCAAAACAGCAGCCAAATCCTCTTAAAACAGTCCCTAAAATCCTCAAAACAGTAACATAAAAACTGCATTCATAATCCTTAAAATAATCACACAAGACTACCACAAAAAACACTCGGAACAGTCCGTTGAAACGTCAAACCAGGTGACCTGAACAGTGAGCAGCAAAACAGAGGCCGAACAGCAGCAGAACGGAGACCGAACAGCAAGCAAAACAGCAAAACAGTGAGCTAGGACGCTAAACCAGTGAACCGGAGAAGTTGAGGAGCCTACCCTTCCGACGTCCGTGAAACGCAAGCCTGAAAGTTGGCAAAAAGGTTAGACCTGAGGGTATTTTCCACACTCATTTTCTGTTTTATTTGTATTATTTATTGAGTATTGCTTGCATGATTGTTATGTTGAAATGCATGTTGTGGGCCTTGAGTAGATAAATATGCATGAATTATGAGATGTTGTATGTTGTGGCTTCGGAATAAAATGAGAGATGTGTCAACTCTCGCAGTATATCGGATGGAAACCCAGACATAAATTTCATAGCCGATTCCGAATGGACGGTAGTATGATCTGTACTCGGGATACAAATCCACGTACCGCTTTAGTAAACGGCACCCTCTTTTGTGTTGTGTTGCTTAGATTTATTTATTTTTCGCCACTTGAATTCTGCATATTGCTTATTTATGCATGATTCAATCGAGCGCATGGGCTTAGTAAGTGCGATGAAAGGTCCCCTATTTGAAGGGGTTAAAACCCTTTACCACGATGCTTTGCCGCGCCGGTTGATGTGTGTTCGGTTGAATGCGAGATACGTTCAATCGGGCATACTAAGTTTGGTATTATTGTTTCTTTATTCCTTGTATGCATGATTAAATCGAGCGCATGGGCTTAGTAAGTGCGATGAAAGGTCCCCTATTTGGAGGGGTTAAAACCCTTTACCACGATGCTTTCCCGCGCCGGTTGATGTGTGTTCGGTTGAATGCAAGATACGTTCAATCAGGCATACTAAGTTTGGTATTATTGTTTCTTTATTCTTTGTATGCATGATGTGATCGAGCGCATGGGCTTATTAAGTCGGATTAAAGGTCCCATATTTAGAGGGGTTAAAATCATTTACCACGATGCTTCGCCGCGCCGGTTGGTGTATATCCGTCTGGGTGTGAGATGAGTTCAATCGGATACGTGAGGTCCCACATTGCGGATTTGTTTGCCTATGAATGTATTGCATGCATCAGGTCTGGTTCCGTTCGAATGCGTTCTCGAACGTTATACGAACGCGAACCTTCTGTTTACCGTTCGAACGCGTTTACAAACGCTACGCGAACGCGCACGCACTTTCTTAGTTTCATCATGCATCAGGTCTGGTTCCGTTCGAACGCGTTCTCGAACACCATACGAACGTGAACCTTCTGTTTACCGTTCGAACGCGTTTACAAATGCTACGCGAACGCTCACGCAATTTCTTAGTTTCATCATGCATCAGGTCCGGTTCCATTCGAAAGCGTTCTCGAACGCTATACGAACGCGAACCTTCTGTTTACCGTTCGAACGCGTTATCAAACGCTACGCGAACGTGCACGCATCTTCTTAGTGTTTCATGCATCAGGTCAGGCTCCGTTCGAACGCGTTCTCGAAAAACGCGCGCCCACTGAACTGAGTTATTTTCGTCAGATTTCGTACATAATTGTCCCTAGTAGCTATTCCATCGTATGATGAACCTGATTGCCCCTCTGTATTACGCAAGATTGTGTAGGTGTCATTCATCTGTATTCCCCATATGTATGAGTACAATGTACTTAACGTATTACACTTCATATACCTATGTCATGATAACATTTGAGTATTATTTCTTGTGGTATATCGGATGGAAACCCAGACATAAATTCCGTAGCCGATTTCGAATGGACGGTAGTACAGTCTGTACTTGGGATACAATTCCACGTACCATTTGTGAAGGTGCTCACATGTGTGCTTGTGTGGTTAGTATGTGTGCTTGTGTTTTCTTGAATATAATATGCCAATGAAGTTGTATGTTCGTCGCTCCTTTGATGTACTTTCAAGCATGCCATCTTAGATGTGAAATATATGTAAGTTTAGGTGTAAGTTTTATTTTGTACATGTGAATTTAGAAGCACGATACTCCTGGAAACAAGTGTTACTTAAACCTGATTAAATTATTACATAAATCCTTTCCTTACAAGTGGCATAAGTAAGGGACCATTCCGAACCCAAAGGTTTGAGGTCTTCCCTTGCGAGGGGTGAGTGCGGCCTTAAATCTCATTTTCCCGATTCACACCGGGTGGCGACTCCATTATTCTCCGGTTTAGTCCCCCGGACTATTCCGTACTCCCTACCAGGCCGCGAGCCCGGGACAGCATGCGTCGTCCAGTTTCTGTGTCCCACAAATCCCATAGACACATAGTCATACTACCAATGGGATTCAGAGGGGTCTATCCAGAGTGAAGTTGTTCTTGTACCATCGGTAAACACAACCTCCTATCACACTTGCATAAGTATCCAATACTTAAATATATAAGAACTATGTCGTTATGCTCCCACAACGCGCACAAGTGCAATACTAGTCTATTCCGCAGTATCGATGTCCAATCTCGATAATACTACGAGTAGGGATATTTAATGATTAAACCTTATTGGATTAATGTTGTCTCATATCTTATTAATCCGGTACTAATCATATGGAATTTTTATCATTTACATATCTTGGTAATCTAATTATAAATGATAAAAGAGCGATTTCCTTTGTCACATAGTTAATTTGTACAAAGAACACCATGTCTTTTACAAATAGTGATGCTATGGGTCATAATTATCCAACAATCTCCCACTTTGCCTATAGCCAATCACTCAAGTGTCCAACACCTGAACTATGTACGGGTCGCTCAAACTTTTGCTGAGATATAGCTTTCATCAGCGGATTTGCAAGGTTATCATATGATGCGATTTATTCGATCATCACATCGCCATGATGTCTGATCTCACGAATCAGATGAAACCGTCGAAGTACATACTTGGATCATTGATGAGACCTTAATTCCTTAGCATGTGATGTAGCCCAGCTCAGCCGCTAAAATAACTACTCATAATCCATTTAGGAATTTTATAGATCCAAAATGCTTCTTTTGCTGCCTCATCCGCAGTAATATATTCCGCTTTTGTTGTTAAATCGGCAACAGTATTTTGCATGGAAGATTTCCAGCTCACTGTTTCGTTGTTCAAACAAAATATGTACCCTGATTGCGAATTACAGTCGTCTTTATCGTTTTGGAAACTTGCATCGGTGAATCCAGTCACCTCAAGTTCTCCATCTCCATAAACTAAGAAAGCATCCTTAGTTCGTCTAAGATACTAAAGGATGTTCTTAACATTAATCCAGTGACCATCACCTAGATCGGCCTGATAGTGACTACGGATGCTCAAAGCATATGAGACACCAGGTCGCGTACATGTCATGGCATACATGATCGATCTGACTGCTTAAGCGAACAGGATCTGATTCATTGCATCTCTCTCATCTTTAGTTTCAGGACACATGACCTTAGATAGAGAGACGCCATGTGACACTGGAAGCAGCCCTTCTAGGTTGATCCACGTTGAATCTCTTCAACACTTTGTCAATGTACGAGTTCTCAGAGAGTGCCAACAACTTTTAGATCTATCCTAGTAGATCCTTATTCCTAGAATAAAGGTTGCATCTCCCAATCATTTCATGGAGAATTTTAATGAAAGCCAAGTTTTCACCGATTTTAGTATTGGAATGTCATTGCTAAGAAGCAATACATCATCAACGTATAGGACAATGAATGTTAGTACGCTCCCACTAACCTTCTTATATAGACAAGAATCATCTTCATTTTCAATGAAACCATATTGTAATATGATCTCATCAAAATATTGGTTCCAAAAATACAATGCTTGCTTCAATCCATAAATGGATCGATTTAACTTGTAAACCTTGTTTGCATGTTTTGGCACGATAAAACCGTCAGTTGTTGTATATAAACATCCTCCAAAAGGTTTACATTAAGGAAATCGGTTTTTACATCCATCTGCCATATTTCATAATCGAAATATGCAGCATTAGCAAGCATTATCCGAATGGATTTAATCATGGCAACAAGTGAAAAAGTTTCGTCGTAATCGACACCATGTTGATGAGGATACCCTTTCGATACAACCCTAGCTTTGTACGTTTGTATGTTGCCATCCATGTATGTCTTCACCTTGAAGACCCATTTGCTACCAATAGGCACAATGCCTTCTGGTACATCAACCAGTGTCCAAACTTGGTTGTATACATGGAATCCATTTCGGACTTCATGGCATCTTGCCATAAAGTGGAGTCGATACCTTATATCACTTCCTCATACGTAGCTGGTTTGTCTTCATCAATAAGATTGATATATATATATATGAGGTTAGATCAGAAACCCATACCTCTTAGGTTGTTTTCTGACTCTCTCCGACCTACACGGTTCTTGTGTATTAGAAGATTGCGGAACAGTCTCATCCCTGATAAACTGTTCTTATTCCGTGAGGGGATCGGTGTCAGGAACAGTATCACTCCGATTTTCATCGAGTTATACTTTTCTCCCACTTACCACTGCATTTAGGAATTCCTTTAAGGAAAACTGCATGGAGAGCAACAAATATTTTGTTCTCTTATGGGTTGTGGAAATAATATCCTTTGGTTTCCCTAGGATGACCTATTACAAATAGGCACTTATCCGATTTGGGTTCTAGTTTGGCACCATCCAAACATTTAATATATGCCCAGCATACCCAAATCTTCATGAATGAGAAACCCAGTTTCTTTCCTATCCATATTTCATATGGAGTCTGTTCAACAGACTTTGACAGAACCTTATTCAAAATAAGTATTGCACTGTTCAATGCGTATTCCCTGAAGGAAATTGATAGTTCAGTGTGACTCATTATTAACCTTACCATGTCCAACAAAGTTCGGTTTCTCCGTTCGGAAACACCACTCAATGAGGTGTTCCAGGATGAGTCCAATGTGAAAGAATATCAGACTCTTTCAAGTAACCTTGAAACTCATTGCTTAAGTATTCTCCACCACGGTCCGACCGTAATGTTTTAATACTTTTACCGGTCTCTTTTTCTACTTCATGTCGAAACTCTTTGAATTTCTCAAAAGATTCAGACTTGTGTTTCATAAGATACACATAACCATAACGTGATGCAACATCCATAAAGGTTACGAAGTATTCAAAACCACCTCTAGCCTAGCTAGACATGGGCCCATATACGTCACCATGAACGAGGGCTAACAACTCAGTGGCACTTACACCCTTACCACTAAAAGGTTTTTTAGGCACTTTGCCTAATAAACAAGATTCACAGACATCATATGAATTAGGATCAAATCCGTCCACGTATCCACTCTTCGAAAGTGTGGATATACGAGCCTTGCTAATGTGTCCCAGACAACAATGCCATAAATAAGTCTCAGTAGAATTACTCAATTTGAGCCATTTTTTTTGTCATGTTATATGTTTGAGATTCATTTATATTCAAAATATAAAGACCATTATTAGCATTTGTTGTACATATCAAAATGTTTTCTTTATATACAAAACACCTAGTGTTCCGGAATACAAAGGTACACCCGCAATGAGTTAAACAAAATATAGAGAAGATGTTCCTAGTCAAACTAGGTACAAAATAACAGTCACCTAATGTAATTACATGCCCCAAAGACAGGTTCAAAACATAGGTCCCATCGGCTAAAACAGCGACTCTCGTCCCGTTTCTGACTCGTAGGTCGATCTCATCTGAAGCCATTATCATGCTAATTAGCATATCCTACACATCAGTACATATGTATGTACCACATCCAGTATCAAAAATATAATTGTTAAAACCAGTAGTGGACACGTTTATTACAATAACAAACATACATGAAGTCAAAGCTTTGCCCGCCTTCACTTCCTTCATGTATGCCTTGTCCATACGGCAGTCACGCTTCCAGTGACCCCATTTGCCACAGTTTAGACAGATATCTTGGGATATGTCATTTGCCTTCCCAGAAGACTGTGACGATTTTGCCTTTGCCCTTTTTCTTCATACCCCCAGAAGCCTTCGGCCAAGCCTATGCCTTCTGGGATGTCGAATTAAGATGCGTCTTACGCTTCTTGCCCTTTTGGAAGCTCTGGCTCTGCCTCCTTGAGCATAGCCATTAACTCTCCAAGAGTTTTCTCTTGGTTCATGATAAACCCGCCCCAGCATTCGGGCAGAGACTGTAAGATCAAATCTATGGAAGTCTCGGCCTCGTAGGTAATGCCCAACTAACATAGCTGTTCCATGTCAGCAATCATCCGTGACACCTAATGCTCGACAGATGTACCCTCTGACATACGCGAGCGAAAGAGCTTCTTTTGCAATTCGTACTTCTAAGATCTAAGGTTAGATCTATGAATATCCTTTAATTTCAACATCATGATATAAGGATCTAATCCTTAGTTCTGACGACGAAATTAAGGAGTCATTGCGGCAAGCATATTGGATTGAGCACTAAAGTTATCATCACGATGAGTCTTCCTAAGCTCATGCTCTACTATTTGCTCAACTCCGGGCTCAGGCCCGATAGGTTTCCTTATGACATAGAGTAACTTCTCATCTCCCAGGACTATCCTGAGGTTCATCTCCCAATCTGGAAAATTTGAGCCATTAAAGACATTATCATCCATGACGATGTCCCTAGCGCTAATCTTTCCAGCAATCTTGATTGCAATAGTCCAATTATTCAATCAACGATATCGGGTATACTCAAAATGTAATGGTTACTATAGTCTAACTATATAACCAACTACAAGTGGAGTAGTGTGAAAACAGTCCAACTGTTTAATGAAAGCAATAAAAGATATTAGTCCAACTAATATATATTTATAACGACGATAGATAAAATAAAAAAGCATGTGTAAGCAAGTATTAAACAAAATTGAAAATTTAATACTAGCCTCCCACTATTTTTCAGTGAGCCTCTAACCCTCTGTGGAGTACTCGGGAAACCCAGTTTCGTAGTGGGCTAGGATCTTGTTAAATAACACAACCTTGACTTTTGCCAACAAGTTGTATGAAACTTAACTAGGTAGATCTCTAAGATCAATTGGATCTCATCCAATTCCTAGATCCGTTAGGTGGACCTCCAAGTCCGAGATATATATCCAATATATATTTCCTAACATTTTTCCTCTGAATCAACTAAGTCTTGGCTTTGGCTCAACAAGCTTAATGATTCCAGTTAAACATGACCATTGACAGTGGGAAAGCTTCGTAATCCACGTCGATGAACTAGAAGTGACCTTGACTTTGGCCAACAAGTCACAACCGCCCAAGACATGCGATATAGAACAAAGCTTTTGTGGTTCAAACACATCAGCGATGGACAATGGTCTTGACTTTGGCCAACAAACCAATACCAATCTTGGATCTTGAGAGAGAACCACTCAATGGAAGAAAAACTGTCTAATATTTGAGTGAGGGTTTTTCACGTAAATTGGCAACCAATTTATTATCTTTGATTAGGTGTTATCATACACCCTTAAACATGCATTCTAAAAGCATAATAAGGCGCGAATAAAATTAATAATGATATGTGGATAGATATATAACACAATTTGTTCCTAGAACAAATCTCTCATTTTCCTCTCTCCCGCTAACACTATACATTCTTCTACCCAATTACATAACACTAAAAGAAACCTCATTTAAATTGAGGGGAATTGGTGATAAGAGAAATACAAAGAGAATAGAAATAATTGGCTGGTGTAGGCACTGTATTTTTGCATGTAAGTCCCTATGATGAGTCTCATTTGGAGGCACTACCTTTTAAGTCGCGGAAGTCGCGGGAAACAGACGTCGGAAGGGAATCTGTATTTTTGTTAGATTTTATTCACTTGTTTAGCCTCAGAATCGCTTATTGTACCTCCGTTTTAAAGCACTTTTAGCCCAAAAACCCCGCAAACCATTTAACCTTGGCCCAAAACCCCTGCAAGCTACACATCTAGCCTACACACACTAAGCCCACCACCAAAGCCAACCCACACGCCCAAGCCTTAGCCCACACGCCCAAGCCCACTTAAAACACATCCAAATTAATTAAATACATATTTAACACATGACAAAATTAAATAAAATCTAAAAATCATATACCAATTTAAAATAAAATCATGCCTAATTAAAATCAATCAAGTATATTATATTCCTAACTAAACAAACCAAATTTTGTCTCCAATCAATCTTGTGTTTTCCTTACATAACACTAAATCATATCCTCCTTTAATGCACAAATCCCTTCCTTGTCAAGCAAAGATTCACCCATCCTTTTTGTCTATAAAAGAAACACATTGCCAACACATTAAACCCCTAGCTCATTCACACATATTCACACAAGAAACACAAGAGCCCATTCACGCCAAGAACACAGAAAAATCCTTCAATATTGCAGTCCAAAGCACCCACAAAAAACCCCCACTGCCGCCTAAACAAATAAGCCCTTCCATAGCCACATAGCCTCCATGCAAATCAGACACATAATCCAGCCCACTCACGCACACACACACCACCAATCAGCCCACTCATGGACACATTACTGCCTGACTCACGAACACATTGCTATCTCCCTCAAGCCTGCCAACAACGCAACCCACTCACGCCCATTACCTCTTTTACCGACCAAATCAGCTCTTTCAGCCCTCTCACGTAACCTCTCACCATTCACATTCAAACAGTAAACAAACTCAGCCCACTTCCTTCAGCGTAGCCCTCTCTTTGACCACAAAAACTACCGCACAAACCACCCAAAACTGCCTGAAACTGCACCCGAAAATTGCCTGAAACTACACCTAAAAAAAGCCCAAACCAGTCCGAAAAACCGCAAAAATAGTAGCCTAAATACAGCAAACACAGTGACCAAAAATCAGTAGTAAAACAGCAGTAAAACAACAGTGAAACGGAGTGAAGATGGTAGCTTAAGCAATGAAACAGCGGGGAAAACGGAAAATCAGTAAGCCGGAAGAGTTGCCGAGTTTTAGCCCATCCGATCGTGTAACGTGCTTCCAAAAGTCGACGCAAAAGGTTAGACCTAAGGGCACTTTTCACATCTATTTTCATTCGTATTTTATTGTTTATTATATTTTATTTGCATGATTATTGTGGAATGATGCATGTTGTGGCCCTTGAATAGATAGAAAATGTATGTATTGTGAAATGATGCATGTTGTGGCCCTTGAATCAAATGGAAAATGTGTCACCTCTTGTGGTATATAGGATGGAAACCCATAATAAATTCTGTAGCCGAATCCGAATGGACGGTAGTGCGGTCTGTACTTGGGATACAACTCCACGTACCACTTGAGCAAACGTCACATATTTCGATTTATTTTGTCTTGTTTGTTTATTATCCGTTATTTAATTTCTGCATGTTATTTGTTTGTGTAATGATGAGATAAAGCGCATGGGCTTAGTAAGTTGAATTAAAGGTCCTCCATTTCGGGGGGTTAAAATCCTTTACCACGATGCTTCGCCGCGCCGGGTGACGTATATTCGGTTGAATGTAAGATGTGTTCAATCGAGTATACAAAGTCCGATATTGTTGTCTTTATTTTTATATATATTATGTTATTAGCGCATGAGCTTAGTAAGTTGGATTAAAGGTCCTCCATTTCGGGGGGTTAAAATCATTTACCACGATGTTTCACCGCGCCGGATGACGTATATTCGGTTGAATGTAAGATGTGTTCAATCGGGTATACAAAGTCCGATATTGTTGTCTTTATTTTTATATGCATTATGTTATTAGCGCATGGGCTTAGTAAGTTGGATTAAAGGTCCTCCATTTCGAGGGGTTAAAATCCTTTACGATGATGTTTTGCCGCGCCGGATGATGTATATTTGGTTGAATGTAAGATGTGTTCAATCGGGTATACGAAGTCCGATATTGTTGTCTTTATTTTTATATGCATTATGTTATTAGCGCATGGGCTTAGTAAGTTGGATTAAAGGTCCTCCATTTCGAGGGGTTAAAATCCTTTACCACGATGCTTCGCCGTGCCGGAGGACGTATATTCGGTTGAATGTAAGATGTGTTCAATCAGGTATAAAAAGTCTGATATTGTTGTCTTTATTTTTTATGTGTATTATGTTATTAGCGCATGGGCTTAGTAAGTTGGATTAAAGGTCCTCTATGTCGAGGGGTTAAAATAATTTACCACGATGCTTTACCGCGCCTTTTAGCCCGTTATTATTTATTAGGTGTCATTTATTCATCTGTTCACGTTTGTGTCATGTTGTTACTGCATTTTGGAGGTCACTGTTGTAACCACGTTCCAACGCATTTCAGAATGCCGCACGAATGCTTGTTTTCTGTCTCAGTTCGTTCGAACGCGTTTACGAAAGCTACTCGAACGTGAACCTTCTGTTTACCGTTCGAACATGGATACGAACGTCGCACGAACGCCCACGGTAAACAGGCCCTCTTCCATCACATCTCATGCATGATTACTCATTTTGTCATTTACCTTTTTTATTGTTAATGTTCTCGCAGTTAGTCATTTATTGTGTCCACAAGATCACATGTTCATTTCCATGATGCATGTTTACACGATAGTTATCTACTTATGCTTCTGCATTCATCCATTCAACATGTTCATGAAGTTATATGCTTGTCGTTATTCCGATTTGCTTTCATGCGTGATTGTACAATTATTATCTATTGGCATGCCTTTGATCAAATGTAATGTGCTTATGACATTGTATGCTTGCCGTATTTCAATTCATCTTTATGCAAGCAAATTGGGACATAGATTATATGCAAATAGGTTGTATGCAAATTCGGACATAGATTATATGTAAATATGTTATATGCAAATTCGGGCATAGGTTATATGCAAACTTAGATGTGAGCCTTATACTTATGCATGCGAACTTAGGAGTAAATTATCCTTGGAAATAAATGTTGCTTAGGCTTGGTTAAATTATTGCACAAATCATTTCATTACAAGTGGCATAAGTAAGGGACCATTCCGAACCCAACGGTTTGAGGTCTTCCCTTGCGAGGGGTGAGTGCGGCCTTAAATCTTTGTCCCGGGTGGCGACTCCATTATTCTCCAGTTTAGTCCCCCGCGGGCTACTCCGTACTCCCAACCGGGCCGTAAGCCCGGAACAGCATGCGTCGCCCAGTTTCTGTGTCCCACAGCTGGACACGCAGGTCCAATTTAAATAAATTCCAAATTTACAACAATTTCCAAAAATTACCCACACCCATCTAATATCCATCTGATATACATTATTCAAATAAATACATCAAATTAATCTAATCCAATTAATTAATCTTTGATTAGTGACGATCCAATGTTCAAACAATGATTTGATTTGCGCGAGTCCAACTCGTTTAAGAATAAATACTCAAAGTAAGTATTCTTGAATTATATCGAACTACAATTTTAAAACCAATTTAAATTGTATCCAATACTAATTCATATTTAATTCCAAATTAAATAATTACACTTTTAGTAGTACCTTTTAGACTTGGATTCCAAATCCAATCTTTATGGGTCTCAAAGGCCCAATTAGTATCCAATACTATTCAATTAAAGTCCAATTGGCTTTCCATTAATTCTTTAGGTGTGGGCTTTGGCTATTATGGATCCAACCCAAAAGCCAAGGCCCAATTAGGAATCACCATTTACCCAAAAATCAATTTTTACCCATTAGGCCCAATTAAATTTTAAAAGGCCCAAAATTAATATTTGGACTTTATGGAAATGGTTTTAGGCCCAATTGGATCCAACCCAATTGTCCAAAACCAAACTTGGCTCAACCTAGCCCATTAGCCCAAATATAAAAAATTAGTCCAATCCAATTTTAAAGACTAATTTATCATTATCATAATATTCCAAATATCACATTAATTTAATTAAAGTGTAATTACCATAATTAATTGATTAATTTAATATTTCCAAAACATCAATTAATCAAATTAATCATACTTTAATTCTCAAATTCATGTCCAACACAAAATTGAGGCTAAATCAATCCATTCCATTATGCTTATTCTCACGGCAATTGCATAAAATAACACTCAATTTGATTTCAATCCAATTAAATCAACATACAAGATTTATTTCATGCTTTAAACATATCCAATTGTCTAATTTTCAAAAAATCACCATGAGGATTTCTAGGGTGTATTCGGCCATGCTTGTGAATTTGGGGATTTTTTATCCAATCAATTTATCTAAAATCCAATGATGCACAAATCCAATTCATCATCATATTAACAAAACCACACAATCAATTTAGGTAAATCAAGCTCCAAGCAAAAAATCTCAAATTAAAGTATATAAACCATAGAATCAAATCAAGCTTAGATCTCGCTTCGATACCATTGTAAGTGTCCTAGATATGCCACGGGATCTCTAAACGTGATTATTGTGTGAATATTACAAGATAAGTTGCGAAAATTACTTACATTGCTCGGTAGAGAAGTTCGAAATTTCTCCTCGGATGTAGAAGCTCCAAGCTCTCCTTTTGAGTTCCAAACTCTTGGGTGAGTTTCCCTATCACCTTCTTTTGACTCCCTATGTGCTAGCAAGTTGAAATTTTGCAACAAAAATTCCATGGAGAGAAGAGAGGCTCACGGTTTTGGCTTGGAAGAGAGAAGATGAATAGTTCTTTTGTGCTTTCCAAAAACATAAAGCAAAAGTTGGTGGTTGGTTTGATTAAATACAACATTTAATATTATGCCAACTACACACATCAAAAAGTGACATGTGATGTAAGTTAGTGGGTCCCACCACTTTGAATTCAAAATTCAAGTTGACATCTCCAACACACAACTAAGCTTTGGGCCTGGGTTTGTTTAATCCGATTAAACGAATTTTCAGTTGCGGCGTAATTAAATCCAATTTAATTAAACAATAATACCTAGCAAAATTATTACGAAAGTCGCTTATGAATTAATTCCAAATGAATTCGTTCGCTTGAATTAAAATCCAATTTTAATTCCGTATTGAAATCTGATTTCAATTAATATATCCAATATATTATTCTAGACCAATTAAATAAATTAAATAGAAAAATTCAATTTAACTATTAAATTTATTTTACCGATTAATTCCAAATTAATCGCGCTCTCTCTCTCTCTCTCTTCTAGACGAATTTATTCCCAGATAAATTCTTTCCGTAATTAATCCTAAATTAATTTTATCTCTCATAATTAATCCCAAATTAATTCTGTTCAAGTCAAATGTCATCGGTGAATCTTTGGGAAGCGACCCAAGAGATCCCTGGATATATTGGCAGTAAATACGGTCATCGGACTATCTGAACACGTGCGTACCCAGTACCACGTTCTTACCGATTTACAAGACATGATTGGCTTCTAGCAAAGCACCATGCCTACCCAATTCTCCAGAAATATATTCAACATGGAATATATATAATTTGTATCAGGCGTAGTATACAAAGTATTGTGTATTACGGTCCAGTATCAGATGTCACATGTTAGGCCTGGGGCTGGAATTGTGTCTGCCCCTTACGAAGCATATATCGAATCACTAGTAACTAGTCTCTTTAATCGAATAATCATGACCTAGTCATACTATCCCGATAGCTGCAACATATTAGAGTACTAGTTAGGTCTCCCTGTGTGATCATCTTCTCCATATGACTGAAGTGATACTTCCATCTTGACATCACACCCAATACACTACGATTCTCAGTAAATCCAGAAGAGGCGTACACAGAACATGTTAAAGCTCTGGACGACCAAAACCAAAGTATACTGATTGTCACAAATATTAGCGATGCAAGTCTCAAGTTAAGACCACATACACCTACCCTGATTCGGATTCCCATAGACACATAGTCATACTACCAATGGGACTCCGAGCGGTCTATCCAGAGCGAAGTTGTTCCCGGTCCAATGGCTAATAGAACCTCTTATCACACTTGCATAAGTATCCAAATACTTAAATATATGAGAACTATGTTGTTAAGCTTCCATAACGCGCACAAGTGTAATACTAGCTTATTCCGCATTATCGATGTCCAGTCTCGATAATACTATGACTAGGGATATTTAATGATTAAACCTTTCGTGGATTAATATTGTCTCATATCTTATTAATCTGATACTTATCATATGGAATTTTATCATTTATATATGCAAGTAATCCAATTACAAAATGATAAAAGAGCAATTTTCTTTGTAACATAATTAATTTGTACAAAGAACTTCATGTCTTTTACAAATAGTGATGTTATGGGTCATAATTATCCAACAACCACATCTGGAGAATTCCCTCAACAAGATGAATCCAACGGCACCGGACCACAGCCAAGATACCGCTGGACGAGCCTTCAAGCGCCGGGCACGCGCCGTCGACTTGCTGCTCACAGTCCTCACACGTCACCGAGCGTGTATGACACCTCTCGGACCAGATTCTTCCCATCATCGAGATACGCAAGTTGGACACTTTTTTTGCCCAAATCGGATCTTCGGTTGTTGAGATACAAGTCAAAAATGATAGTTATCGTTGTTTAACCGATCATCGATAACCACCAAACTTCAGCCATCACCACCACCATCAATGTGATCGTTGTGACATTTACTGACCAGTGGTTCTTTTGTTGTGAGATTTGGAGGTCGTTGGAGCTTAGTACGTGATTATTACCATTTGGGGGTGTAAACGTGAGAATTTGAAAGTTTTGGACTTAATTGTATATTGGCATGATTAAGAAGGTAAATCTGTAAGTTTTATTTTTCAGGGGTTAATAAGTAATATTTGAGAGTTTTATGACTATATGGACATAGAATGAAAGTTTTGAGGCTGAAATATAAATTTAGAAAGTTTAGAGGTAAAATCATAATTTTGATAAAGTTGAGGGACCTTATCATAATTTTATATTTTTCAGATTCTTAGAGAGGATATAGACATATAAAGGACTTTTGCGTGGATTGAGATAAGTACAGCGCATGATGATTCCCTTAACATAATTGTTTGTTGATAGATGGTTGTTGTGAAAGTCTATATATTACAGTATAGTTATTGTTACATATAAATATTATTATTATTATTATTATTATTATTATTATTATTATATTATTATTATTATTATTATTATTATTATCATTATTATTATTATTATTATTATTATTATTGTGTGTGTGTGTGTCTGTGTATATGTGTGTGTGTGGGGAGATACATATTGAGTTATTGAAAGCATGAGAAATATGAATCCATGATTGTTGAGATGAGATTGATGGATTGAATATGAGATGTGATTGTATTGAATGATGTGTGTTGTTGTGCTATGCTGTCGGATTTTGTATAATAGTAGTCAGAGATGAGATGAGATGTGATGAGAGATTATGTGAGATGATATGGTGGAAAACCTTGGGAGTTGTGATGAGGTACTCTCCCATTGGTTTCAACCCACTTACACATTCATACGAGATGATATGGTGGGAAACCTTGGGAGTTGTGATGAGGTACTCTCTCATTGATTTCAATCCACTATTATACCAGACCCGAAATAGCAACAATGTTTGATGAATGTCTCTATTGTTGTGAGATTGATTGCTTGAAATGATATTAGAGTATATGTTATTTTCACATATTATTACATATATATACATAGATATCCATATTTTATTGGTGAGGTCATGTTGAGAGTATGAGTGTTTTACTTACTGAGCTCTTTAAGCTCACCTCCATTTTCCCAAACATCTCATGTAGTTCGCCAACACAGCAGTAGCAGTACCAGGATTTTATCCACGTGCCACAGTCGCTTTCCGGGTTGGTTCAGACATTTAAGATATTATTTCCATGTTTTTTTAAGATTTGTGTTGTAAACCATAATATTGGAGATATTATGCAAGGATCTGCTAATTTGTAATCTAAGAAGTATTATTTGTGCATATTTGTTTAAATAATATGACTTATTGAATTCTTGAATTAAAGAGGTATGCGAACCCTTTTTTAGGGTTGGGCGCACTCTAGGGAGAGGGTCATGACATCGAAACCATCTAAAGAGAATATGATATTTGATTGATTTGGTTTTTTTTTTCTTTTGAAGAAATTATCTTACAACTTATAGGGAATAAATATTTAATATCGATTCCGATTATGGCTCATTGCATTGCTTCACTACATCATAATCAAGTTGCGAAATTGATTAAACTTCCTATATGAACTGTTCATTGATGCTCTAAATTGTTGTTGCAGTGAAAGCTATATGGATCGTTGTAACTTGAACATGATGAAGACTCCATCACCATCCTTGCTGATGTAGAGGAAGATACATTCCACATTGTGTTTAGTTAAGTGAGTCAGTAAAAGCAATCCCATTTTGTTGATGTTTATTTTCCAATTTTTAAGATCTCTTTTTATTGAGTTATTTAGAAGAAGACATATTTTAATGTTCTTATAAGCTTTCTGATGGATTGTAATTATTTTTGAGTGTTTTGTTAATGGTCAGAGTCGACCCTTCTCATACGCGGGTTAGGCTGCCCGCCTATGACTTCCGAATTTTTTTTATTATCGTTTATAAATAATTAATGATTAAGAGCTTCAAATTCTTTTTATTATAATATTCCACAATAGCTATGAGTCTCATAATATAAAAATTACTTAAGACCCCGAGGACACCAGGGCTAGCCCTGTTAATGGCTTCCATTATTATCATCATCTTTGGATTAAGCAGGCCTGAATTGTCGGAATGAAAATTTTCGCAATCTTTACAGCCCCATTTCATTGGCCAAAGTTTTTTTTTTTAAATTGATTTTTCATATTTTATGGTTCATTTTGTTATTCTATTCCCTAAACCCTAATTCTACCTTGTAATTGTTGGCTTATTTTTTAAAAATTTAATTGGTTTTGATAATCACTCAATTTTTTCAGTTTTTGTTTCTTTGATTTACGATATGGGATTTGTGTTATGTATGATTTTGAAACTGAATTTTTAATTGTTTATCGTATTTTTCAGATATTATAGTATAACTTATGATGTTTGTGCTTCTCTTATTATTATTTTTTTCCCAGTTTTGTCATGCAACTGCTTTTTGAATGGAGAAATCCTTAAGAAATATAAAAAAAACTTTTGTTGAAGAGTGATTTAAATCAAGTATTGGATACTCTGCCATTTGACAAATTTGATTTTTGGACTTATAATGCTTTTAGTTAACTAAAAGACATTAGCTACTCATGTCTAAATTGAAATTAGCTGGCTGAAGCAAATACCAGTTGTCAGAAGATTCAAAATAGTAGTTATCACTTGGCGATATTATTTGACGTCTGTCTAATTCATGTAAATCTAAGTTAAGTTGTTGGTCAACATCAATTAATTTAAGAATTTTTTAAAAATTCAAATGAACTCTCGTATCGCACAGACTACTAACTAGTTAATTCATAATTCAATCATGTACAATACTTTCCCACATTCATCAATTGTTTATTTTAAAGGAAAATCTGTCGGAGTTAGTGCTCGAACGCCAATACTGTTGTGATAAAAACACACACAATAGAGGAAGTGAGAGGAAAATTCTTCTTTATTATATAAACAAAAGAATTACAAAGCTTTAAACCAAAACTTTAAAAAAAAAACTCTCAACTCTCTTCTATCAACTCTCTTTACTCTCTATTACTCTGTTTCACTCACATATTTTGGGATGAATTGCAAATGGCTATGGGGCTCCTTTTATACTGCCAAAAACGTGTGCTATAGTGCAACATATTTTTTGCAGTTGGCAAAAACGTGTTGCCGTGTTGCCAACTTTCAAATTTGAAAGTTGATGCTCCTTGGCTGGAGTCATGCTGGAAACTAACTGGAAGCCAACAAATCTCCCCCTCGGTGAAGATTTGTCCTAAAATCTGAGCCGACCATCAATCATCCAAACCGGATCCTCAAAAGGATCCACCTCTGGCTGCATCTGTATGACTGCCTACGTACCATGAGTTGGGATCAAGCCAATCGTAGTTCTATGTATCTCCATACTTTGACTATATGGAGAGTTTTGTCATTCCGGCTATGGCACGACAGATTTCAAGCTTCTCTTTCGGTAAAACTTTTGTTAACATATCGGTACCATTGTCATCAGTGTGAATCTTTCTGAGTTCTAACAGTTTTGAACTCAGGACGTCCCGTATCCAGTGATACCTCACATCGATATGTTTTGACCTCGAGTGAAAAGTAGAATTTTTACCAAGGTAGATAGCACTTTGGCTATCACAGTACAGAGTGTACTTCTCCTACTTGAAACCCAATTCTTGGATAAATGTCTTCATCCATAATAATTCCTTGCAAGCTTCTGTTACTGCAATGAATTCTACCTCTGTTCTAGAGAGTGCAACACATCTCTGCAACCTTGACTGCCATGCCACAGCTCCCCCTTAAAGAGTAATTAGATACCCCAAAATAGACTTACGGGTATCCACATCATCTGCCATATCTGAATCGGTGTAGCCCATTAACACTGGCTTGTTGCTTCCAAAACATAGTCTCATTTTGGATGTGCCTCGAAGATACCGCATTATCCATTTGATAGCATTTCAGTGTTCTTTTCCTGGATTTGACATCAACCGGCTAACCAATCCAACTGCCGCTAGGTCTGGCCTTGTGCACACCATGACATACATGAGACTTCCCACTGCTGAGGTGTATGTACACCTATTTCATTTCCTCCTTCTCTGTCTCAGTAGAGGGACTCTATTGCGTACTCAATCTAAAGTGGGTAGTAAGAGGAGTGCTAACCGCTTTAGCCTTGTCCATCTGAAATCGCTGAAGTACTTTCTCGTTGTACTCCTCCTGTGACAATTATAATTTCTTGGCTTTTCGATCACGGCCGATCCTGATGCCAATAATCTGTTTTGCTGGCCCCAAGTCTTTCATTTCAAAAGACTTACTCAATTGATGCTTCAAATCATCAATCATCGATTGATTCCGACCAACTATCAACATATCATCTACATACAACAGTAAGATGATAAAGTCATCGTCAGAAAATTTCTGAACGAAAACACAATGGTCTGAAGTAGTCTTCTTGTATCATTTCTCCCTCATAACTGACTCAAACTTCACGTACCACTGTCTCGGTGCCTGTTTCAAACCATAGAGGCTTTTCTTGAGTCTGCACACATAATCCTCTTTTCCTTTGACTCTGAAGCCTTCTGGCTGCTCCATATAAATTTCTTCTTCCAGATCCCCATGAAGAAATGCGGTCTTGACATCTATTTGCTCGATCTCCATGTCAAGGCTTGCTGCTAAGCTGAGTACCACTCTGATGGATGACATCTTCACAACTGGAGAGAATATTTCATCAAAGTCAATGTCTTTTCTCTGATTGAATCCATTGACAACTAGTCTGGCTTTATACCGGGGTTGTGAAGTGTGTTTATGTTGCTTCACTCTGTACACCCATTTTTTCTTCAAAACCCGTTTGCCTTTTGGAAATTTCACCAACTCGAAAGTGTGATTGTCATGCAAAGATTTCATCTCATCTTGCATAAATTCCTCCCACTTTTCCTTGTTCTCTGTTTCCACAGCCTCCTTGTAGCTCTGGGGTTCTCCCCCGTCAGTAAGCAGCACATACTCATATGCAGAGTATTTTGTTGAAGATCATCTTTCTCTGTTAGACCTTCTTTGTGGAACTGGTGGTGTAGCTTCTGGTACTGGTGGTTGATCATGATCATCATCTCTGGGAGCTTCAACACATGTACCCTCCTGATTGGGAACCCCATCTTCAATATGTACCGGCACTGCTGTATGAGGTTCTGGATTCACATCAATATTTCTGTATTGTTGGGGCATTGTCTTTATCTATTTTTTGATATCTTATATAGTCTAATCTTCAACGAAGACAACATCTCGACTTCTGAGAATCTTCTTCTCAACAGGATCATACAGTTTGTAGCTGAAATCATCCAGACCATAGACAATAAAGACACACTGTCGCGTCTTTACATCAAGTTTGGATCTCTTGCCTTTTGGGATGTGTACAAATATTTTGCACCCAAAGACATGTAAGTGATCATATGACACTTCCTTTCATGTTCATACTTGATTAGGAACATTACCTTTTAGTGCGAATTTTGGTGACATGTTCAAAACTTGTACAGTTGTGCTGAGTGCCTCCCCCCAGAATGTCTTCGGTAGCTTGGCTTGTGAAAGCAATCTTCTAACCCTTTCGCACAAGGTTCTGTTCATCCTCTCAGCTAGGCCATTCAACTGAGGTGTCTTGGGAGGTGTCGTTTGATGTCGGATTCCTTGCATCTTGCAGTACTAATAAAACGGACCTCTATACTCTCCACCATTGTTTGTTCTGATGCATTTCAGTTTCTTGTCGGTTTCTCTCTCTACCAGGGTATGAAACTCCTTGAACACTCTCAACACTTGATCTTTTGTCTTCAAGGTGTATACCCATATCTTCCTTGAATGATGGTCTATAAATAACACAAAATAAAGTGACTCACCAAGTGTTCTTGTCTGTATCAGACCACATACATCTGAATGTATGAGACCACTTTGTTTTGATTTCTAGCCATGCAGTGTTCACACTTCTGTAAGTGTGAGTTCTTCAATCCAGAAAGAACATTCTGTCGGCGTAGTGCTTTCATCCCCGTTTGACTCATATAACCGAGCTTTTTATACCATAGCTCGGCTGACTCATTACTGTTGACAGTATTTATACTGCTATTGGAAAGTTTAGCATGCATCAAATACAATGTTGAGTCTTTCTTATGTCGTGCCATTACCATTGATCCTTTAGTGAGCTTCCATGTGCCGTCACTAAAGGTGCTACAGAAGCCTTCATCATCCAGTTTACCTGTTGAGATCAGGTTTAACCGGATATCTGGGATGTGCTTGACTCCCTTCAACACTAGCCTTGTCTCGTTGTTTGTTTCAAGGCAGATGTCTCCAATACTGACGGCTTTGGACTGGCCATCATTCCCCATCCTTACGGCACCGTAGTAACCTAGTGTGTAAGATGAAAAAAAGTCTCTGCGAGATGTGGCTTGTATAGAGGCGCCACTATATATCACCCAACTGGTCTCGTGGCTGGCAAGATTCAAAACATTTTCCTCGTAGATAATAAGGAATTCTTTGGAGGTTTTTTCAGTAGTGGCAGTAGCAACTCTTTCTTGGTTAGAGTCTGTTGGATAATTATGACCAATAGCATCACTATTTGTAAAAGACATTGTGGTTTTTGTAAAAATTAACTATGTGACAAATGAAATTGCTAGTTTATCAATTTATAATTAGATTACTTGAATATATAAATGATAAAAGTCCTTATGATTAGTTCTGGATTAATAAGATATGAGACAGTATCAATCCACGAAAGGTTTAATCATTAAATATCCCTAGTCGTAGTATTATTGAGACTGGACATCGATAATGAGGAATAGGCTAGTATTACACTTGTGCGCGTTATGGAACGGCATAGTTCTCATATATTTGGGTATTGGATACTCATGCAAGTGTAATAGGAGGTTCTGCTTACCGATAGTACGGGAACAGCTTCGCTCTGGATAGACCCCTCAGAATCCCATTGGTAGTATGATATGTGTCTATGGGAATCCGAATCAGGGTAGGTGTATTTGGTCTTAACCTGAGACTTGCATCGCTAATACTTACGACAATCAATACGCTTTGGTTTTGGTCGTCTGGGACTTTAACAGGTTATGTGTACGCCTCTTCTAGGTTTATTGAGAATCGTAGTGTATTGGGTGTTATGTCAAGAATGAAGTGTCACTTCAGTCATATAGAGATGATGATCACGTAGGGATACAGAACTGGTACTCTAATATGTTGCAACTATCAGGATAATATGACAAGGTCATGATTATCCGATTAAAGAGATTAGTTGCTAGTGATCCGATATATGTTTCGTATGGGGCAGACACAATTCCAGCCCCAGGCCTAGCATGAGACATCTGATGCTGGATCGCAATACGCAATACTCAGTATACTACGCCTGGTATAGATTATGTATTCCTTAAAAGAATATTCATGGAGAATTGGGTAGGCACGGTGCTTTGCTAGAAGCCAACCATGTCATGTAAATCAGTAAGAACGTGGTACCGGGTACGAACGTGTTCGGATAGTCCGACGGCCGGATTTACTGCCAATATATCCAGGAATCTCATTGGTCGTTTCCCAAAGATTCACTGATGACGTTTGACTCGAACAGAATTAATCTAGGATTAATTATAAGATAGAGAAAATTAATATGGGATTAATTACGGCAATAATTTATCTGGGATAAAATTTGATTAGAAGAGATAGAACGATTAATTTGGAATTAATCGATTAAATAATATATTCGATATATTAATTGAAATTAGATTTCAATGCAGAATTGAAATTGGATTTTAATTCGGGCGAATGAATTAATTTAGAATTAATTCGTAAGCGACTTTTATAATAATTTTTATAGGCATAATTATTTAATTAAATTATATTTAATTATGTCGTAACGGAAAATTCGTTAATTCAGAATTAAACGAACCCGAGCCCGAAATGTGTTAAGCGGGCCCACTCGAATTTTGAATTTAAAGTGGGGCCCACCAACTTACATCATTAGTCAACTTTATTTACTTTTTGGTGATAGAAGTTGGTGGTGATTTGGTTGATAACTTGTAAAACACATTTTTTTCATTTGAATGACATATACCAAGATTTGATTTTGGTATTCGGTAATTGACTTTTGGAAAATCAAATACACAAAATTGAAAAAACTCTCTCCTCTCCAACAAGCAAAAACTGTGAGCCTCATCTCCCTTCTTAGAAATTTTGCTTCAAAATTTCTTCTTGCTAGCACATTCAAGAAGTCATTCAAGGTGTTAGGGAAACCAATCCTTGAGTTTGGAACACAAAGAAAAGGCTTGGAGCTCTTCTTCTTCATCAAAAGTTTTGAACTTTCAACATCCAACGAAACCGATCAATGTAAGTTTTTCCGCAATTTCTTTGAGTATTCACATGAAATCATGACTTAGAAGATCCTTGGCATGTTCTAGGAACCCAACAATGGTATCAGAGCCTTTTCTAAGCATGAAATGAGTTTAGGGTTTATATACTTTAATTTGGGGTTTTTATGTTTTGAGCATGATTTCTTCAAATTGATTGTTTGGATGAGCTTGGATGATGATGAATTAGATTTATGCATCTTAAAATTTGAGGAAAATTGATTGGATAAATTTTCCCCAATTTCCTTGCTAAGGCTGAAACTATGAACCCTAGGAGTATCATGGTGATTTTTGATTTTAGACCATTGGATGTGTTTAAAAGCATGAAATAAATTGATTGTTGATTTAATTGGATTAAATCAAATTAATTGAAATTTTATGCATATTGTCGTGACTTGAGAAGCATGATATAGATTGATTTTGCTTCAATTTGTGTTGGACATGAGTTGATAAATTAAAGCATGATTAATTAGATAAATTGGTGTTTTGGAAATATTAATTTAACTAATTAATTGTGGCTAATACACTTTAATTAAAAATTAATGTGAAATTTGGAATTTTGTATTAATTAAAATTAGTCTTCAATTTTGAATTGGGCTAATATTGTTGTATTTGGGCTTAATGGGCTTGGTTGGGCCAAGTTGGTTTAGGACAATTGGATTGGATCCAAATTGGGCCTAAAACCATTCCATAAAGTCCAAATATAATAATTGGGCATTTAAATAATTTAATTGGGCCTAAATTGATTTTAGGCAAATAGGGTGATTCCTAAATTGGGCCTTGGCATTTGGGATTGATCCATATTGGCCAAAGCTCATGCCTTAAGAATTAATTAAAAGCCCATTGGACTTTAATTAAATTGACATTGGATGTTAATTGGGCATTTGAGACCCATTAAGATTGGATTTAGAATCTAAGTCTAAAAGGCACACAAATAAGTGTAATTATTTAATTTGGAATTAAATTAGAATTAGTATTGAATACAAATTAAATTGGATTTAAAATTGCAGTTCGATATAATTCAAGAATACGCACTTTGAGTACTTATTCTTAAACGAGTTGGACTCGCGCAAATCAAATCGTTGTTTGAACATTGGATGATCATTAATTCAAATATTAATTAATTGGATTAGATTGATTGAATAACATGCTTTGTATGAATACATGGATGTAATGTATGAATAATGTATATCGGATTGATATTAGAAGGGTGAGGGCAATTTTGGAAATTGTTGTAATAAATTTAGAATTTATTAAATTGGACCTGCGTGTCCAGCCTTTTATCTCTTGACTCTTTGTATTTCTCTTCTCACCAATTCCCCTCAATGTTAATGAGGTTTCTTTATTGTATTATGTAATTGGATAGAAGTTAGAATAGTGCTAGCGGGAGAGAGGAAATGGAGAGATTTGTTCTAGGAACAATTTGTTAAATATCCATCCGCATATCGTTATTATTTATTTCGCACCTTATTTTTCTTTTAGAATGCATGCTTAAGGGTGTATGATGAGACCTAATCAAAGATAATAAATTGGTTGCCAATTTACGCGAAAAACCCTCAAACAAATATTAAGTGAATTCCTTCCATTGAATGGTTCTCTCTCAAGATCCAAGATTGGCATTGGTTTGTTGGCCAAAGTCAAGATCAATGTCCATCGCGGATGCGTTTGAACCACGAAGGCTTTGTTATATATCGCATGTCTTGGGTAGTTGTGACTTGTTGGCCAAAGTCAAGGACACTTATTGTTCATCAACGTGGATTACGAAACTTTCCCACTGTCAATGGGTCCCGCTTAACTGGAATCATTAAGCTTGTTGAGCCAAAGCCAAGGCTTAGTTGATTCAGAGGAAAATGTTAGGAAATATATTGGATATATTGACATATATATTGTATATATGTTTCGGACTTGGAGGTCCACCTACCGGATTTAGGAATTGGATGGGATCCAATTGATCTTAGAGATCTACCTAGTTAAATATCATATAGCTTGTTGGCCAAAGTCAAGGTTGTGTGTTATTTAACGGGATCCTAGCCCACTAGGAAACTAGGTTTCCCGAGTACTCAACAGAGGGTTAGAGGCTCGCCGAAAATTAGTGGGAGGCCAGTATTGAATTTGTAATTTCGTTCAAATACTTGCCAAATACGCGCTTTCAAATTGTTTTCGTCATTTTATATATTTATATTAGTTTGACTAATATTTTATTATTTTTCTTGTAACAGTTGGACTGTACCCAAAATCGTTAATTGAATAGTTATCATGGGCGAAAATTTCTTTAATGGTGCGAACTTTCCTGACTGGGATATGAACCTCAGGATTGTCCTGGGGGCTAAGAAGATGCTCTATACAATAGAGAGACCTCTCGATCCTAAGCCCGGAATTGAGCAGCCGCTTGAGCTTGAGCTTTGGAAGACTCATAGCGATGACAACTCAACTGCTCAATCTGTCATGCTTGCTGCAATGACCCCACAATTTCGTCGTCAAAACAAGGGATTGGATCCCTATGAAATGATGTTGAAATTGAGGGACCTTCACTGATCTAACCTTAGATCACAGAGGTACGAATTGCAGAAGAAGCTCTTTCGCTCTCGTATATCAGAGGGTACATCTGTCAAGCACCATGTGTCACAGATGATTGCTTACATCGAACAACTGGGACAGCTAGGCATAGTCTTCAAGGCTGAGAATTCTATAGATTTGATCTTACAGTCTCTGTCTGACAGCTGGGGTGGGTTCATCATGAACTACAATATGATGAACCAAGAAAATACTCTTGGAGAGTTGATGGCAATGCTGGAAAGAGGCAGAAAAAGAGCTTTTAAAGGGCAAGAAGCGTGAGGCGCACTTTGCTTCGACATCTCAGAATGTCAGGGCTTGGCCAAAGGCTTCTGGAGGCGTGAAGAAGAAGAAGAAGAGAAAGGGCAAGGCCAAATCATCAAAGTCTTCTGGGAAGGCAAAGGACAAATCCCAAGATGTCTGCATGCAGTGTGACAAACGGGGTAACTTGAAGCGTGATTGCCGTGAGTACAAGGCGCACATGAAGGAAGTGAATGCGGGCAAGGCTCCTGCTTCAGGTATGTTTGTTATTGAAATAAACATGTCTACTTCTAGTTTTAAAAATTGGATTTTTGATTCTGGTTGTGGTACTCATATATGTACAGATGTGCAGGATCTGTAGATTAGCAGGAGACTGGCTTCAGGAGAGATCGACCTCCGAGTTGGAAATGGGACTAGAGTCGCCGTTTTGGCTGTTGGGACCTACATTTTGGAACTGCCCTCGGGGCATGTACTTAATTTATCAAACTGCTATTATGTACCTAGTTTGACTAGAAACATTATATATGTATCTTGTTTAACCCAATGTGGGTATACTTTTGTATTCAGAAACACATGGTGTTTTGTTTATAAAAATGATTTTGAGATATGCAGTTCTGATGTTAATAATGGTCTTTATATTTTGAATATAAATCAATCTCAAACATATAACATGACAAACAAAAGGCTTAAATTAAGTAACAAAGATGAAACTTAAATGTGGTATTGTCGTCTGGGACACATTAACAAGACTCGTATATCCACACTTTCGAAGAGTAGATACTTGGACGGATTTGATCCAAATTCAGATGACGTCTGCGAATCTTGTTTATTAGGTAAAATACCTAAAACACTTTTTAGCGGTAAAGGTGCACATGCCACCGAACTGTTAGCCATCGTTCATAGTGACATATGTGGGCCCATGTCTAGCCAGGATAGAGGTGGATATGAATACTTTGTAACCTTTACGGATGATGCATCGCGTTACGGTTATGTGTATCTTATGAGCACAAGTCGGAAACCTTTGAGAAATTCAAAGAGTTTCGACACGAAGTAGAAAAACAGACCTGCAAAAGTATTAAAACATTACAGTCGGACCGTGGTGGAGAATACTTGAGCAATGAGCTTCTTGATTACTTGAAAGAGTATGGTATTCTTTCACAGTGGACTCCTCCCGGAACACCTCAATTAAACGGTATGTCCGAACGGAGAAACCGAACTTTGTTAGATATGTAAGGTCTATGATGAGTCGCACTGAGCTACCAAATTCCTTCTGGGGATATGCATTGAACAGTGCAATACTTATTTTGAATAAGGTTCCATTAAAGTCTGTACAATAGACTCCATATGAAATATGGACAGGAAAGAAATCGGGTTTCTCATTCCTGAAGATTTGGGGATGTTGGGCATACGTTAAACGTTTGGATGGTTCCAAACTTGAACCCAAATCGGATAAATGCCTATTTGTAGGTTATCCTAGGGAAACCAAAGGATATTACTTCTACCACCCACAAGAGAACAAGGTATTTGTTGCTCTACATGCGGTTTTCCTTGAAAAGAAATTCCTAAATACAGTAGTAAGTGGGAGGAAAGTAGAACTCGATGAAAATCAGAGTGATACTATTCCTGGCACCGACTCCCAAATGGAACACGAACAGTTCATCAGGGATGAGACTGTACCACAATCTTCTAATACACAAGAACCGCGTAGGTCGGAGAGAGCCAGAAAACAACCTGAGAGGTATGGATTTCTGATCTCACCTCACGTAGATATTAATCTTATTGAGGATAATAAGCCGGCTACGTATGAGGAAGCGATACAAGATATCGACTCCGCTTTATGGCAAGAAGCCATTAAGTCCGAAATGGATTCCATGTATACCAACCAAGTTTGGACACTGGTTGATATACCAGAAGGCGTAAAGCCTATTGGTTGTAAATGGGTCTTCAAGAAGAAGACTGACATGGATGGCAACATACAAACATACAAAGCTAGGCTTGTAGCGAAAGGGTATCGTCAACGACATGGTGTTGATTACGACGAAACTTTTTCACCTGTTGCCATGATTAAATCCATTCCGATAATGCTTGATATTGCTGCATATTTCGATTATGAAATATGGAAGATGGACGTCAAAACCGCTTTCCTTAACGAAAATATTTTGGAGGATGTTTATATGCAACAACCTGACGGTTTTGTCATGCCAAAACATGCAAACAAGGTTTGCAAGTTAAATCGATCCATTTATGGATTGAAGCAAGCATCGCGTTCTTGGAATCAACGTTTTGATGAGATCATAAAAGAATATGATTTCGTTCAAAACAAGGATGATCTTTGTGTATATAAGAAGGTTAGTGGAAGCGCATTAACATTCATTATCCTTTACGTAGATGATGTATTTCTTATTGGCAATGACATTCTCATGCTACAATCGGTGAAAGCTTGGCTTTCATTAAAATTCTCCATGAAAGATCTGGGAGAAGCCGTTTTTTTTTCCAAGAATAAGGATCTACCGGGATAGATCTAGAAAGATGCTTGGACTCTCCCAGAGCTCGTACATTGACAAAGTGTTGAAGAGATTCAACATGGATCAGTCTAAGAGGGGACTGTTGCCAGTGTCACATGGCGTCTCTCTATCGAAGGACATGTGTTCTAAAACTCAAGATGATAGAGATAACATGAGTCGGATCACGTTCGCTTCTGTAGTCGGATCAATCATGTATGCCATGATATGTACGCGACATGATGTCTCGTATGCTTTGAGCATGTGTAGTCGCTATCAGGCCGATCCAGGTGATAGTCACTGGGTTGCGGTTAAAAACATCCTTAAGTAGCTTAGATGAACTAATGATGCTTTCTTAGTCTATGGAGATGGAGAACTTGAGGTAACTAGGTTTACCGATGTAAGTTTCCAAAGCGATAAAGACGACTGTAAGTCACAATCCGGGAAATATTTTGTTTTAACAACGGAGCAGTGAGCTGGAAATCTTCCAAGCAAGAGACTGTTGCCGATTCAACAACAGAAGAGGAATATATCGCTACAGCTGAGGCAGCAAAAGAGGCAGTTTGGATCCGTAAATTCCTTATTGGATTAGGATTAGTTCCGTTAGCAGCTGAGCTTGTTCCTTTGTATTGTGACAATAACGGGGCTATAACGCAGGCTAAGGAACCGCGGTCTCATCAATGATCCAAGCATGTTCTTCGACGTTTCCATCTGATTCGTGAGATCATACATCGTGGTGATGTGAAGATCGAGAAGGTCGCATCAGATGACAACATTACAGATCCGCTGACGAAGGCTATTTCTCAGTAAAAATTAGTGTGACATGTACATAGTTCAGGTGTTATATACTTGAGTGATTGGCTATAGGCCAAGTGGGAGATTGTTGGACAATTATGACCCATAGCATCACTATTTGTAAAAGACATTGTGGTTTTTGTACAAATTAACTATGTGACAAAGGAAATTTCTATTTTATCATTTTGTAATTAGATTACTTGAATATATAAATGATAAAAGTCCTGATGATTAGTTCCGGATTAATAAGATATGAGACAGTATAAATCCACGAAAAGTTTAATCATTAAATATCCCTAGTCGTAGTATTATCGAGACTGGACATCGATAATGCGGAATAGGCTAGTATTACACTTGTGCGCGTTATGGAAACGTAACGGCATAGTTCTCATATATTTGGGTATGGGATACTCATGCAAGTGTAATAGGAGGTTGTAGGCACTGCATTTTTGCATATCAGCCCAATGATGAGTCTCGTATGGAGACACTACCTATTTGATTGTGAAAGCCGCGGGAAACGGACGTCGGAAGGGCAAAGTTGGAAATTAGCATTTGGTCGGATTTAACTCGCTTGTTTCGCTTCGGGTTCGCTTGTTAGACCTCTATTTTAAATCACATCCAAAAACAATTAAAACATTTAAAACACATCTCACAAATTAAATAATTAAAACATTTAAAATACATGTCACAAATTAAATTAAAAAAAATAATAAAACTTAAATTAAATTAAATCACATTCACAAATTAAATCACCTTCCTAAATTAAATTAAATCCCTTTCCTAAAATACATAAATCACTCCTCTAATTTAAATAATTCACTCACCAAATTTAAATAATTTCTTGTCTTAAATAATTAAAATTAAATACACACATAAATCCATGCATAGAAACCCTAACCCTACCCTCTCACTATATAAGCAACAACAAACCCTGGACACCCTCAGCTCTCCTCTCTCTCGGCAGTGACCACAAACCAGAACAAAAGAGAAGAAAACCTAAAACAACAAACCTTAATCATCTTCAACCTCTCTCTACAGCCCTCTCTGCACTCATCAACCAACGTGAACCAAACTCCCTTCACCGTGAAACAAGGACAGCCCACTCAACTCACTGCCTCCAACACATAGCTCCACGCCTCACCTCCATCAGCCTCATTCCCTTTTCAAACTAAACACACACAGATCACAGCCCTAGCCCCTCTCGGCAGCAGCCTAAATCATCAACCCTAGTTCACGCCAACCGGCCCCTCCACTCGTCACAGCCACAAATTCACAAATCCATTTTACACGTTCACACACCACTTTGCCCCTGAACAACATGCCAGGCTCATCACAAACTGCCAACACCTAGCCCACTGACCTGCCCCTCACTTCACAACCTTCACGCCACACACTCACTCAGATCACGTCACATGCCTCTCTACAACAGCCCAGGCCACGTACCAAGCCATCACTCCACTCACGGCCTCAGTTCAACAACGCACTGTCAGCCCTTTACCAACCGACACAGCCCCCTTCACGCTAAAGCAACACAAGCCACCTCACCTTACTCACCGACACTAACTTAATCAACCCCATCACGCCAAAGAGACAACACAACAAACCCTCCTATTTCCGCATCTTCCAAGCCCTCATCAACCCTTTGCATTGCCGTGAAGTAGCCCCCACAAAGCCCCCCCACATTCACGCCTCAAGCACAAGACCTGCACCCTCACATAGCCACTAAAACACATCAACGCCACCTTAATTCCACATTGACTGCCCATAAACCTGCCGCAAACAGCCCCATTTACTGCCCAGGATTGCCGCAAATCTGACCCTGAAAATAGTCCAGAAAACACCCTAAATCAATCCCAAAACAGTGACAAAACTTGCCCTTAAACCCTTCTAAAATCGCAGCCCCTATTAGCCTCCAAACATCCCATATTTTAGCCCTCTAAGACTGCATAAACCAGCAACAAAACAGCGAGGAAGCAGCAGTGAAACGGATTGAAAACAACAGCTTGAATAGCGAAACAGCGAAGGAAAACGTTGAGTTAGTGAACTGAAAGAGTTGCGGATCATCCACCCTTCCAACGGCCATATAACGCCCTTTCGTGAGAAAACAAAAGAGGTTAGACCTGAGGGCACCCTTTTATTTATTATCTTTCGTTTATTTTATTTATTTTAAATATTATCGCATGAGAGTCGTTTGAGGCATGATGTGATTTTTGGATGAGCGGAATATGTGTTCCCTTTTGTGGTATATAGGATGGAAACCCGGACGTAAATTCTGTAGCCGAATCCGAATGAACGGTAGTGCGGTTTGTACTCGGGATACAACCCCACGTACCACTTAAGAGACACATATTTCATCTCATCCAAACTTGTGTGTGAGCATGTTGTAGTTCGTAGGTTATTTATTTGTTATTAAAGCATGATTTAGCTTAGTTAGTTGTTTATTTTTAAGCATGATTAGTTATTCGTTTTGCATTTGGAATTTGCATTAAGTTTATGTTATTGTTTGCATTTCGCATTAAATAATTGAAATATGTTCATGAGATTGACGTGTGTTGTCATGTTTTATGATGACTTACTTTCCAAGCATGCAAACTTAGACATAGGATTTATCTTTATGAGCATGAACTAGATATAGGTTGTTCTTGAGCATGTTGCGTAGATTCGGTTAAGATATTGCACAAATCACATCATTACAAGTGGCATAAGTAAGGGACCATTCCGAACCCAACAGGTTTGAGGTCTTCCCTTGCGAGGGGTGAGTGCGTCCTTAAATCTTTGTCCCGGTTCACACCGGGTGGCGACTCCATGTTATTTCATACTCCCAACTAGGCCGGGAGCCTAGAACATCGTCGTCAAGTTCTGTGTCCTACAGAGGTTCTGTTTACCGATGGTACGGGAACAGCTTCGCTCTGGATAGACCCATCGAAATCCCATTGGTAGTATGACTATGTGTCTATGGGAATCCGAATCAGGGTAGGTGTATTTGGTCTTAAAATGAGACTTGCATCGCTAATACTTGCGACAATCAATACGCTTTGGTTTTGGTCGTCCGGGACTTTAACAGGTTATGTGTACGCCTCTTCTGGATTTATTGAGAATCGTAGTGTATTGGGTGTGATGTCAAGAAAGAAGTGTCACTTCAGTCATATGAAGATGATGATCACGTAGAGATACAGAACCGGTACTCTAATATATTGCAACTATCGGGATATTATGACAAGGTCATGATTATCCAATTAAAGAGACTAGTTGCTAGTGATCTGATATATGCTTTGTGTGGGGCAGGCACAATTACAGCCCCATGCCTAGCATGTGACATCTGATGCTGGATCGCAATACGCAATACTCAGTATACTACGCCTAGTATAGATTATGTATTCCTTAAAAGAATATTTCTGGAGAATTTGGTAGGCACGGTGCTTTGCTAGAAGCCAACCATGTCTTGTAAATCGGTAAGAATGTGGTACCGGGTATGCACGTGTTCGGATAGTCCGACGACCGGATTTACTGCCAACATATCCAGGAATCTCATGGGTCGCTTCCCAAAGATTCACCGATGACGTTTGACTCGAACAGAATTAATCTAGGATTAATTATAAGAGAGAGAAAATTAATCTATGATTAATTACGGTAAGAATTTATCTGGGATAAAATTCGATTAGAAGAGAGAGAACGATTAATTTGGAATTAATCGATTAAATAATATATTCGATATATTAATTGAAATTAGATTTCAATGCAGAATTGAAATTTGATTTTAATTCGGGCGAACGAATTAATTTAGAATTAATTCGTAAGCGACTTTTATAATAATTTTGCTAGGCATAATTATTTAATTAAATCATATTTAATTATGTCGCAATGGAAAATTCGTTAATTCGGAATTAAACGAACCCGACCCCGAAATGGGTTAAGTGGGCCCACTCGAATTTTGAATTTAAAGTGAGGCCCACCAACTCACATCATTAGTTAACTTTATTTACTTTTTTGTGATAGAAGTTGGTGGTGATTTAGTTGATAACTTGTAAAACATATTTTGTCATTTGAATGACATATACCAAGATTTGATTTTGGTATTTGGTAATTGACTTTTGGAAAATCAAATACACAAAATTGAAAAAACTATATTCTCTCCAACAAGCAAAAACCGTGAGCCTCCTCTCCCTTCTTAGAAATTTTACTTCAAAATTTCTTCTTGCTAGCACATTCAAGGAGTCATTCAAGGTGTTAGGGAAACCAATCCTTGAGTTTGGAACACAAAGAAAAGGCTTGGAGCTCTTCTTCTTCATCAAAATTTTGAACTTTCAACATCCAACGAAACCGATCAATGTAAGTTTTTCCGCAACTTCTTTGAGTATTCACATGAAATCATGACTTAGAAGATCCTTTGCATGTTATAGGAACCCAACATAGTCACTATCCCTTCTGTTGTTGTCTCTGGACTACTCGTTCTTCAATTTGTAGCAATCCATATTCATATGGCATTTCTTTTTATAGTGGTAGCATTCTATATCTCTTGCTCTTGATTTACCTCGGTTCTTGTCTGATCTACCTGGGCCTCGGCTTTTACTCTTCCCCTTTCTGTTGTTCTTCTCAGTCACTAAAGCTTCTGAGGTTAAGACTGATGTCGTCCCTTACATTCTCGTCCTCTTTTCTTCCTCGAAGATTCTGGTCTTTGCCATCTCCAGTGTGACTCTCCCATCTGAAGCTAAATTTATCACTGTGGATCTAAACATTTCCCAAGATTCTGGTAACGTATTTAGGAAATTAAGTCATTTACCTCATCACCGAAGTCTATGCCCAATCCAGACAATTCTTTCATGGTGCCGAGGAAATCATTGATATGGTCCGCCACAGCTGTACCTTCATCATATTTCAACCCCATCATCTTCTTGATGGAGTACAGCTTGTTATTTCCAGTCTTTGCTCAAAAAAGCTCCTCCAGCTTTCTCCATAAGACACGTGTATTTGTATCTTCACTAATATGGTTCACTATACTATCGTCGATCCACTAACGAATAGTACTGCATGTCTTCTAGTGATGATTATTCCACCTTTCTTCGGACATTGCTTCTGGTTTCTCCTCCAGAAAAACCGATCCATCATAGTCCTTCACATATAAAAGGTCTTTCATCCTTCCTCTCCATGTGAAATAATTTGTGCTAGTCAACAAAATCATTTTTCCATTGCCCCCATCCATCATAAAAATTCAAAGTAGAATTTCAAAAAATGGAGCTCACCATTGCGTCCGGAATGGTCGAAAATGGTGGAAATGACACTTCGTTTGTCAAATTCGGACACATGGACCAAAATACAAAATTTCAGAAGTTACAGGGGTCAAAGTGAAATTTCTAAAAGTTCAGTGGCTAAAATGTAATTTCTAGAAAATATAGGGACCTTTTTGAAATTTATCAAAATTTTGCTGATGTGGCACTGGTGCTGATGTGGCAGACACGTGACGCTGACGTGTCGCTGACTGGATGACATGTGGCTGCTGACTGGTCTGCTGACGTGTCGAGCTGACTGGGCTGCTGACTGTGCGTGAGGGCTGACGTGGCTGCTGACTGGATGACACGTGGCAGATGACTCAGCGTCTTCAACCTCCAGCCGCGCGTGAACGAGAGTGGGACTCACTCCCTGGCGCGTGCGGCGTCTTCTGACCTCCGTTTGATCGCCAGAAAATACCACCGTGCTCGGCTCGATGTGAACTAGCTGATGGTATACTCAAAAAAGTTTTTTGACAACTTTCATCGGAGCCGATTTTCTGAACCGAAGCTCCGTTTCTGAGTTTCAAGATCCCTCTGTGGAACCTTAGCTCCTGATACCACTTGTTGTGATAAAAACACACACAATAGAGGAGAAGTGAGAAAAAATTTCTTTATCACACAAACAAAAGAATTACAAAGTTTTACAAAAAAACTCTCAACTCTCTTCTCTCAACTCTCTTTACTATCTATTACTCTATTTCACTCACAGATTTTGGGATGAATTGCAAATAGCTATGGGGCTCCTTTTATACTGCCAAAAACGTGTGCTACAGTGCAACATGTTTTTGGTAGTTGGCAAAAATGTGTTGCCGTGTTGCCAACTTTCAAATTTGAAAGTTGATGCTCTTTGGCTGGAGTCATGTTGGAAACTAACTGGAAGCCAACAAATACATATCGTAATTATAATACGGATTATAATTTCAAACAATGATATTTTTCATTATATTACTTAATATATGATATCACTCATTGTCTTTTACTTTTATGAGTACTGTTACGTCTTGGAATGCCTATTTACAAGAGGTTGAGTCTACCACTGAGCTAGCAATAGCAATTTCAATTATGGGGACTTCCTCCTTTTAATTTGCCTTTGGGGAGTGGAAGGAGAGAATTCTTAAAGACATTTGGATAGTCGTACTGAAAATCAAATTAATAGGCAAACGAGCAAGACGAATCGTTAATTGACATTATATAATTATATTCGCTCTCGTACACACCAACCCTTGCCTTATCTCTCGAACATGGTCGGATGTGACAGTCGGCACTACTTCTTAATCCCTGGACAATTAGACATCCAACTCATAATCACAACGACCTAATTGCAAGAGCAGAACTCTACCATCAGTCACCGTCTTTTATTATGCCCCGCCACATGGAGAAGTTTGGTGGTTACTTGGAGGGGCAGCATTTGCCACACCCTTCTCCTTCTCCCCCTCTAATTTATTATATTAATCTAAATGTGATTTAGATTGATGTACGAAGAGGACAAAGATCCTAAAATATGATCGTAATGAAATAGTTACAACGAATTGTAATTGATATTGAGAAACTAACTATATGATATATTCTTAAATAAAAATCATAATTGATGATTTACTGATACTATTCGGTTAGTAAATCCATGAGACTGGTACATGTCGTATATTGGAATATGGTCTCAATGGTTTATCTCAATGAGTCATGAGTTAAGGGAGATCGTATAAATATTTAGGTATTCATTTAGGATCAGTACTAAATGACTCACATAACCGTCAATATGAAGTCTTCTCGAGCCGAGTAGTACATGGTACTCTGACTTGAGACGCTACAGTGGTTTTATGTATGATCCTCTAAACTTTGATGTCATACATCTTAGAAATATTTTATGGTTTGCCCTTTGAATGTTCGTTAGGAAATCTTTAAAATGGAAAGCGAAAAAATAGCGGGCAATTTTTAAGAATTAAAGAATTTCCACGAATTTGTAATTTGAATTTTTTAGGTTAATTTTTTAGGTTTGATATTAGTACAAATTTGTAATATATAGTTTATTTGTTTAATTTTATTTTAGTATTTTTACTAATTTGATAATTAAACCTACTATAAATTTAATTTTGAAGCAAATTCAAAAATTTTAGATTTAGAAATTAGGGGTGGGCATTATCGGATTCGGATCGGATCGGACCGAATCCGAATCTGATCCGATCCAATTAGTATTAGTTTATTTGATCTGATAAGGTTTGATAGCCTTATCAAACTCGATCCGATAACTATCGAATCGGAACGGATTTGTTTGATCCGATTCGAATACTTAACGAATCGGATAAATCCGATTCGATAACGGATTCAAATCCGATAGAGAATCCGATTTGATAATGAATCCGATAGTGGATTCGATTTGATAACGGATCTGATTCGATAACGGATCCGATTTGATAAAATTGATTTGAATTTTAAGTTATCTGATCTGATTCAATAAAATTGTTATGAATTTACAAATTTTCAAATAAATTTTTCGAATCGGATCCGTTATCAAATCGGATTTGTTATCAAATCGAATCTACTATCGGATTTATTATCAAATCGGATTCTCTATCGGATTTCGAATCCGTTATCAAATCAGATTCCTTATCGGATTCGAATTTGTTATCAAATCGGATAAAATCTGATTCGATCCGATAGTTATCAAATTTATCTGATCCAATCCGAAATTCGACAAATGAACCAAACATGATTCGATTGAGTTCAATAGCCAAATCCAATCCGATCCGATCCCCACCCCTATTAGAAATTAAAAAAAAAAAAATCCACTAATATCTATATCCATATCCAACTTTTAAGAATGAACATGTATATGGATATCTTGGATAATTATGGATTTGGACAAGGATATCAATTATCTATGTCCAAGTTGGAAATTTGCCATCTGTCATGGGTTCGAATCTAGGAGTGTATTTCTTGTAAGAGCCTGAGGCAGTCAGAAGTTTTATCTGCTGCATTTAAATTCAGATAAGATGATTTAGCGGCGAGATTTCCAACGTTTTCCAAAAAAAAATATGTCAAAACAATAGAATCTCATTAAAAAAAAAAAAAAAAAAAAAAAAAAAAAAAAAAGAAGAAAAAGAAGAAAAGAAAGAAAGAAAGAAAGAAAAGAGAAGAAAGAAAGAGTGAGAAAGTGGAATAAATAGAAGTACGATCCTGTGAATTGTGAAGTACCGCACAAACAAATTATAGTACACTGTCGCAAACCTATACAATCATCAACCTAAAGGCTTTCCATTGCCATAGGTGCAAAGGAGACACTCTTTGGTTTAAAAACACGATACCCTACAAAAACAGACACACACAACGAGACTGCTGAGAGTAGAAGGGCAAAGACACTGGCTGTACTAACCCCTGAGCTACCTTTGGATGACTTGGATAACAGAGAACTGCCTGAAGAAATATCCAAAGGTACCCAATCGCAGTTAATAGTATAGTGCCCTGATCCGTGCCATGGGTTCCCCTCAACTGGATACCAAAATGCAACAGACATTTTGCTTGATTCTCCGATTTTAAACTGCACGTCCTGCCAGTGGTGAAGAAAACAAATCATTTAGAAAGTCATTGCAAGGTAATTTCTTAACTAGAAAATTTTAGATTATACAGCAGCGTGATCATTTAATATACTCGTGATAATTTGCTAGCCAATGTAAGCATTATTTCCATCCCCGAAATGACTTACAGCAAAAATTCCTTGTTCAATGCGCAGCTTTTTAATCTCATCATTTGGTTAAAAGTAGGAGGTAGTTACTATTATGAATCATGAACAACATCAAGGCTATGCTAGTAGTGTTGCAGATTACAGTTAAAATCTATAATCTATTTTCTTTGACAACCAAAAAGATTATCCAGAAAGCTATACACATCCTTTAAAAGATTTGGAAGAGTATGCTAGTTAGACTTAAAAGAGTGTCTTTTGCAGAATTCTAGTTAGCTCAAAATGTTGAATGCAACAGATGAGTATCCAACCTGCTGGATTCGATCCATGGTTCTCAAAGGTCTTGAGAATCAAAATAGTATGTGCCCTTTTGACCGTCTGATGAATATGGACTGTCCTCTTCCACAAACCTGGGGAGGCAAAGCTTGAGTATTATTCCAGAGAGAAGAAAATTAAAATATAACTAGGATTATAAGAACTCATAAATTAAGATGATGAACACAAATCACATCTGATGCAAACATGAGGTTAAAATGTTTCAACACACTACATCATGCTAAGTTGAAAGCCAAAGAGTGCTTTCCCTAGTTCAACAGTCAGTCTCCATGGGAAAAGGTCATAATGATTAAAGTAATTTCATTGCATTATTAATTCAGACTCTAGCTTGTCCACATCAGTAAATGCAGGGCACGGCACCTTAGCCTGCCTAAAAAGCAATAACCACATGGATTAAATATATAACTGCTCTACTGTTAGGGGGAAAATATAATATATGTACGTATGTTGTTGGACAATTATGACCTATAGCGTCACTATTTGTACAGATCATAGTGTTGTTGTACAAATTAACTATGTGACAAAGGAGATTGCACTCTTATCATTTGTGATTAGATCACCTAGATAGATAAATGATAGGAGGTCCCTGTGATTTGTTCCTGGGGGAGAATGATATGAGACAGTATCAGTCCACGAAGGATAAATCATTAAACATCCCTAGTCATAGTATTATCGAGATTGGACATCGATAAATACGTAAAAGACTAGTATTACACTTGTGCACGTTGTGAGGGCACAACAACATAGTTCTCATATATTTGGGTATAGGATACTCATGCAAGTGTGATAGGAGGTTGTGTTTTACCGACGGTACGGGAAACAGCTTCGCTCTGGATATACCCCTGCGGAATCACATTGGTAGTATGACTATGTGTCTATGGGAGTCTGCAATCAGGGTAGGTGTATTTGGTCTTAACCTGAGACTTGCACCGCTAATACTTGCGACAATCAATATACTTTGGTTGAGGTCGTCCAGGGCTTTAACAGGTTCTGTGTACGCCAATGCTGGGTATATTGAGAATCGTAGTGTGTTGGGTGTGATGTTAAGACGGAAGTATCACTCCAGTCATATGGAGATGATGGTCACATAGTATACGGAACTCGTTCTCTTAAATGCTCGAGCTATCGGGATATTATGACTTGGTCATGTATATCCGATTATAGAGACTAGTTGCCAGACATCCGATATGTGCTTCGTACGGGGCAGACACAATTCCAGCCCCAGGCCTACCACGTGAACATCCGATACTGGATCGACATACACAATACTACGGTATACTACGCTTGATATAGATAGCTTATTCCTGTAAGCATGTTTCTGGAGAATTGGGTAGGCATGGCGCTTTGCTAGAGGTCAACCTTGTCTTGTAAATCGGTACAAACGTAATACTAGGTACTTACGTGTTTGGATAGTCCGACGACCGTATTTACTGCCAACATATCCGGGGATCTCATGGGTCGCTTCCCGAAGATTCACCGATGACGTATGACTCGCACTTTAATTAATCTGGGATTAATTAGAAGAGAGAGAAAATTAATCTGGGATTAATTACGGAGATATTTTATCTGGGATAAAATATTAATTAAAGAGAGATAACGATTAATTTGGAATTAATCAATAAAATAATATATTCGATATATTATGCGAAATTGGATTTCGACGCGAAATTAAAATTAGATTTTAATTCGGGCGAACGAATTAATTTAGAATTAATTCGTTAGCGACGTGAATAGTGATTTCGCTAGGCGTAATCGTTTAATTACGTCGCAACGGAAAATTCGTTAATTTGGAATTAGCGAACCCGAGCCGGGATTATTTGCGAGCGCATTCGCATTTCGAATTCGAGTGCGGCACACAAGTCAAATCGAGCGTCAAATCACATGTCACTTTGAGTGATATGACAATTGATTGATTGATTTGAGTGATTGATGTGATAGTTGAAAAGCAATAATTGCTTTTTGCTTTTTGACTTTTTGATAAATGGAAAATGTTTTTGTGTATTTGTTTTGTTTTTGGAAAATAAAATAAATATAAAAAACAAAAGCATTTTCTTTTTCTCTCACCCACTCACGGTTTCTTCTCTTTTCCCTCCTCTCTCTCTCGGCTTGGAGCCTAGCCTTTTTCTTCTTCGATTTTTTCTGGTTTGACCGAAAGCATAAGAGAAGAAAGAAAATGATTTTGTTGCAAAATCTTGTGCTAGCACACACCTTGAGTTATACAAAGGTGATAGGGCAGTGTTCTTGTGAGCTTGGAAACCGATTTTGAAGCTTGAAGCTTGGAGCTTCAATGGAGTCATCAATGGCCGGATCTTCAAGGAGAGCAAGAAGCAGCAAAACCGAGCAGTCCATCAGCCAAGGAGCTTCACTGCCGCGAGTTTGAGAGGGTTGAAGACTTGTGTTCATCGCGTTGCAAGAACCGTTCAATGTGAGTATGTATTCCGCCTTACTCCTTTGTGTATTCATGCGTTTTTCATCTTGATTTCATGATCTTGGGACCTAATCTAGAAACCAACAATGGTATCTATGAGCTTTGATCAAGCATGAAAAAGTTAGGGTTTGAAATTGGGTAAAATCAATTGAAGCATGATTTGGTTAAATTGATTGATTAAGTATGCTTGTATGTTGATTAATTGAAGTTGTGCATGATCAATTTCATGAATTGGATTGGATCCATTTTTCCCCAAATTTTTGGGCATGGCCGAAAATCATATGACACCTAATGTCTTGGTAATTTTTGTTTGTTTGATCATTGGATGACTTAAAACAATTGGGTAATGTTAATTTGAGGTTTAATTGGATTGAATTTTGAATTGAACAAATTTCCCCAAATTATAGGCTTGGCCGAAAATGATGATTTTTTGAAATTCATTGTGATTTTTTGATTTGATTCATTGGATGAGTTGAATTGATTTGGGAAATAATGATTGTGGATTCAATTGGATTGAAACCGAATCGGATAGAAAAAAACCCCTAATTGCCGAGAACAATAGCATTGAAAAATAGGTTTGATTTTGATTAAAATTGTGTTGGACACTATGTGTTGTGAAGTGCATGATTAATTAGGCTAATTGATGTTTTAGAAATATTAATTGGGTGATTAATTGTGTATTACACTTAGGTTAATTAATTATGGAATTTGGAATTTTATAAGTTAATTAATTGGCTTGTTTTTTTGGAAATTGGGCCTTAAAGGTTGTAATTGGCTTTTGGGCTTGATTGTACCAAGTTAGGTTTAGGCCAATTTGGTTGGATCCAATTAGGCCCAAAACCGAATCCATAAAGTCCAATTATGACTTAATAGACCTTAATTATTTAATTGGGCCTAATGGGCCAAGATTGATTTCTGGGCTTATGGGGTAACTCCCGGATTGGATTTTGGTTATCGGTTTGACCCAAGTTGACCAAAAGTCCACGCCTTAAAGAAATTAATTAAAAGCCCATTGGACTTTAATTAAATAAACATTAGATGTTAATCGGGCTTTGAGACCCGTTGCGATTAAATTTGGAATTTAAGTCGTAAAGGTTCGTTAATAAAAGTGTAATATTTAATTTGGAATTAAATAGTGAATTAGAATTAAATGCGTATTAAATTGGATTTAATTATGTAATTTAATTTAATTCAAGAATTTGTACTTTGAGTACTTATTAGCAAAACAAGTTTGGCTCGCGCAAAATCAAATCGTTGTTTGAACATTGGATGATCACTAATTATCAGATTAATTAATTGGATTAGATTGATTGATAACATGCTTGTGTGAATACATGGTTGCGATGCATGAATAATGTATATCGGATGGATATTAGTCGGGGGGGCAATTTTAGAAATTGTAATAAATTTGATTTATTAATTGGACCTGCGTGTCCAGCCTTATCACCTTTATACTCTTTGTATTCTCTTCTCACCTATTCCCCTCAATGTAAATGAGGTTTCTTTAGAAGTGTAATGTAACGGGGTAGAAGTAAATACATGTGCTAGCGGGAGAGCGAAAGAGAGATTTGATCTAGGATCAATGTAAAGTATTCATCCGCACATCATTATTATTTTATTTCATATGCGCTTTATTATGTGTTTAGAATGCATGTTTAAGGGTGTATGATGATGAGACCTTAACAAAGATAATAAATTGGTTGTCAATTTGCACACGAAAAACCCTCGCTCAATATTAAGCGTCTTTCCTTCCATTGAGTGATTCTCACTCAAGATCCGAGACGGCATTGGTTTGTTGGCCAAAGTCAAGGCCTTTGTCTGTCGAAGATGTGTTTGAATCACGAAGGCTTTGTTCCATATCAGTGTCTTGTCCAAGTTGTGGTTTGTTGGCCAAAGTCAAGACCACTTCTTGTCCATCTACATTGATTACGAAGCTTTCCATTGTCAATGGGTCGCGCTTAACTGGGATCACTAAGTTTGTTGTGCCAAAGCCAAGGCTTAGTTGATTCAGAGGAAAAATGTTAGGTAATACATTGGATGTATTGGCATATATAAGATATATGTTTCGGACTTGGATGTCCCCCTACCGGATCTAGGAATTGGATTGGATCCAATCGATCTTAGAGATCTACCTAGTTAATTATCATACAATTTGTTGGCCAAAGTCAAGATTGTGTGATATTTAACTAGGAAACACGGTTTCCCGAGTACTCGATAGAGGGTTAGAGGCTCGCCGAAAAATAGTGGGAGGCAAGAATTGAATTTGCAATATTCGTTCAATTACTTGCCATACGCGCTCATTCAAATTATTTCGTCGTTAAATTAAATGTTAGTTGGACTAATATTTAAATTGTTGTTTTAATAAACAGTTGGACTGTATTATAGTTGATTATATAATTGGATTATAGTAATCAATATATTTGAATTAATTAATTTCAATTTACAGTTGATTTTATAATTAGATTATAGTAATCAATGTAATTGAGGTTAATTGATTTAAATTATATTTGATTGTATAGTTGGACTATAATAATCAATATAATACATAGTACCACAAATCGTTGATTAAATAGTTTGACTATTAGAATCAAGATAATATTGAAAGATTGGCATTTAAAAACATAATCTTGGGGAAAATGTGTTTAAATGGTTTAATTTTCAAATTGTGAATAATTTCAGAATGGCCCTGAAAAATTATAAGTTAGTTTATTTGATAAAATAACGTATTATGCCTAAAGCGCGGAGTTAAGCAAATAAGTGGAACATGATATTTGGAATATTCGTGTAATGATAACTTTAGTGCTTAATCCATTATACTTGTCAAGTAGACTCCTTAATCTCTGAATCAGAACTAAGGATTAGATCCTTAAAGTATGATAATGAAATTGAAGGATTTTCATGGATCTTTTTTGATCTTTGAAATACTAAAATTACAATAAATAATTCTTGGAGAATTAATGACTAATCTCGAGGAGATAAACTCAATGTTTGCAATAAGGCAAATAGCGTAAGGCGCACCTTACTTCGATATTCCAGGATGCCAAGGTTTGGCCAAAGGCTTCTGGAGTGTGAAAAATGGCAAAGGCAAAATCATTATAATCTTCTGGGAAGATAAAAGACATATCCTAAGAAGGAATTGAAGATGAGCAAGGCTCTGACTTCAAAAATGATTGTCATAATTATGTTCACAGCTAGTATTAAAATTAGATTTTAAATACTTAGTGTGGTACATAAAATATATGTATTGATGTTCAGAATCTGTTTTGAACAGGATACTGACTTCAATTGAGATTTATCTGCAAATTGAAAACGGGACGAAAGTCGCTGTTTTAACCGTAGATACCTGAATTTAGGAACTACCTTCGGGTATGTGCTTAAATTAGGAAACTGTTATAATGTAACTAGTTTGACTATAACATTATCTCTATATCGCGTATAACCCGCTGCGGGTGTACCTTTATATTCTAGAACACTAAAGTGTTTTATTATATAAAGATGATATTGAGATAAACACATTAGATGTGAATAACATAATTTATATTTTGAATATAAAAATATCTCAAATATATAACATGACAAACTAATAGCTCAAACTGATTTGATCAGGTTGAAACTTGTATGTGGCATTGTTGTCTGGGACACAATTAAACAAGACTCGTATATCCACACTTTCGAAGAGTGGATACTAGGACTGATTTGATTCCAATCAAATAAAGTCTACGAATCTAGTTTATTGGGCAAAGTGCCTAAAACACTATTTACTTGGTAAAAGTGCCAGTGCCACCGATCTGTTAACCCTAGTTCATAGTGAAGCAGTGGGCCCATGTCTAGCTAGGTTAGATGTGGATATGAATATTTCGTGACCTATACGGATGTGGCATCGCGTTATGGTTATGTGTTTCTTTTGAAACACAAATCGGAAACTTTCACAGTTTCGACACGAAATAGACAAACAGATTGGCTAAAGTATTAAACCATCACGGTTTGACCATGATGAAAATACTTAAGCAATAAGTTTCTCATATACTTGAAAGAGTATAGTATTCTTTCAATGAGGACTCCTCCCGGAACACGTCATTTTGACGGTGTGTCCGAACAGGATTTACCGAATTTTGTTAGACATGATAAGGTTAATCACGAGTCGCTCTGAGCTACCATTTCCTTCAACGGATAAGCTTTAACCAGTGCAAGAACTTATTTTGAATAAGGTTCCATAATATCTATTTGACATATATCATATTAGATATGAACGGGAAAGAAACCGGGTTTCACACTCCTGAATATTTGGGTATGCTAGGCATACGTTTGGATGATACCAAACAAAAACCCAAATTGAATAAGTGTCAAATGTAGGTTATCCTAGGGATACCATAAGTATTGTACTTATACAACTCACGAGAGAACAATTTAATTGTTGCTCACCATGCGGTTTTCCTAAGAGAAATACCGATATGCAGTGGTAAGTGGGAGGATAGTAAAACTCGGTGAAAATCGGAGTAATACTGTTTAAGGCACCGAATCTTAATGGAACATAAATAGTTCATCAATGATGAGACTATTACCAATAATCTTCAAATACACAAGAACCGCGTAGGTCGGAGAAAGAGTCAGAAAACAACCTGGGGTATGGGTTTCTGATCTAACCTCATAAAGATGTCTATCTTATTGAGGTATACCAACTGACTACGTATGAGGAAGTGATACAAGGTATCGACTCCCTATTATGGCAAAGTGCCATAAAGTCCGATATGGATTCCATGTATATCAACTATGTTTAGACACTAGTTGATGTACTGTAAGGCATTGTGCCTATTGGTACTAAATAAGTCTTCAAGGAAGACATACATGGATGGCAACATACCATCGTATTAAGCTAGGCTTGTTATCAACATTGTGTTGATTACGACGAAACCTTTTAACTGTTGCCATGGTAAATCCATTTCGACAATGCTTGCTAATGTTGCATGTTTCATTCATGAAATGTGGCAGCTGAATGCCAAAACCGTTTTCCTTAACGGAAACCTTTCGGAGGATGTTTACAACATCCTGACGATTTTGTCGAACCATAACAAGCAAACTAGGTTTGCAGGCTATTCGATCCATGTATGGATTGAAGCAAGCATTAGGTTCTTGGAATTATCGTTTTGATGTAATCATAATAGTTTATGATTTAATTCAAAACGAAAATAATTCTTGTGTATATAAGGAGGTTAGTGGGAGCGCACTGACAGTGAAAGTCCTGAGTAATGATGATATATCATTTCTTGGAAATGATATTCCCATATATAATCGGTGAAAGCTTGGCTTTCATGATAACGACTATAAGTCGTAACATAGGTACTATACAATAGTATGACGGAACGTGAGCTGGAAATCTTCCAAGCAATATATTGTTACCGAATAAACAACAAATGCGGGTTATTGCTGCAGCTGAGGCAGCAATAGAAGCCATTTGGGTCGATAATAAATCTAATTAGATTAGATATAGTTCTGTTAGCAGCTGAGCTAGGCGTCAGCACAAGCTAAAGAATTAATGGTCTCATCGACGATCCAGATACTTATTTTGATATTAATCTGATTCGTTCGGATCATACATCGCGGCGATGTGATGATCGTATAAATCGCATCAGATGATAATCATACAAATCCGCTGATGAAAGCATTTTCTCAGCATTTTGAGCCAACCGTACATAGTTCGGGTGTTAAGCACTCGAGTGACTGGCTATAGGCCAAGTGGGAGATTGTTGGACAATTATGACCCATAGCGTCACTATTTGTACAGATCATAGTGTTGTTGTACAAATTAACTATGTGACAAAGGAGATTGCACTCTTATCATTTGTGATTAGATCACCTAGATGTATAAATGATAGGAGGTCCCTGTGATTTGTTCCTGGACGGAGAATGATATGAGACAGTATCAGTCCACGAAGGATAAATCATTAAACATCCCTAGTCAGAGTATTATCGAGATTGGACATCGATAAATACGTAAAAGACTAGTATTACACTTATGCACGTTGTGATGGCACAACAGCATAGTTCTCATATATTTGGGTATAGGATACTCATGCAAGTGTGATAGGAGGTTGTGTTTTACCGACGGTACGGGAAACAGCTTCGCTCTGGATAGACCCCTGCGGAATCCCATTGGTAGTTTGACTATGTGTCTATGGGAGTCTGCAATCAGGGTAGGTGTATTTGGTCTTAATCTGAGACTTGCACCGCTAATACTTGCGACAATCAATATACTTTGGTTGAGGTTGTCCAGGGCTTTAACAGGTTATGTGTACGCCAATGCTGGGTATATTGAGAATCGTAGTGTGTTGGGTGTGATGTTAAGACGGAAGTATCACTCCAGTCATATGGAGATGATGGTCACATAGGATACGGAACTCGTTCTCTTAAATGCTCGAGCTATCGGGATATTATGACTTGGTCATGTATATCCGATTATAGAGACTAGTTGCCAGACATCCGATATGTGCTTCGTACGGGGCAGACACAATTCCAGCCCCAGGCCTACCACGTGAACATCCGATACTGGATCGACATACACAATACTACGGTATACTACGCTTGATATAGATAGCTTATTCCTGTAAGCATGTTTCTGGAGAATTGGGTAGGCATGGCGCTTTGCTAGAGGTCAACCTTGTCTTGTAAATCGGTACAAACGTAATACTAGGTACTTACGTGTTTGGATAGTCCGACGACCGTATTTACTGCCAACATATCCGGGGATCTCATGGGTCGCTTCCCGAAGATTCACCGATGACGTATGTCTCGCACTTTAATTAATCTGGGATTAATTAGAAGAGAGAGAAAATTAATCTGGGATTAATTACGGAGATATTTTATCTGGGATAAAATATTAATTAAAGAGAGATAACGATTAATTTGGAATTAATCAATAAAATAATATATTCGATATATTATGCGAAATTGGATTTCGACGCGAAATTAAAATTAGATTTTAATTCGGCCGAACGAATTAATTTAGAATTAATTCGTTAGCGACGTGAATAGTGATTTCGCTAGGCGTAATCGTTTAATTACGTCGCAACGGAAAATTCGTTAATTTGGAATTAGCGAACCCGAGCCCGGGATTATTTGCGAGCGCATTCGCATTTCGAATTCGAGTGCGGCACACAAGTCAAATCGAGCGTCAAATCACATGTCACTTTGAGTGATATGACAATTTGATTGATTGATTTGAGTGATTGATGTGATAGTTGAAAAGCAATAATTGCTTTTTGCTTTTTGACTTTTTGATAAATGGAAAATTGTTTTTGTGTATTTGTTTTGTTTTTGGAAAATAAAATAAATATAAAAAACAAAAGCATTTTCTTTTTCTCTCACCCACTCACGGTTTCTTCTCTTTTCCCTCCTCTCTCTCGGCTTGGAGCCTCTTTTTCTTCTTCGATTTTTTCTGGTTTGACCGAACGCATAAGAGAAGAAAGAAAATGATTTTGTTGCAAAATCTTGTGCTAGCACACACCTTGAGTTATACAAAGGTGATAGGGCAGTGTTCTTGTGAGCTTGGAAACCGATTTTGAAGCTTGAAGCTTGGAGCTTCAATGGAGTCATCAATGGCCGGATCTTCAAGGAGCAAGAAGCAGCAAAACCGAGCAGTCCATCAGCCAAGGAAGCTTCACTGCCGCGAGTTTGAGAGGGTTGAAGACTTGTGTTCATCGCGTTGCAAGAACCGTTCAATGTGAGTATGTATTCCGCCTTACTCCTTTGTGTATTCATGCGTTTTTCATCTTGATTTCATGATCTTGGGACCTAATCTAGAAACCAACAGTATGTTGTATGTATGTATATATGTATATGTATCCATGACATTTGAGAATGGGTGCAGGTGTCAGCCATGCAAAGAGACCATCCCAAAGGCTAGCATCTTGTACAGGCTCAAAACCTTTCCCAATTTTACAAGCAGCTTAAAAGGTCCTGTCTTGGGCAAGCAGTTGATGGCCTGTGTTGATTATCCAACTACAAACATACATGAAAAACAGAATGTAAATGTCAAACCCTAAACAAAAGAATAACCACCTGAATGAACGTTGAAGATACTGTGCCACCATGCTCCTTTCCAATCATTCTGTGCACTAGAATCATTCCCTGAAATGGATAAGGCCAACCATAATGATCATAAAAAATTATAAATCATTTAAACTCCATGGAGACAAGAAGAAGATACTTAAAGAAGAAAGTTATGCAGATTATATAAATATGTGTCAGTGTGGAGAGACAGACTTCTTTCTTCTTCTTCTTTTTTTTTTTTTTTTTTAATTAATTTCTCACAACAGAACATATAGAAGAGATTTGTTTCAAAGCATACCGACATGCATCAGACAACTGCTTGTTGACAAAATTATCATCTTAATGAAAATGCAAAAGCTATTAACATGTAACCATAGATTGCTTTCTATAACAAAAAAAAACTTTTTGTTCAGCTTGCTATAAGTATTGACAACTTTAACATGCATTCCATTAAGAAATGCAATATTAACTCCATATGCATTGGAAAAGTACGTCTCTTAGACATGCCAGCTTCAATTAACCCAATACAAAAGAAACAAAAACTATAGCCAATTGACAAGTTCCTCATTGATATGTGCTTTCCCCTACTTTTCTTCAGAGTAGGAACAATTGTTTCTAAATCCCATTGAAGTTGCATTGTAACTTCACTGTTGCTAAATCCTTTCTATAGTGCATAGCTTCAAGCCATTGGTCAAACCTTCAAAAAGTATTGTGAATCAATATTTATGCTTAAAGATGGGTGTGCAAAAGGCCAAAGGTAAACCCTTGCTATCCTAAAATAGTTCTACATCTTAAATGGGAAAGAGACATTTGATAGCTTGATATGTGTGGTGTGGGCAAACAAGATGTATACAACAATTTATATTCTGATTTAGAATAATAGGATATAAGTTGAATCATTTGCTAGCTTATTTATATGGGTAAATGAGATACTGCAAAAATTTATAATTTTATTATTTATATTAAGATTTAGAATAAGAGGATATAAGTTGAAGGCTGAAACTAGAAGGAAATTCATTAAAAACACAGATCAAATGAGATATTTGATTTATGTAAAGGCAACTAAAAGAAAAGAAAGGAAACAATAACACAAAATAAGTGTAGTGATGGTGACAGAAAGGTAACTGGAAAAAATTAAAAGGAAGACAACTGGGCAAACTAATGAAGTGGAAGACAAATATTAGTATTCTCATTAAATAATAGTTGAACATTGTCAAATGGATTAAAAATAAATGTGATTGTCCTTGGAGATCATTATACACTATGAAATAAGTGATTCATACATATTTCAGTAATTTTTAATTCTCTTTACGGTGGGTGCCGACATTTGGGAAATGTGAAATGGACTATCTCACATATGCTAAAAAGATAAGATTTGCTTTGGAGGAAAGTTGAGCATTCAACGCCATCTTGATGACTGTGCAGTCACTTTCTTTAGTGTGGCTTACCCACTTTATTTTTCTTTTCTAAGAGTATTCTAACCTCTTCTAGTATGTAACCATAATTCATTTGTGGCTAAGAAACATTCTAGAATGGTTTAATTTTATACCTGAAGGGCCCATTCCATCGAGGTATCTACAGTGTGGGGTCCAAGCATAAACATCAACCAAATGGCCAAATCTGTTCACCAGAAAAATAAAAAAAATAAAAATAAACAAAGATTACAAAACGAGTAAATTACATAAGCATGCACCAGCAAAGCATATAGCTGTGTCTTAATGAATTAGGTTGTACTACAATTGTACAGTTGTACTTCACCTGTCACCTCCATTTCCTTCTCTATTATCTACAGGATTGCCACCATAAAGTCGTCCAGGAATAGCACTTCCAATAGAGAAATGCATAATGTCAACTTCATGACCTTTGCAAGTCTTGCTGGTGCAAGAACCAGTTCCTTCTTTACAACCACCCATCTAATAACACATAAATTTTCACAATTTTAATCCAGAAGTAAATAAAGGACAATACAATAAATTGAAGTAGACATCATAAGAGATGAAGGTAGCCATATCAAAGAAATCAGTAGGATAACTTACATTGTGGTAGGTGGCATCTTCACCTATTTGAAACATGAGAGCAACGGATGGGCATTTGTTGTTTTCTCTGCATCATGAAAAACAAATACATTTCAATAAAAGCCAAACAATTGACATAATTACCAAACCTAATTTTCACTCCATAGAACAGCCCCAAAAGCAAACAACGATACAAATTTGGATGTGAGCATGAATCATGAAGATGAAATCTCAATCAAATAATAGACATAAAGCTAATATTCCCCACTAAAATTTAAAAACAAACTTGTATTGATATGCAAGATCAAATTGTCACCAATATTGGATATTTGAAGTAGATCAAACCAAAAGCAGATTATATACAGCAGCAAGTGCCACGGATCAAACACATAAGGATCTTCAATACAAATCGAAACTTACCCTTTAGAATACACATACTCTCCATCAACTTGCAACAACAAGTATACATCATGACCATCATGCAACGCCTGCAATAACCAGACAAAAAGGTTCACTAAAATTGTTTTTTTATTTTTTTTTAAAAAAGTCACTTCAAAATCAATTAAACACTAGAGTAAAACAACACCGTATCATAAAAGTACCAAGAGAGAACATTAAACAAACGCTTTCAAGGACATTAATGATATTTAATTTGAATAAGCAAAAAAACAAAATTCTTATAAAAAAAAAAAAAGAAGAAGAAGGTACCTTAACGTTCAATTTTCCGCCTTTATACTCGTGTTCAGCGTGAGGGTCAAGGGCAGGGAGGAGAGGGAACTCAGAGCCGTCAATGTCTTCCCAATCATCGGCGTGGCCATCGAGTGTGATGAGTCCAGGCTTGAATTCGGCCTGGACTCGGATCTCCGAGTCGGACTCGCAACTCCATTCACCTGACTCTTCGTGCGAGTTGACCCAACCGATCAGGACGGTAATGCTTAACAACAATAGCACTGGCAAGACTCGAAGCATTGTTGAAGCACCAGATTCCCGAGCTGTTTGTTTACTTGTTTGTGTTTAAAAAAAAGAGACGAGGGGAAAATTGTGTGATGAAGGATCAATTCCCTCTAGAGAATAATAAATTTTTTAAATAAATAGTTAATAAATACACCATAAGTGCCATTTAGGGATTTTAACATTTTTCCAATGTGAATAGAGCGAGTAAAATTTAAACTTAAAACCACCCAGGATCTGAATAAATTTTGATTTGGAAAAAAAAAAAGGCTTTTAAAAAAATTAAAAACAATATAAATATGAAAGTTTTATTTATAAAATAGCATTAAAACAAGTTGCATGTTGTAAATAATGTGGTCATTTATTTTAATATTTACAAATTTAATTTATCTCCCATTATTTAAGAATAACAATCTTTACATAATTTTTCATTATAAATAAAGAGCATCTTTTATAATTTATAATTCAAAATTAATAAAAAAAAAAAGTTTTACAATATATTTTATCTTCTTCTAATTCTCTCTTGTTTTATCACATTGCACTTTTTTTTTAAATATATATTATTTTAAAGGTAAATCTAAATTTTTTACTTATATATCAAACCAACTCCCACCTCATTTAAATCTCAAATTAATGGTGTGTTTACTTAAGGGCAATGGGAATGGACGAATGAGAATCATTTCCAATAAGGTTGTTTATTTCATAAAATTGAATAAAAATAGGAATAGAAATGGGAGTGAGTCCCACAAATTTGGGAATGAGTAATGGGAATTTCATTCCCTCCACCCCTCATGGGAATGGGATTCTCATTCTCATTATTGATGGGAAATTACAGTATTATCCCTAAAAAAATTAATTTATATTAATTTATAAATAATAAATAAAATGTATTGATAATTAATCATTAATCAATAATTAATAAAAAATAATATTTACTATTTTAATAAAATAATAATTTAATAAAAATATATTAATATTTAGTATTTAATACATTAATATTTAATTAATAAAGTAATACTTAATTAATACTTAATTTATAAATAATAAATAAAACTAATAATAATTAATAATAAAATAATATTTAACATTTTAATAAAATAATAATTTAATAAAAGAATAATTTAATATTTAGTAATTTAATACATAATAATTAATTAATAAATTAATACTTAATTAATACTTAATTTATAAATAATAAATAAAACTAATAATAATTAATAATAAAATAATATTTAACATTTTAATAAAATAATAATTTAATAAAAAGATATTAATATTTAGTAATTTAATACATTAATAATTAATTAATACTTAATTAATACTTAAATAATAAATAAAACTAATAATAATTAATAATAATAATAATAATAATAATAATAAAATAATATTTAATATTTTAATAAAAGAATAATTTAACATTTAGTAATTTAATACATCAAAAATTAATATAATTAATATATAATAAATTAATATATAATTATAATTAAGGGTATTTTTGTAAATTTTTAACAATTCATTTCGATTACTGGATAAAGTAAACACATCAATGATAATATTGTTTCATTCCAATTCTGATTCCTACAGTTAAGTAAATAACTTATTCTGATTCCGATTTACCATTCTCATTCCAGCTCATTCCGATTCAATTTCATTATGATTTCATCTCATTCCGATTACGATTACGATTACGTAAACAGACCATAAATATATTTCCTCTCTCTTCTACTTCCATTTGGTCCTAATATGAACCGTTTTCTACTTTGCATCTTCTGTGATTCTGATGGAGAATGGTCCAAGCTCCGTGAACATTCGTGTAAGCAGCCTTTTCTTGACCAAATTGATGTATAACTTTCAATCTGTTGAATAAAATGGATGAAAAAGCCCCACTCACCCAGAGTCAAAGCTGCTATAGGATTATTTAATAATAATAATAATAATAATAATAATAATAGTAATAATAATAATAATAAAGGCTATAGGATTATTCACCGTCCATTTGTTGTCCTCCAAATTAAGCTCGACTCACTTCAAGACTAGGTGTCCTCGCGTTCTTGGAACAATTATATTATGTTTCGGGTGTATATGTCATCTCTCTCACAGCAGTTGGGTCCCATATAATTGTGGGACCCAGCTGCTGTGAGAGATATGACATATACACCCAAAACATAATATACTATCTCGCGTTCTTGGGGTAAACACTAAACATCACCCCTTAGATCTACGGTGGGTATTCTCAACAGTGTGGTGGTTCTGCCCTTTGAGTAGTTTTGACACTTCTAGCATAGTTATAATATTAATGTAGCGAGGTAAAATTTGATTTTCATCAAAATTGATAAGTAAATCAAAAAAAAAATTATTAATAAATTAAATTTTTACACTAACTTTTAGATTGATTATGGACAATGTCTACTGCATTACACATGCATTGTGTTCCACCCCCATGACTTCGCTGGCCATTGATCCATGCGAACCAAGGGCGGACTATGGGACACAGAAACTGGGCGACGCATGCTGTTCTAGGCTCGCAGCCTAGTTGGGAGTACAGAGTAGCCCGCGGGGGACTAAACCGGAGAATGATGGAGTCGCCACCCGGTGTGAACCGGGAAAATGAGATTTAAGGCCGCACTCACCCCTCGCAAGGGAAGACCTCAAACCGTTGGGTTCGGAATGGTCCATTACTTATGCCACTTGTAATAACATGATTCGTGCAATAATCTAACCAAGCCTAAGCAACATATTTCCAAGGATGATTTACCTCTAAGTTCGCATGCATATATCAACAAGTTCATCTAAATTTACATGTAACACATATCTGAATTTGCATACAACCTATTTCCATGTAATCTATGTCTCAATTTGCATACAGATAAATTGACATACGGAAAGCATACAATTTCACATTGGTAGACACAGAAGCGCAAACAAATAATATTCATACAAGCATGCATATTAAGGAAAGACAATTAAGCGCATGACGGAAATAGATACCTAAAGCGGTACTACAAATGCATAAGGTAAAAAATGAGACAACTATATGCTAAAATAGACATGTCGTGATGTGATGAAAAGGACTCAGTGCAGTGGGTGCGCGTTCGTGCAGCGTTCGAGAACGCGTTCGAACGGTAAACAGAAGGTTCGCGTTCGTATAGTGTTCGAGAACGCGTTCGAACGGAACCAGACCTGATGCATGATGAAACCAAGAAAATGCGTGCACGTTCGCGTAGCGTTCGAGAACGCGTTCGAACGGTAAACAGAAGGTTCGCGTTCGTATAGCGTTCGAGGACATGTTCGAACGGAACCAGACCTGATGCATGATTAAACTAAGAAACTACGTGCGCGTTCGCGTAGCGTTCGAGAACGCATTTGAACGGTTAACAGAAGGTTCACGTTCGTGTGGCGTTCGAGAACGCGTTCGAAGAGAACCAAACCTGATGCATACAACACATACATAAACAAACAAATCTGCAATGTAGGACCTCACATATCCGATTGAACTCATCTCGCATCCAATCGAACATACACTATCCGGCGCGGCAAAGCATCGTGGTAAAGGATTTTAACCTCTCAAAATTGAGGACCTTTAATCGCACTTACTAAGCTCATGCGCTTTATCACCAATGCATATAAGCAATAAAAGAAACAATATCTAACTTCGTATACCCGATTGAACACATCTTACATTCAACCGAATATACATCAACAGGCGCTACAAAGCATCGTGGTAAAGGGTTTTAACCCTTCAAAATAGGGGACCTTTAATCCGACTTACTAAGCCCATGTGCTCGATCACATCATTATGCGAACGAATAACATGCAGAAATTAAATAACGAATAATAAACACATCAAAACAACAGAAAACGAAATATGCGCCGTTTACTCAAGTGGTACGTGGAGTTGTATCCCAAGTACAGATCATACTACCGTCCATTCGGAATCGGCTATGAAATTTATGTCCGGGTTTCCATCCTATATACCACAAGAGTCGACACATTTTCCATTTTATTCATAGCCACAACATGCATTCACAAATGACTCTCATGCGAATAGAATTCAATAAACAATTAAAAGACGAATATAAACTAATGAGAAAGGTGCCCTCAGGTCTAACCTTTTATGTCGACTCTCGGAAGTACGGTGCACAGTCGTCGGAAAAGGGGGATGCTCCGCAACTCCTCTGGTTCACAGGTTCACGCCTTTCCTCGCTGTTCCACTGCTCGAGCTACTGTTTTGACTCCGATTCGCTACTATTGCTACTGTATTCTGGTCACAATATTGGCTTACTGGTTTTCTGTAAATAAGGGACTGTTTTTTGGGTGTTTGGGCTGCTGTTTGGGGGTGTATTTTCAGTGGTGATATTATGCGTGTATGGCTGCTGCTTTATGCGTGTATGTGGCTGTCGTTTATGCGGTTTCTGCTCACTGTTTTTAGAGGTGTATTTTCGGTGATATGAGGTGTTTGGTGGCTGTGATTTTCGGTCCTATGAGAGAGAAGAAAAGAAGTTCTTTTTGCTTGTTTTGTTTGTGTATGTGAGAGAGCTTTCTTGCTTGTCTAATACGTGTGAGTGAGAGAGAAGTTTTTTTCTTGTATCAATGAGCTAGGGCTCTCAAGGGTTGGAATTGAGTTTCTTTTATAGGCAAAGGGCTAGGGTTAAATCTTGTTTGACAAGGAAGAGATCTTCTCATAAAATGGAGATATGATTTGGTTTCATGTAAGGTAAATACAAGATAGGGGGACAAATTTAGGCTTGATTAGGAAGTTAGTATATTTAATTTGTGTTGATTAGGCATACAATATTTTAAGTTAGGAATAATATATTTTTAATTAGGAATAATATTGGTTGATTGATTTTAATTAAGCATGATTTTATTTAATGTTTTATCTAATTTGGTATATGATTTAATTATTGTTTTATGGGCTTTGGTGGGCTAAATGGGCTTGGGTGTGAGGCTAGCAGCAAAACCAGAAATACCGACATCGTTCGAACGCTACATGAACGCCCGCAATCTATTTGACGTTCGAACGTGGTAACGAACGCAGCACGAATGAAAACTGTGAACTTGTGAAATGAATCTGATGACATGTCTATTCTGAATTTCCCCTTCCGACGTCCGTTTCTTGTGACTTCCGTGACTTAAAAGGTAGTGCCTCCAAATGAGACTCATCATAGGGACTTATATGCAAAAATGCAGTGCCTACAGTCACCCCCACTTTGATGGGACTTGTGTAATGTGTAACAGTGACAATCCTATCGAAGTTATGCAATGTCTTTTCACTTACCTGGCTCACCAGCTGCCATCTGACTTGTCTGCTGCCTCGACCTGAGTTGATGTCGCAATGGACCTCGATCCTGGGACGCATCCCAATAGCTGCAACCGACAACGGGGGCCTCGACCCTAGGACGCATCCCAATACCGCTGACAAAATATGGGCCTCGACCCTGGGACGCATCCCAATACTAACGATGCAGGGGGCCAACGACCCTGGGACTCATCCCGATAACTGCAACCGACAACGGGGGCCTCAACCCTGGGACGCATCCCAATACCGCTGACAAAATGTGGGCCTCGACCCTGGGACGCATCCCGAAACTGATGATGCAACGGACCTCGATCCTGAGACGCATCCCAATAGCTACAACCGACAACGGGGGCCTCGACCCTAGGACGCATCCCAATACCGCTGACAAAATATGGGCCTCGACCCTGGGACGCATCCCGAAACTGATGATGTGATGGACCTCGATCCTGGGATGCATCCCAATAACTGCAACTGGTACATGTGTTGACGTGGGCCTCAACCCCGGGACGCATCCCCAAGACTGCTGCTAGTATTGATGTGGGTCTCGCCTCCCTGTGACGCATCCCGAAACTGCTGCTGGTATGTTAATGCTTCTAATCGGCTTTTCTTTGCCGCTTTCTCTTTTCTTCTTCAAAACCTGTGAATACAAAAAAAACACAAAACGAATGCCAAAAAGTGTTACGTGTATGCATGTATGAGTTACCTTATCCCGTCGGGTTAGGCCTTCTGCCAAGTCTTCTCTTTCTCAGGGAAGATATTGCTTCAATCTGTCCACGTTGATCGGCTCAGTGAACTCGTTTCCTTCCAAGTCTAACAGTTTCACTGCCCCATTTCCCATTATTTTCTGCACTATGTAAGGTCTTTCCCAGTTAGGTCTGAACTTTCCTCTCGGATCTGTCGTCGATGGCATCGACTGCTTAAGTACCAAATCACCCTTTCTAATCTTGGTGGGACGTACTTTCTTGTTGAATGCTCGGGCTAGTCTCTTCTGATACAACTGTATATGATACAAAGCTTTTGTTCTCTTCTCATCCAATAGTGATAACTGATCAACCTCTGTGCGGCCCATTCTTGTTCCGGTAACTCTGCCTCTGCTAATACCCTCATAGACTATATTTCCACTTCCACTGGCAATACTGCTTCCATTCCATAGACCAAAGAGTAAGGTGTGCCCATGTTGCTGTTCTTACTGATGTTATGTACCCCCATAAAGCATATGGCAGTTTGTCGGCCCAATCTCTGCAATTTTCTGTCATCTTGGCTAAAATCATCTTTATAGTTTTGTTGGCTGACTCAACTGCCCCATTTGCCTGCGGCCTATACGGTGATGACTTATGATGGCCTATCCCATATTTCTGTAGCATTGCCTTTGTCTCTCCTTGAAACTGAACTCCATTGTCTATCACTACATAGTGCGGCATACCATACCGATAAATAAGATTCCGAGCTATAAACTTTGCCATCTATTTTGCTGTAACGTTGCGGAATGACTCGGCTTCCACCCATTTCGAGAAGTAGTCTACTGCCAATACTATGAAGCGATGCCCATTCGATGCATTCGGTCGAATCTCTCCAATCATATCAATTCCCCATGCTGAGAAAGGCCACGGCTCTGACAGCCCATGCAACTCTGTGTGCGGCAAATGATTAAAATTACCGTGTGCTTGACAATCATGACAGTGCTTTACCATCTTCGCACAATCCGTCTCCATGGTCGACCAGTAGAAACCTTGTCTCACTATCTTACGGGACAGATTCAACCCGTTCATGTGCGGACCACATACCACGGCGTGTACTTCTCCCATTACCTGCTGAGCCTCTTTTATTCTCACATATTTCAACTGAATACCGTTTGATTGCCTCTTGTACAGTTCCCCTTTCAAAATCACATACTGGGAAGCTAACCTCTGAATGGCTATTCTGTCTTTTCTGCCTGCTCCATCTGGGAGTTCCCCATGTTCCAGATACCTCTGAATGTCATAATACCAAGGTTTACCGTCATCGACCTCTATTTCCAGAATTCTCTCTATCTCATAAATAGGTTTTCTTGCTGTTGTCAGTATCAACGGTCTCATCACTAACTTTTCTGGATTTTCCCAAGTAGCTGCAAGTTTAGCCAATGCATCTGCCATCTGATTCTCTTCTCTTGGCAAGTGTTGAAACTTACAATCGGGGATAACCTGTGCCAACTTTCTGAGGTAAAAAGGTAAGGTTTCAACCGTTCTTCTTTCAATTCCCATTCTCCTCGTATCTGCTAGACTACCAACATAGAATCTCCGTAGACTTCCACACTCTCGGCCTTCAAGGCTATAAATGCGGTCAAACCAAAAGCACATTGTGGGACACAGAAACTGGACGACGCATGCTGTTCTAGGCTCGCGGCCTAGTCAGGAGTACGGAGTAGCCACGGGAGACTAAACCGGAGAATAATTGAGTCGCCACCCAGTGTGAACCGGGAAAATGAGATTTAAGGCCGCACTCACCCCTCGCGAGGGAAGACCTCAAACCGTTGGATTCGGAATGGTCTCTTACTTATGTCACTTGTAATGAAAGTATTTGTGTAATAATTTAATCAAGCTTAAGTAACACTTATTTCCAATAGTATCATGCTTCTAAGTTCATATGCGAAAAATAAAACTTACACCTAAATTTGCATATATCTTACATCTAAGATTGCATGCTTGAAAGTAAATCAAAGTAGCAACGAACATACAACTTCATTAGCATATTTTATTCATGGAAACACAAGCATACACTAACAACGCAAGCACACATAAAAGCGAATCAAATAATGGCGAACATGTGATTTCATAGACATATCATACTTATACGTGCGGAAGCATAAACAAATAGCCATTACATGTCCATGCGTAAATAAAAGAGTCAACTAAATACATAATGCAAAAAGACAATTAAGGATGCAATTAGGCATTAAAGTAAGCATGCTATGACGTGGTGCAAAAGAAGATAACTAATATGGACACAAACACACATGTGAGCACTTTTCCAAGTGGTACGTGGAATTGTATCCCAAGTACAGACCGCACTACCGTCCATTCGGAATCGGCTACGGAATTTATGTCTGGGTTTCCATCCGATATACCACAAGAAATAATACTCAAATGCTATCATAACATGGATATATGGATTGTAATACGTTAAGCCAAGACTAAGGTAAATGATGCAACCAATGGAATAAATGTGTTTTTCATTATGATGCGTACAAAGATAAGGATGACTATATGGGATTTCATAATACATGCGTGAATAGAGCAATGATGTGCTAAAAGATAAAGGCCATGGCAAGAAGCGCGGTAAAACATCGTGGTAAAGGCTTTTAACCCCTCGATATATAGGACATTTAATCCCACTTATTAAGCCCATACGCACATAATACAATGCATATATAAAGTAAAGAAAATGATATCAGGCTTCGCGTATCGGATTGAACACATCTCACACTCAATCGAATACACCTTATTCGGCGCGGCAAAGCATCGTGGCAAAGGATTTTAACCTCTTCAATTAGAGGACCTTTCATCGCACTTACTAAGCCCATGCGCAATTAATGCAATGCATACATATGAAACGAAAGTAAATACAAAGATATCCGGCGCGGCGAAGCATTGTGGTAAAGGATTTTAACCTCTTCAATTAGAGGACCTTTCATTGCACTTACTAAGCCCAAGCGCAATTAACACAACACTTATAGATAAAACAAAAGTGAGTACAAAGATATCCGGTGCGGCGAAGCATCGTGGTAAAGGATTTTAACCTCTTCAATTAGAGGACCTTTCATCGCACTTACTAAGCCCATGCGCAATTAACACAATGCATATATATAAACAAAAGTAAATACAAAGATATCTGGCGCGGCGAAGCATCGTGGTAAAGGATTTTAACCTCTTCAATTAGAGGACCTTTCATCGCACTTACTAAGCCCATGCGCAATTAACACAATGCATATAAAAAATAAAGACCATAATATCGGCTTCGTATACCCGATTGAACACATCTTACATTCAACCGAATATACATCAATCGGCGCGGCAAAGCATCATGATAAAGGATTTTAACCCCTCAAAATAGGGGACCTTTAATTCAACTTACTAAGCCCATGCGCTCGATCACATCATGCATAAACAAATAACGTACGGAATTTAAATGACAAATAACAAGTAAATCAAAGCAACATAAAACAAAAGAATGTGCCGTTTACTCAAGCGGTACATGGAGTTGTATCCCGAGTACAAATCATACTACCGTCCATTCGGAATCGGCTATGAAATTTATGTCCGGGTTTCCATCCGATATACCGCGAGAGTTGACACATCTTTCATTTTATTCCATGGCCACAACATACAATATTTCGTAATACATGCATTTATCTACTCAAGGGCCACAACATGCATTTTAACATAATAATCATGCGAACAATACTCAATAAATAATAAAAATAAAACAGAAAACGAATGTGGAAAATACCCCCAGGTCTAACCTTTCTTGCCGACTTTCGAACTTGCGTTTCACGGAGATCGGAATGGTAAAGCTCCTCAACTTCTCCGGTTCACTGGTTTAGCGTCTTAGCTCACTGTTTTGCTGTTTTGCTTGCTGTTTGGCCTCCATTTTACTGCTGTTTCCTCTGTATTTTCTGCTCACTGTTCGGGTCACTGTTTCGGCGTTTCAATGGACTGTTTTGGGTGTTCTTTTAAAGGTTTTAAGTGCAGTTTTTTATGTTACTATTTTAAGGATTTTAGGGACTGTTTTAAGGTGTGCAGGGCTGCTGTTTTAAGGTGTGCATGGCTGCTATTTCTACGTGTAAAAGGGCTGATGTTTGGGGCGTTTTTACTCACTATTTTGGGCATTTTTTACTCACTGTTTTGGGGACTTAGGGGCTGCTGTATTGGCATTTTTTTAGCTGCTGTATTGGCGTTTTTTTAGCTGTTGTTTGGGGTGTGTTTGGGCTGCTGTTTGGGGGAGATTTCGGTAATGGAGGGCTGCTGTATGGGGCTGGTTTCGGTGGCTTTAGGAGGGTATAAGGGCTTGTTATTTTCGGCTATAGAGTGGAGGAGATGAAGAGAATTATTCTTTACTTGTTATGGTACTATTGCCGTGAATTGTAGGAGATTGGAGAGAGTTGGGCGTGAATTCTGAGAGGAGAGGAGAGGCTTGGTTTGGCTTTGTTTATATAGAGAAGGGCTAGGGCTTCTCCTTGTCTCACAAGGAAGGGATTTTGGCATTAAAGAGAGGATTTGATTTGGTGTTGGATAAGGAAATCAATGGATTGAGGGGGGGACAAAATTTTGTGAATTATGAAGGTTGGATATTTGATTTGCTTGGTTATGCATTTAATTTGTTAGATTAGGAAGTCAATATTTAATTGGTTATGATTGATTTTAATTAGGCATAATATTTCTTTAATTTAGTATATAATATTTTGGATTAGGAAGTTACAATATTTTAATTTGGTATAATTATATTTTATGTCTTATTTAATTTGGTAAATGACTTAATTAATATTTTACTTTTAGTTAAAATTTAATTTAATTTTGGTGTATTTTAGAGGCCATGGGCGTGGGCTTTGTCTTGGTAAGTTAGGTGTTGTGTTGGTTTCGTGAGTGGGTTTGGGCCAAGGTTAAATGGTTCTGGGTTTTTTAGGCTAAAGGTGCTTTAAAACGGAGGTCTAACGAGCGAGCTTGGAGCTAAACAAGTGAATAAAAATCTAATGAAACACCGATTCCCTTCCGACGACCGTTTCCCGCAATATCCTTAACTAAAAAGGTAGTGTCTTCAGATGAGACTCATCATAGGGACTCACATGCAAAAATGCAGTGCCTACACACATGCTTCATACTCGGCCATGTTGTTTGTTACTCTGAATGTCAACCTTTTGGCCAAAGGCAAGGTTTCTCCTTCGGGGGTCACTATCACAATCCCAATTCCGGCTCCCTTGTAATTCACGGCTCCGTCAAAATACATTTTCCATCTCTGAATTGTTATTGCTTTGATCTCTTCATCTGGAAATTCAAACTTATACTGATCCCCTTCAATAGGTTGCAACGCCAGAAACTCTGCTACTGCTCGCCCCTTGATCACATTGGTGGTGAGATACTCAATGTCGAACTCTGCCAACAATACTAACCATCTGCCCAATTTCCCCACTAGTGAAGGCACTGAATGCAGATATTTCAGAGGATTCTCCTTTGCTACTACCTAGATCTTGTAAGACTGGAAATAATGCCGCAATTTTCTGGAAGCCCATACCACTGCAAGACAAATCTTCTATACTTCTTGATAACGAGCCTCATATGGGAGCATCTTCTTACTCAAATAGTAAAATGCATGTTCTATCCATGTCTCATCTGCATGTACCATCATTGCCCCCAGTGCTTCTGATTCTATGGCCAAACACAATATCAAAGGTCTGCCCAATCTCGGAGGTTTCAACACATGAGGCTTTACCAAATATTCTCTGATCTTGTCGAAAGCTGACTGACACTGCTCATTCCACTTTACCGGCTGATCTTTTCTCAACAGTTTGAATATAGGCTCACACACTGACGTCAACTTGGCGATGAACCGACTGATGTACTGAATCTTCCCCAGGAATGCTCTTAATTCCTTCTCAGTCTTCAATGCTGGCATCTCTGTGATTGCTTTGATCTTTTCAGAGTCTACCTCAATTCCTCCCATTCTCACTGTATGCCCCAGCAGATTTCCTGATGTTACCCCAAACACACATTTCTTGGGGTTCAGCCGCAGGTTGTACTTGTCAACTCTCTGAAGGAACCTCTCCAGTGCTTCTATATGCCCAATTCTTGTCTCTGATTTCACCATCATGTCATCCACATACACTTCAATCTCTTTGTGCATCAGATCATGGAACAATGTAGTGGCCATCCGCTGATACGTAGCTCCCACATTCTTGAGCCCAAACGGCATTACCCTGTAACAATAAGTACCACACTCGGTAACAAAGATAGTTTGTGCTTATCTTCCTCAGCCATGAGCACCTGATTGTAACCTGAAAACCCGTCTGTAAATGAATACATAGCAGATAGAGCCGCACTATCAACCAGAACATCTATGTGCGGTAGAGGAAAATCATCTTTCGGACAAGCCTTGTTGAGATCTCTGTAATCCACACACATTCTGACTTTCCCGTCTTTCTTCGGTACTGGCACAATATTTGCTAACCACTCAAGATACTTCACTACTTCCAGGAACCCCACATCTATCTGTTTCTTAACCTCTTCTTTGACTTTCTCAGCCCATGTTGGTCTCTTTCGTCAGAGTTTCTGTTTCACCTGCCTCATATTCGGATAAGTTGGTATTGTGTGCTGGGCAATGTTTCTGTCTACCCCAGGCATGTCCTCATAGGACCAAGCAAATACTTTGGCATATCTGACCAGTACTTCTTCTAATTTCTCCCTCTCCTCGGAGGTAACTTCACTTGCAATCAGAATTTTCTTGGGGTTCTCCTATGTACCCAAGTTAAATGCAGTAGTTCTGGCTGAACTGATATCAAATATGCTTGATTCATGTAGAGCAAATAGAAATGACTCGGGTAAGTAAGAAAAAGAAATGTCTTTATTATTGGATAATGCGGAAGTATATTCAAACAAATCAGGAATGTAAATGTCTTCATCGTCTATAGACACTTCTTCCTCTGCAACCAGGTCTTCTTCGGGCTTTTTATCCTATCCCAGAGTCAGGCTCTCCAACTTCATCAATTCTTCTTCCCAATTCTCTGCTTCTTCCACAACTTCTTCGGTCAGTAGTTTCTTGCCCAGCATCTCTTGGAAGATCTCAAAACCAGGTACCACAATCCCGTTAACTTCTATTGGTTCAGGCTCACCCTGATACCCAAAGCCATCACAAAACAATCTGCCAGTTTCAACCCTTTCTTCTTAATCTTCGGCTTTTCTTCATCAGATGTGTATCCCAAACCCTTCCGAGTAGTCTGTCCTCTGAAGTCTGGCAGTTTTGAACCCTCACCCGACTTGAACTTCATTTTTCCCATGATCCTAGCTACCTTATGATCCACCCATTCCTCAAAAGTTACTGACACCTGAAACCTCGTGAAAGGCTGTATCTCCAAGGCTGCCACAACATTTTCTACCTCAGCTCGGAAGATGAAAATCTATCCCCCATATGGGAACTTAATCATCTGATGCAGAGTGGAGAGCACGCCCCCAAACTTATGAAACCAAGGTCTTTCCAACAACAATGCAAAAGTGGCTGGGATATCCAGCACTGTGAACTCAACTTCGTCCTCAATAGGACCAACTTTAACCGCTGCTACAAATGTACCCTCAACTCCTCGCTTATTGTCATCATAAGCCTTGATAGTCATACTAGAGGGATCCAAATCCGTTGCTTTCATACCCAGCTTTGCCAAAATCTTCAATGGGCACACATTAATGGATGAGCCGTCATCCACCATCACACAAGAGGTCCTTTTACCCCTTACTTCAGCCCTGATAAACAAAGGTCTATTATGGTTTCTCCCCTCAGCTGGGAGTTCTTCCTCAGAAAAAGTGATTGCCTGCAAAGTCTCCTTTTGCACTGACCCAACAAACATTGCGGGGTTGGCATCCTCCGTCACTACTATCTTGCTCAAGGCCTCAACCATGGCCCCCCTGTGCTCCTGAGATGCACACAACAAATCCCAAATACTCACTTGTGCTCGGGTTTTCCTCAACTGGTGCAGCACTACATCTCCATCGGCACCTTCTGTGTTCTCAGCCACTTCTCTACCCTCTGATAACACTCATTTTCCCTTATCAGTCATATCATTGTAGAAACGCCCGCTGTGTGTCATACCCCTCACTTCTTCTTCATCACTACTAGAGAAGTCTGCCCATAAACTCTTCACATGTTCGGTTTCATCTTCCCTGTTACTATCCCAAATCCCAAGGCAAACGGCTTGGAGGTCAAAGGATTTGAGGACAAGGTTCTCGGGTAGGCCAGAGTTTATCATATAGGTTGGTGGCGGGACAGAGTGGTAATTTGGTAAAGGGTTCTGGTGTGTGTTGGGGTGTTCTGTTTCAAGGTCGGGTATCTTTTTGGAGTCTATAAGGTCTTGGATTTCATGGCGGAGTCGGGCACAGTTATCGGTATCATGGCCTTTCTGTTTGTGGAATTGGCAATATTGGTTTAGGTTGAGATGTGGTGGTGGAGGATTTGGGAGTGGTTTGGTTTCTAAAGGTTTCAGGGGTCTTTGTCTCTTCAATTTCTCCAATACCTTGAACAAGGGTCTACCCAAGTTGGAGAATCTCCGGTTTCGGATAGCAGCAATCTCAGCAGAAACGGGCTTTGTTCCCGATGTCCCCCCAATGGGCCTCCTGTTCAGACCATAGAATTTTCTATTCTCGGCCTCTTCTTCCTCAATATCCATGACAGTTTCCCTTAACTGTCGAAAATCAGTAATCATGGAGGTCATCCTCCTCAGTTTCCCATAGATGGAGGGCTTGGTGCCCTTGATAATCATTTTTATCTGGTCCTTCTCTGAGGGCCTGGTCTGCATCTTTAAGAGCTGGCTTCTCCAGCGGTCCACATACTCCTTGAAACTCTCTTCCGGTTTCTGCCTGGTGTTCTCCAAATCTCGGAGTGACAGATCTATCTCTAAGTCCATGACATACTGTTTCAGGAATGCATCAGCCAATTCCCTCCAATCTTCCATTACTTTCTTCTCAAGGCTGTGATAACATACCACCGGTGCCCCCTCGAGTGACATTCCAAACATCTTCTGCACCTGTCGCTTTGTCAAACCCACGGAACTCATAACTGATACATACTGAGGGAGATGAACCTTTGGATCCCTATTCCCGTTGAACTTAGCCATATTCGGCATCTTGAACTGAGCATGCAACTGTTCTTCAAAGGTCATTGCCTCATAATCTAACAACTTTTCATGATTACCCTTCATTTTGCGGGTAACTATTTCAACCCGATCCCGAAGCTTCTGAAATTCTGCCTGAGACCCCATCACTTTGCCTGTTGCATATTCTACCATGTCATCGTCAAAAGTGGGGATATCATCCCCCAACCCATTCGGAGGGTCCTCGCGCCTCACATTCTCAGAACCCCCACAGCGCGGGGTACATCCATACCAGCCATAGCAGTAGTCAATGCCTGCAACTGTTCAGTAATTTTGGCGAGACCGTTTTCCAACTGATCTATCCTGGATACCTCGCTATCGGATATACTCATATCTTTTACCAGTCTTTTAGTGAGTCTTCCCTCTTCCCTAACCCAACGGGACTCTATGATATCTTTTTGACATAGAGTGTGTTAACATGATATATGTATACATGAGATGAAGGAGATGCATGTGATACAAGGAATATATCAACTCATTAAAATTTTCACACAAATCGGCCCATCATCATTATAGAAGCTTTTGGGCTAACTGTCATAGGAGTGAACTCGCCCCAGTTTAAATGGCCCAACAAGTTCACATCTCATGGTAAGAAGTCCAACCGTATCCAAATGATAATGTTCCTAAACACAAACATATAATGGCCCATTGTCGTTTTAGGATCTTTTGGACCAATCGTCATAAGATACGTTCTTGTCCCAGTTTAAATGGCCCAACAAGCCCATACCTCATGACAAAAGGTCCGAATAGATCCAAACGACAATGTTCCTAAACACAAGCATACAGAAATAATTTCTACAGAGTGGCCCATCAACATCTCAGAAGCTTCTGGCCCAATGGTCATAGGATACGAACTCGTCCCAGTTTAAATGGCCCAACAAGTTTGCATTTCTGACAAGAAGCCCAATTGCATCCAAATGAGGATGGTCCACAAGCACAAGGAAATAGTTGCTATAGGCCATATGACTCTAGTCTACGCGTGGGTTTGCGGGAGTGTAGATAAAGACTCTCGCTGGCGAAGGATTGCCCACAACTAGGTCTCCCCACTCAAGGGTTCGAGCGACCAAGTGAGCGCACCTTTTTTATACCTTACAGTACATGCCAACGAGTTATGGTGTGTGACTGACTGCCAAATGGATTTCCCGTTGTAGATTCCCCAGAGGGAGGGTGGAGCGAGGCTCTCTTAAGTACCCTAGCCTCTTAGGCTCTTATCGCTTGGTGACAGGAATAAACAACGAGTCCTCCAAATTAGTCCATCACAATAGGCCATAGGTAAGTGATTATCTAGGTGCCTTCACAACTTTTCCTTATAGAAAGGTAGTGAATGAGGGAAGACACCAAACCATTACCTAGCCTTAAAACTGACTTTGATTAAACCCATTTTAACCCACAGTAGACCGGTTAATTAAAGCACAAATCATAATATTACAAGACAATATTTCGGGGCCGATTCTCTATCCCAGTGGAGTCGCCAGACTGTGGGACACAGAAACTGGGCGACGCATGTTGTTCTAGGCTCGCGGCCTAGTTGGGAGTACGGAGTAGCCCGCGGGGGACTAAACCAGAGAATGATGGAGTCGCCACCCGGTGTGAACCAGGAAAATGAGATTTAAGGCCGCACTCACCCCTCGCAAGGGAAGACCACAAACCGTTGGGTTCGGAATAATCCCTTACTTATGTCACTTGTAATAACATGATTCGTGCAATAATCTAACCAAGCCTAAGCAACATATTTCCAAGGATGATTTACCTCTAAGTTCACATGCATATATCAACAAGTTCATCTAAATTTACATGTAACACATATTCGAATTTGCATACAGCCTATTTACATGTAATTTATGTCTCAATTTGCATACAGATAAATTGACATACGGAAAGCATACAATTTCACATTGGTAGACACAGAAGCGCAAACAAATAACATTCATACAAGCATGCATATTAAGGAAAGACAATTAAGCGCATGACGGAAATAGATACCTAAAGCGGTACTACAAATGCATAAGGTAAAAAATGAGACAACTATATGCTAAAATAGACATGTCGTGATGTGATGAAAATGACTCAGTGCAGTGGGTGCGCGTTCGTGCAGCGTTCAAGAACGCATTTGAACGGTAAACAGAAGGTTCGCTTTCGTATAGCGTTCGAGAATGCGTTCGAACGAAACCATACCTGATGCATGATGAAACCAAGAAAATACGTGCACATTCGCGTAGCGTTCGAGAACGCGTTCGAACGGTAAACAGAAGGTTCACGTTCGTTTAGCGTTCGAGAACGCGTTCGAACGGAACCATACCTGATGCATGATGAAACCAAGAAAATACGTGCACATTCGCGTAGCGTCCGAGAATGCGTTCGAACGGTAAACATAAGGTTCATGTTCGTATAGCGTTTGAGGACTTGTTCGAACGGAACCAGACCTGATGCATGATTAAACTAAGAAACTACGTGCGCATTCGCGTAGCGTTCGAGAACGCGTTGTGTGGCGTTCGAGAACGCGTTCGTGTGGCGTTCGAGAACGCGTTCGAACGGAACCAGACCTGATTCATACAACACATACATAAACAAATAAATCCGCAATGTAGGACCTCACGTATCCGATTGAACTCATCTCGCATCCAATCGAACATACACTATCCGGCGCGGCAAAGCATCGTGGTAAAGGATTTTAACCTCTCAAAATAGAGGACCTTTAATCGCACTTACTAAGCCCATGCGCAAACAACACAATACATATATAAAGAAGTAAAGACATGATATCGGACTTCGTGTATCCGATTGAACATATCTCACATCCAATCGAATATACATTATCCAGCGCAGCAAAGCATCGTGGTAAAGGATTATAACCTCTCAAAATAGAGGACCTTTAATCGCACTTACTAAGCCCATGCGCTTTATCACCAATGCATATAAGAAATAAAAGAAACAATATCTAACTTCGTATACCCGATTGAACACATCTTACATTCAACCAAATATACGTCAACCGGCGCGGCAAAGCATCGTGGTAAAGGGTTTAACCCCTCAAAATAGGGGACCCTTAATCCGACTTACTAAGCCCATGCGCTCGATCACATCATTATGCGAACGAATAACATGCAGAAATTAAATAACTAATAATAAACACATCAAAACAACAGAAAACAAAATATGCGCCGTTTACTCAAGTGGTACGTGGAGTTGTATCCCGAGTACAGATCATACTACCGTCCATTCGGAATCGGCTATGAAATTTATGTCCGGGTTTCCATCCTATATACCACAAGAGTCGACACATTTTCCATTTTATTCACAGCCACAACATGCATTCACAAATGACTCTCATGCGAATAGAATTCAATAAACAATTAAAAGACGAATATAAACTAATGAGAAAGGTGCCCTCAGGTCTAACCTTTTATGTCGACTCTCGGAAGTACGGTGCACGGTCGTCAGAAAAGGGGGATGCTCCGCAACTCCTCCGGTTCACAGGTTCACGCCTTCCCTTGTTTTCACTTTCCACTGCTCGAGCTACTGTTTTGACTCCGATTCGCTGCTATTGCTACTATATTCTGGTCACAATATTGGCTTACTGGTTTTCGGTAAATAAGGGACTGTTTTTTGGGTGTTTGGGCTGCTGTTTGGGGGTATATTTTCGGTGGTGATGTTATGCGTGTATAGCTGCTGCTTCATGCGTGTATGTGGCTGTCGTTTATGCGGTTTCTGCTCACTTTTTTTAGAGGTGTATTTTCAGTGATATGAGGTGTTTGGTGGCTGTGATTTTCGATCCTAGGAGGGAGAAGAAAAGAAGTTCTTTTTGCTTGTTTTGTTTGTGTATGTGAGAGAGCTTGCTGGCTTGTCTAATGCGTGTGAGTGAGAGAGAAGTTTTTTTCTTGTATCAATAAGCTAGGGCTCTCAAGGGTTGGTATTGGGTTTCTTTTATAGGCAAAGGGCTAGGGTTAAATCTTGCTTGACAAGGAAGAGATCTTCTCATAAAAGGGAGTTATGATTTGGTTTCATGTAAGGTAAATACAAGATAGGGGGGACAAATTTAGGCTTGATTAGGAAGTTAGTATATTTAATTTGTGTTGATTAGGCATAAATATTTTAAGTTAGGAATAATATATTTTTAATTAGGAATAATATTGGTTGATTGATTTTAATTAGGCATGATTTTATTTAATGTTTTTATTTAATTTTGTATATGATTTAATTAGTGTTTTTGGTCTTTGGTGGGCTAAATGGGCTTGGGTGTGAGGCTAGCAGCAAAACCAGAAATACCGACACACCGTTCGAATGCCTATTCGAACGCTACACGAATGCCCGCAATCTGTTTGGCGTTCGAACGTGGTAACGAACGCAGCACGAACGAAAATAGTGAACTTGTGAAATGAATCTGATGACATGTCTATTCTGAATTTCCCCTTTCGACGTCCGTTTCCCGTGACTTCCGTGACTTAAAAGGTAGTGCCTCCAAATGAGACTCATCATAGGGACTTATATGCAAAAATGCAGTGCCTACATGGACATTCACCGAGTACTACTGAAAGCACTTCAACTCAATTGCACTTTTTATTTTTGGCTAATTGATATTATTTTGAGAGTGTGTGTATATATGCGCCGAGAGTTAGGCCTGTAAATAGGGACATGTATCGACATAAAGAATAATTTTCCTTAACATGCTTCCTTAATGGAACTGCTGCATGTAGACAAAGTCCCACTATGAAGATGACATTTATCATAATACTGATGTATCAGAAGACAGAATGAGTCATGAGATATCTTCGAAGCCTAGACTGGACCGGAATAAGCATACTCTTACTCTATAATGACATCACTTCGGAATGAGATCATTGTTCCACCGGAGTAACTTGAATCCAAGTCAAATCCTATCTCATCTAGATCTACTCCAGAGTAAATCCACTCCGGAATAGATTGCTCCGGAAATCCTCAAAGATGCATCGGAAGTACTTTAGACTCGATTAGAATGCCCCGGAGTACTCTAGAATACTCCATAAAGCATGATGTCACATATATCTTTCTACCTGAGATTTCCATGGTGTCAAGTATATCTTTACCCGAGATTAGTGAACTCTAATAATAATCCATTTATCTCAATATAAGAGATTAATTAAATATGCATACTGACAAATGTTATGCCACCTTATGTTCTAAAATACACTATGAGAGGTGTACATCATGCAGAACCAATAACCTTCTCATCACTGTATACGTGCTAACACCTCCGCCTAAAAATTCCCTATATAAGGCAATGAGTTTGAAGAAAAAATGACGGATTTTAATCCTTTTTGGACATTTTTGAGAAATCAAGAAAATAAAAACACGTGCATACTACACCATAATTGAGAATTAACACACAAACATAAAAAAAAATGAGGAAAGATTCTAACAAATCATGACATTTGTGCAGGCCCAAATTGTAGAACAGCAATCGGCGTAAAGCTTAAGATTCAATTAGACTTCAATCAAATCAGACCCAACAAATTGAAGGTAATAGGCACTCTTCTTCAACATCACTTTTACCATACACATCATATATATATATATATTATATATATATATATATATAATATATATATATAATATATATATATATATATATATATATATATATATATATATATAAGATACAAGTCATATTCATAATTAAATGCCTCCTCAAATATTTTATTATTATTAAAAAATATTTATATTTTATTCGACTCGCGTAAAGAGCTGTCACGACCTAAAATCGAGATCAATAACATTTAAATAAATAACCTAAAATAAAACTGATTCAAAGACGGGTCAAAATTGTCAAAAATTAAAGAAAATGAGTCAAAGCGTCAAAACATACTCCAGGAACTTTAAAATAAAGAAAACATAAAATCATGTAGAAAAATATTTAAAGCATTCTCACGGTTAAATGTGATCACTTGTTTCAATTAAATAATCCAAAATCAAACAATGATTCGACTTTCAACATACATCATCTAATAGTTTCATAGTCTGCTAATTTAAAATACAAGTTAAATACGTCTGAAAATATATCAACATCGATTTGCGAAGAAGTTTCACCGAACATGATCTCAAGTCTTTGAAGAATCAACCAAACATCCTCATCATAGCAGTAAATTGATCCAAATAAGGTCGAAAGACCCTATTCAAGAGGTTCATGAAAGTTGCTAGAGTAATGTTTAACCAAAATGACATAATCAGAAACTCAATTGCCAAGAACAAAACTATGAGAGGCCAGCGGGCCAGGTTGTTGGGCCAATCTCTGGGCTGTCAGAGCGGATAATATATGATTATTTGGACCGGACCTTACATGAACGGGCCCATGCGAGCACTCAATTTTAAGATAAAAATTTGAACACAATAAAATATTAAATTAAGTTAAATATTAGATTGAGTTATTTATTTGATTTGATTTTTAATATTTATTAAGATCCAAACTCAAATAACGTAGGTTTAGTGTATTAGAGTTTGTATGTTACTGTGTTTTGACTTAATTAGAGAAGAGATTCTTTTATATATATATATATATAATTGAGAGTTCAAAAGTGATAACCCTAATCGATTGTTTAGTTCCATCTCTACGAGCCTTCGCTCCCTCCAACAAACAAAGTTCATATCATATTCTCTTATACCTTTACTTTTCGAATCCGTTCGTCTAATTTTTCATTTTCTCTTTAATCTGTTCGAGCAAAAGCTTGCATCTTTTATATAAGATTCATGATTTTCGTTTTTTAATTTAGGAGAGAAAATCTTGTGGGTCCCTAATTTTTTCATTATATCTCGTCGGCCATTACTATGGTACCCAAGGATATCATATACCCTTAGGTACAAACATGCAACTTTGAGCATTTAACATGCAACTTAAACAATTAAACATGTAAACTCTATCAATAAACATACAACTAATTTCATGTTTCGAAAAGTTTCATGTTTATTGGCAAAGTATGCTTGTTTAATGGATTAAGTTGCATATTTAATGGTAAAAGTTGCATGTTTAACTCAAATGTATCAAATACCCTTGGGGTATTGTAGATGAACCTTATCTCGTCAAGTTCTTGATTTTTTTCATAATACCCCATCTGTTAAAAATTAATGAAAACATATCCATTTATTTTTAATATTTTCTATTTTTACCCTTTATTTATAAATAAAAATGCGACATCAATAATTATGAGCATATACAATAAATAAAAAAAATTCTCTCTTTCGTTTTTTCCCTATTCATTTCTCCTCTCTGTAATTGTTATCTCCAAAAACTTAGAGAAATTTCATCAATTCTTCTTTCTGCGACTCTGGCAGCTTCGACCCAATTTAGATTTTTTCTATTTGGGATCGGATCTAATGGTGGAGACTCTAGTGCTTCAATTATTGGAAAATGATAATCACTATCATCCTGAAGCCATTTAATAGTTATATCTAGTAATAGCTATTTGACCTTATTATTTCTCATGATTCTCATGAAATTGGTTTCTCTTTCCTTGTTTTTTCAGAGACAATGTAGACTGCACTTTTAGTTTTACATGTACAATTGGTGACTTCATGGACATTCGACACATCATTCTTCCCATGTTTTGGGCAATTGTGAAGCCAAGCCATCTTATAGACGCTAGTCACTCAAAAAGGCCTGGGATATAATAAGTTTTGAGTCATCTATCCATTAGTCTTTAGTTCCCTCGATCGGATGCATGCCACAATGTGCCGTTACCACAAAATTAACTCATTTCTCCAAGTAAATTGTTAGTTTACTGAAAATAAATTCTAGATTTATACATGACATTTTATACATCACATCTTCAAATTTGCATGTTCTTTTTATTGCATGCATGTCATTTTTAAAGGCAATAATTCATCAGTTATACCTCTTTTGTTTGCGCACTCTAGTGTGTGAGGTGGAACTCAGGTATAGTGATCTATATTTTTTGCATGCAAGTATATATTTCATACAAATAATATATTTATTTTTTTCAATTCATATTTCTACATTCCATCATTTTTTTTTTTTGCAAATAGTATATAATTCAAACTTTTTCTAGAATTCTGCATACATGTTAATAATTTAATTAGCATTTTACTAAATTTACTTGGGGAAGAACAACATGAAAATCTAATATTCTTCCTACAGATGACGTCATTACATGAAGGCGCAAAATATGAGATCAACAGTGGGTGCAAGCTGAGTGGTCATGTATTCAATTGGGCTTGAATAATATTGTTGGGCTTGATTTTGTTGATCCTAGATCTGGTGTTGATGAAGACTTGTTTGAAAATGTCATTGAGTGTACTAGGGGTGGGCGCGGTTCGGTTTGGGTTCGGTTTTTGCTAAAAACCGAACCAAATCATATTTTACGGTTCAGATTTTTTACCTCTCAAACCAAACCATTAAATAACGGTTTGGTTCGGATTGAAAATTTTTTTAAACCAGCGGTTTACGGATTGGTTCGGTTCGGTTTACGAATTATTATATTTAAACAAATTTTCATCCACTTAAGTGAAGACAAAAAAAAAAAAAAAAAAAAAAAACTAGTCTATCCAACAAATAGTATGAAGTGCTAGGGTGTAAGCTGTGACTCCAGGGAACACATGCACTCCATTAAGGATTAAAAAATGAGGCACAATTAATTCTTGTATTTTTTAAAAATTACCTTGAATAATTATGCTACCGTCATTCTAATTAAGAGACAAATCCAACATCTTACTTTCAAGAATAATGATGCTACCATAAAATAAAAAATTGAAGAATAAAAGTATTAACAAATAAATATATTAACAAAAAATTTAAGAATAAATATTAAAACTACTAATAAAAAAGAAAACATAGAATAAAATTAAAATACAAATCAAATACAATTTTTTTTATAAAAATATATATTTTTTTAATTTAACGGTTCGGTTCGGTTTAACAGGTGCGGTTCGGATTAGCTCCTGAACCGAACCGTAAACCGTTTGGGGTGGGCCAATCCGAACCGCAAACCGAATCGTTAGAAAAAAAACCGTAAATTCGGTCCGGTTTGGTTCGGTTTGCGATTTGGTTCGGTTCGGTCGGTTTTTTTTGCCCACCCCTAGAGTGTACTTAAGTTAGCCTTCAATTCAACAATAATTAATTGAGAAAGTAAAGATGTTGAAAACAATAGTTGTCTTTTTGGTGTTTGATATTTCAGAGAATATTTCTCTATGTTTTCAATTTAATCGAAAAATCCATTATCAGATCTTTCATTCTTGTTTATATAGTTCATTGTTTTTTATCGTGTATCATACTTGCATGTTAAATTAGGTGGAATATGATTATGTCATTTAATTTCACTATTCTTGCAGCATACTTGCATGTTAAGTTAAATGAGTTATAATTAAACTTCGATCCATTAACTTATGTACTACAGAATAATATTTTAGGTTATGTGAGTGGTTTCCGATCTCTTTAATGAATCTCTCTGGAGTTAGGGTACTTTAGATGGTAATTAGTCTGATGGCCCGAAATGAGTTTTCTTCGAAGCTGAGGTATTGGAGGATTATAAGGTCAGGAGGTGCTTAAAGAGCTCTCTCCGGGATTGAGGTATTTCGAAGACTCATAAGGTACAAAGGTGAGTGATTTTTGTTAGCTAGTGCCTGTGCGACATGTGTTTTAGCGTTATTGAACCTTTTACTGTAAGTACAGTTCCATTAAGAAAACTTGATGTGGAAGACTATACTTTAATGGTGTATATAGAATATATTACTTTATTCTAAAACACGTGAGGTATCATTAGTCATTATTAGGGTAAGAAACATTCACACCACCACAAAACCTCTACAACGCCACCTTAGTTTTGTGGTGGTTGTCCAGTCACATAAACATATGTGTATATATCTACACAATTTATATGTGTCTCTAACATTTTCATTAAAATAGTAACTTCATTTAGGGACTTAATATATATTTAATATTTAGAATAAAAATTCATTAATATAATGATAATTAATTTATTATTAATAATCATAATAGAATAATAATATATTATTATGTGATAGAACGTAGGTAAATGGAAATCAATTGTGTCCAATATGATTTGAATTTATGATTTAGAAGACCTAAATCATATCCATTAGATACATTTTTTTCTAGACATTGGACATAAAATAGTAAAAAAAAAATAAATAAATAAATAAAAAGGTATTTAAAGTATTAAAAAGTAAAGAAAAAGGTATTCTAAAAAGTCTTATAAGGGTTCTTTCCATATGTCGGTTACGTATTAGAGGGTTGGTTTACATACAGCCACCTTTATAAGTTCATAGTATATCCATGGATTGAACAATTCTTATTTGGAAGGCTAGCAGAGGTAAGGGTGGCAAAACGAATTAACAAATCGAATTTGTATCGAATCTTAAACGAATCAAATTAAAATGTGATGGATTCATATTCGATTCATTTATTATAAGAATCGAATACAAAATTCGTTTAGTCATGATATTATTCAATAACATAATTTATCATAATTTATTTACATTAATTTTTCATAAATATATATATATGAAATATGTAATTAATATATTTACTAAAAATACCTCACAAAATATCGACAATATTATTTTTCTATGGTAATTAGCCATAATTTCTCGAATCTTAATTGAAAAATAACAATAACTAGTAAACGAAAATAATAAAATGAATCTTAAACGAATCAATGAGCTTAAATTCGTATTAGATTCGTTTAATAAACGAATCGAATCGAATTGACCCATTTATTAAATGAATCCATTTTTTCAAACCCGTATTCGTTTTAAAGCAAATCGAATCGAACGATTTCTAACCCAAATTGCCACCCTTAATCAGAGGTCGTAGATGAAATTTAATTAGCCCCATGATTGGTAGCTTTTTAGAAGGGAAAGAATTTGAAAAATCTCAAAATTTCCGGATTTTGAAGGAAATATCCCATAAGATGGGTTCCCATCCCAAATTTTTTTTTTTTGCTAGGACTATAACGTAAAAAAATGACTTATCATATTAAATATTTGACGATACATTTTATATTTTGTTAAAAAAAAAATCTATCATTATTTACGAACCACAAATTGTCTAATCAAATCTAATTCTCTCTCGATATGTTCCTCAATAAAGTAACAGATCAATTCTTGAACTGTCGATTGTTGGACAATTATGACCCATAGCGTCAATATTTGTACAGATCACGGTGTTGTTGTACAAATTAACTATGTGACAAAGGAGATTACACTCTTATCATTTGTGATTAGATCACCTAGATATATAAATGATAGGAGGTCCATGTGATTTGTTCCTGAATTGAGAATGATATGAGACAGTATCAATCCACGAAGGATAAATCATTAAACATCCCTAGTCAGAGCATTATCGAGATTGGACATCGATGAATGCGTAAAAGACTAGTATTACACTTGTGCGCGTTGTGAGGGCACAACAGCATAGTTCTCATATATTTGGGTATAGGATACTCATGCAAGTGTAATATGGGGTTGTGTTTCACCGATGGTACGGGAAACAACTTCGCTCTGGATAGACCCCCTCGGAATTCCATTGGTAGTATGACTATGTGTCTATGGAAATCTGAAATCAGGGTAGGTGTATTTGGTCTTAACCTGAGACTTGCACCGCTAATACTTGCGACAATCAATATACTTTGGTTGCGGTCGTCCAGGGCTTTAACAGGTTCTGTGTACGCCAATGCTGGGTATATTGAGAATCGTAGTGTTGGGTGTGATGTCAAGACGGAAGTGTCACTCCAGTCATATGGAGTTGATGATCGCGTAGGGATACATAACTGGTTCTCTAAAAAGGTTGCAACCGTCGGGATAATATGACTTGGTCATGATTATCCGATATTAAAGAGACTAGTTGCTCGTTATCCGATATATGCTTCGTACGGGGCAGACACTGTACCAGCCCCAGGCTTTGCATGTGATCATCTGATACTGGACAGAAATACACAATACCACGTATACTACGCCTGATATAGATCCTTATTCCTGTAAGGATATTTCCGGAGAATTGGGTAGGCATGGCGCTTTGCTAGAAGCCAACCTTGTCTTGAAAATCGGTTAAAACGTAGTACTTGGTACTTACGTGTTCGGATAGTCCAACGACCGAATTTACTGCCAACATATCCGGGGATCTCATGGGTCGCTTCCCAAAGATTCACCGATGACGTATGACTCGCACTTTTATTAATCTGGGATTAATTAGATGAGAGAGAAAAATTAATCTGGGATTAATTGCGGAGATATTTTATCTGGGATAAAATATCAATTAAAGAGAGATAACGATTAATTTGGAATTAATCGATTAATTAATATATCGATATATTAAACGAAATTGGATTTCGACGCGGAATTAAAATTAGATTTTAATTCGGGCGAAGGAATTAATTTAGAATTAATTCGTTAGCGACGTGAATAGTAATTATGCTTGGCATGATTATTTAATTAAATTAGATTTAATTACGACGCAACAGAAAATTCGTTAATTTGGAATTAGCGAACCCGAGCCCGGGATTATTTGCGAGCGCATTCGCATTTCGAATGCGAGTGCGGCACGCAAATCAAATCAAGCGTCAAATCGCTAGTCGCATCTAGCGTCACATCATTCATCAATCAAGTGATGGATGTCTTTCACTTTGAGTGATTGACGCCAGTCACTATTCATTGATTGATGGAAGTTGATGTGAGTTTATGTGTGTGGTTGGCATTTATGGCTTTGGTTTTTGGAGGCAAAATTTGGTATTTGTTTTTGGAAAATATTTACCATTTTTTAGTAACAAAATATTACACATTTTTTTTATCTCCCTCTCTCCTCCATTCTCCTCTCTTATTCACGCCCATGGAGGGCTGAAAATTGTTCTGGTTTGCTGGGCAGAAACCGTGAGCAAGGGAAGCAAGTGTGATGGTTTTGCGGCAAAATTATCAAGAGCTAGCACTCCGAGAGACATGCGAAGGTGATAGGGAAGTCCACCCATGAGCCGGGAATCGTTCGACGAAGCTTGGAGCTTGACGAAGACCTTCAATGGCCAAAATAGTGAGCTGTGACAGTGCTCACTGCCGTGAGCAGTCCAAGGGCAGAAAGTGAAGTTTTGTTGCCCACCGCGTCGCTCAACCGATCGATGTGAGTATTCTGCGACTCCCTCGTGTATTCGCATGTTTATTTCATGTTTGTTATTCGATCCTATGGACCGTAGAACTCCAACATCGATATAATTTCATAAATAGGTCGATTTTACATCACCCTTCAATTTGAATTAGCAAAAGCAATGTATCATTGCATTATATGTATTAGGGGTGGAAATTTGGGTTAGAATTTGTTAATTCATTCAATTTGATTCGCTTTAAAGCGAATATGGATTTGAAAAAATGGATTCGTTTAATAAATTGGTCAATTTTATTCGATTTATTTATTAAACGAATCGAATATAAATTTAAGCTCACCGATTCATTTAGGATTCTTTTTATTATTCTTCTTTACTAGTTGTTGTTAATTTTCAACTAAGATTCAAGAAGTTATTGCCAAATACCACATAAGAAATAATATTATTTATATTTAGTGAGTCATTTTTAGTAAATATATTAATTGTGCAATTCATATGTATACATTTATAAAGAATTAATGTAAATAAATTATGATAATTTATGTCATTAAATAATATCATGACTAAATGATATTCATATTTGATTCGTTTAATAAACAAATTTTATATTATAGTTTATTTAGTAAACGAATTGAATACAATCCATCACAGTTTGATTCGACTTGTTTGGAATTCGATACAAATTCGATTCCTCAATTCGTTTTGCCACTCTTAATATGTATTCCAAACATTCATGATCTTGGCTGTAAATTTCTTTTACATATTTCTCTCGGTAACTATTATTAACAACTTTTTCCCAACTTAACAAGAAAACAATGAAAAAAATTGAGAAATGGAAAGAGTTTTCCAATTCCAATAAAATTTCTCATTGCTTTTGGATTTACCTTACCAACTACCGCCCAGATCAGCAATAACACAAGATTAGTTCCATTTTTTGTTTGGTATACTTAAAAATGAATTGTTTTATAGTCATATTAGTGAATGAGTCGAAAAGAAGATTCCTCACTTCTTTCTCTCACTCAAAACCATACATGAGACTTTCATTCAATGTCATATTGATAATATTATATTGAACAAATATAATTCTATTGTGGAATTTTTAAATAGTGAACAACTAGAGTTATTACTAATTATATCAAAAATTTTACATTAACAAAAGATAAAGATGTAAATCTATTGAAAAATAAAAAATACGCATGTCGTATGACTAGTTACTCTGGAACAATTAGGAGATTCTCTAACATACAGATTATGCATTCTATGGGGTGGTGGTAATGCGAATATGGTTAAATCAATACATTCTAACTCAGATAGAATCGATCATTCGGTTGATCCAGGTACATGGGATTCGATGGATGACGATGATCTCTATAGATCCCAATTAATTTCATTCAAGAGGGGAACCTTATAAAATTCGTGTTGATTCTTATCAAGTTATAGACGCTGGTTTTCGCCCGAGGTCTATAATTGAGATTTCGTGAGGGGGCACTGGCGATCCTGCAAAACAAAGAGGTAGGGTGAGCGTGGAGGGTCTACCCACCGGTATGGTGGAAGCCGGGGGCACTCCGACGCCCAAGTCAGTAGAGGAGATGAGCTATAAACACCGTAGGATGGAGATCAAAGACAGATATTACCTTGATTCCCCTATGATGTCGTGAGGGCGGCAGGTTGGAGGAGTGGTGAGCTTGAGGATGTCCCAAAGCTGTGAGTAAGAGAGCTAGAAGTTGAATCCCCCCATTCCTCTTGGAGTCTCGTTCCTTATATATACATGCTATAGTAACGTGTGCCTTTATTGTCTTTTGATTAATCGTCTGTTGGATTATGGTAACAGTCAATTTTAAGAGGAGTTATTACTGTGTTGTAGGCTGGAACGGATGGGTTGTGAATGGCATTTATGAGCCTGGGCGTTATGTTTGACCGGAGTAAGGTAAGCCCTGATTAAGCTTTGAGCACGTGGTATCTCATTGGGTCTGGGCTTGTGAATCTCTGGGCCTCTATACACTTTAAACATTGGGGCTTCCTTTTGAGGTAGAAGCTTGGGCATAAAGTAAAAGGACAAAATTGCCATATACCAAATTGTGACCGTACAGTTTGTCCCATACTCTCTAAGTCAGAGTCCTGGCTTGGAGAGTACTTGACGCATGTGTCGCTTGGGACGATGCCCTGTTGTGTAGGTGTATTCGAGCGTTGATGCTACCTACTGATTGGACCAAACGAATGTGTAGTTATAAATTTGACTCTACAAGATCCATTGGGGAAGTACCCAGTCGGCTGAACTAGATAATGGTCGGGATAATGAACTTGACTCTACCAGAGCCATTGGGGAAGTACCCAGTCAATTGAACCAGATATAGATTTTAGGATATAAGTCATACGACATGTGTTAATCCATGTCTACAACTTGACTCAATATGAGTCCATGGGGGATGTCCCCGGTCAATTGGACCAGATGAAGTTTTAGGATATAAGTCATACGACATGTGTTAATCGATGAAGGTTCAGGATATAAATCATACGACATGTGTTAATCCATGTCTACAAATTAACTCGACATGAGTCCATGGGGGATGTCCCTGGTCGACTGAACCAGATGAAGGTTCAGGATATAAGTCATACGACATGTGTTAATCCATGTCTACAAATTGACTCGACATGAGTCCATGGGGGATATCATTGGTCGACTGAACCAGATGAAGGTTTAGGATATAAGTCATATGACATGTGTTAATCCATGTCTACAACTTGACTCGACATGAGTCCATGGGGGATGTCCCCGGTCGACTGAATCAGATGAAGGTTCAGGATATAAGTCATACGACATGTGTTAATCCATGTCTACAAATTGACTCGACATGAGTCCATGGGGGATGTCCCTGGTCGACTGAACCAGATGAAGGTTCAAGATATAAGTCATACGACATGTGTTAATCCATGTCTATAAATTGACTCGACATGAGTCCATAGGGGATGTCCCCGGTCGACTGAACCAGATGAAGGTTCAGAATATAAGTCATACGACATGTGTTAATCCATGTCTTCAAATTGACTCGACATGAGTCCATGGGGGATGTCTATGGTAGACTGAACTAGATGAAGGTTCAGGATATAAGTCATACGACCTATGTTAATCCATGTCTATAAATTGACTCGAGATGAGTCCATGGGGGATGTCCCTGGTCGACTGAACCAGATGAAGGTTCAGGATATAAGTCATACGACATGTGTTAATCCATGTCTACAACTTGACTCGACATGAGTCTATGGGGGATGTCCCTGGTCGTCTAGACTTGATGAGGCCAGGATAATCTCCAGCCTACAGGTCGTGAATAGGAACTAGGGGAGTATTCATATAATCTGTCATCTGGAGAGCATGTCGGCTGGAATAAACGGCCCATTAGCACCACCAAAGCAGACCACTCCTCCAAAGGATTTTAAGCAAACACATAATACCGTTCCAAGCAAAACAGACCACACAAGCCGGGAAAACGTCTAAACATTGATAAAAGCCCATCAGCTATCTCATGCCAGTCCATTATACCGACCCAAAACAGCATAAAGCTAAAACCAAAAAGAGAGCCCAGACCGAATCAGACGACAGAGAGAGAGGCCTTGAAGAGAGGCCTTGATGTTTTACTGTCATCGTCATTATCGTATACTGTCGGCGTGGAGACTAAAGAATAAGGCTATTCAAACATGTACATGGTAACTAAACGAGATTCTTATCGCAATTGAGGTTATGGATTTTCAGTTCATGGGGTAGTATGGATACATAGTAGGCGAGAATATCACATGTTTGATCGAGTATGCTGTCAATAAATTTTTACCTCTTCTTCTAATGTGTGCTTCCGGGGGAATACGAATGCAAGAATGAAGTTTGAACTTGATACAAATGGATGTAAATTCCATCGATAATTCATTGGTAATCTGTCATTTTTTTCGTGTTGTAACACCCCATCAGAAGTATGATGCTACCGACAGACGATAGGAATAACTCATCACCCTCAGCCTCAGAAAACATACACATACATAGCACATTCATCATTTCAGATCATACATATGTATTATCCAAATCACCCTTTCATATCAACATTCCGAATCATATCAAATACTTAATGCATATCATACATACCTAACACACACTCGGACCGGGGTGTTAATGATTATTGTGTGATTCCCGTCTCCTCCAAAACTCATCCTCGAAAGCATGAACCTGAACCTGCACATATATAAATATTATATTTATTAAAAAGTTAAGTTGAACATTATATTTACAAAAGAAGAATAACATATAAAATAAAAATGCATATTAAACGAAATTTAGTTATCTGAATTAGAATATTCATCCCACAAATGTTCAATCAAAGCATTTCAAAGTGCAATATGAGCATCTTTATCATTGATTTGATTATCTTGGGACAATGAACTATTGAAATCAGATATTTTCATTTATTACCCTATCAATTTCTGGAATTAACGCTTCCATATGATTTACAATTGGTGAATCAACATCACACCCATCTTCGATTATTATGTTGTGCATAATAATGCAAGCAGCCATTATATCATGTAATACTTATTTATTCCAAAAATGTATTGGTCATGTCACAATTATAAACCGTGACGGGAGAACTCCAAATACATGTTCTACGTCTTTTCTACATGCTTATTGTTTCATTGTAAATAATTTTTCCAGGATTTGCGGTAAATTTACCGCAACTCTTGCACTAGCGCCATTTTAGTGCTCTCATTTCTGCTCCAATCTCGCACGAAAATGATATTGGGTTGGAGATGTTGGACAATTATGACCCATAGCATCACTATTTGTACAGATCATGGTGTTGTTGTAAAATTAACTATGTGACAAAGGAAATTGCTCTTTTATCATTTGTAATTAGATTACCAAGATATATAAATGATAAAAGGTCCTTATGATTAGTTCTGGATTGAGATGATATGAGACAGTATCAATCCACGAAGGTTTAATCATTAAATATCTCTAGTCATAGTATTATCGAGATTGGACATCGATAATGCGGAATAGACTAGTATTACACTTGTGCGCGTTGTGGGAGCATAACAACATATTTCTCAAATATTTGGGTATTGGATACTCATGCAAGTGTAATAGGAGGTTGTGTTTACCGATGGTACGGAAACAGCTTCGCTCTGGATAGACCCCTCGGAATTCCATTGGTAGTATGACTATGTGTCTATGGAAGTCTGAATCAGGATAGGTGTATTTGGTATTAAACTGAGACTTGCACCGCTAATACTTGCGAAAATCAATATACTTTGGTTTTGGTCGTCCAGGGCTTTAACAGGTTCTGTGTACGCCTCTTCTGGGTATATTGAGAATCGTAGTGTATTAGGTGTGATGTCAAGACGGAAGTATCACTCCAGTCATAGTGGAGATGATGATCACATAGGATACGGAACTGGTGCTCTTATGTCCTGCAGTAATCGGGATAATATGACTAGGTCATGATTATCCGGTTAAAGAGACTAGTTACCAGAGATCCGATATGTGCTTCGTACGGGGCATACACAATTCCAGCCCCAGGCCTAGCACGTGACATCCGATGCTAGATCGCAATACGCAATACTACGTATACTACGCCTGATAAAGATTACATATTCCTTTAAGAATATATCTGGAGAATTGGGTAGGCACGGTGCTTTGCTAGAAGCCAACCATGTCTTGTAAATCGGTAAAAACGTAGTACTAGGTACGTACGTGTTCGGATAGTCCGACGACCGGATTTACTACCAACATATCCGGGGATCTCATGGGTCACTTCCCGAATATTCACCGATGACGTATGACTCACACATAATTAATCTGGGATTAATTAGATGAGAGAGAAAATTAATTTAGGATTAATTACGTAGATATTTTATCTGGGATAAAATATTATTTAAAGAGAGAGAACGATTAATTTGGAATTAATCGATAAAATAATATATTCGATATATTATACGAAATTAGATTTCGACGCGGAATTAAAATTAGATTTTAATTCGAGCGAACGAGTTAATTTAGAATTAATTCGCTAGCGACGTGAATAGTAATTTTACTAGGCACAATTATTTAATTAAATTTGATTTAATTACGTCGCAACGGAAAATTCGTTAATTCAGAATTAGCAAACCCGAGCCCGGGAGTGTTTGCGGGCCCACTCTCATTTCGAATTCAAGTTCGGCCCACAAGTCACATCAAGCGTCACATCATTAGTCATTCAAGTGATGAATGTCTTGCCACTTTGAGTGATGTGATGTTAGTCACTTGTGATTGATGGGGGTGGTTAGAAGGCTTAAATGTCATGTACCTTTTTTGGATTTGGAAATTCAAATTTTGGTATATCATTTAATTGATTTTAGAAATCAAACAAACCAACACAACTTCTCTTTCTCTCTCTCCCTCTCACGGCCAAGGGCCAAATTTCTCTCATTTTCTTCCAAAATGCCGAGAACAAAAAGAAGAACAATAAGGAAGATTTGTGGCAAATCTGCCTAATGCTAGCACATAAAGAGTCATCCAAAGGTGATAGGGAAACAAACCCTTGAGCATGGAATCCATTCCCAAGCTTGGAGCTTGTCCGAAAATCTTGGAGCACAAAGAGGAGCCATGGCCGAAAGTCACAAGGATGGAGCAAGGAAAATTTTTTGTTGTTCCTCGCATCGCAAAAGCCGATCAAAGTGAGTATTCTGCAACTTAACTTTGTTGTATTCACACATGTTTTAAGCTTAAATCGATCTTGGTTTGACCTTAGAAACCCAACAATGGTATCAAGAGCCTTGTTTAAACGTGAAATTGATTTAAGGTTAAAATTGGGTAAAATTGATTTGAGCATGTTTGGATGAAATTGATTGTTTGAATATGCTTGAATGATGATAACATAGTGTTATGCATAGTCAATTTGATGAAAATTGAATTGGATGAATTTTTCCCCAAATCATTGGCTTGGCCGAATGGTGTGTGCCCTAAATGTCATGGTGATTTTTATTTTTTGAATCATTGGATGAGTTTGAAAGACTTGGGAATTGTTGATTTAGGATTTAATTGGATTAAAATCGAAATTGGACAATAAACCCTAATTGCCGTGACTTTGAAGCATGGAAAATGATATGATTTTTTGATTCAATTGTGTTGGACATGTGTTGATGATAATTAGCATGATTAATTAAGTAAATTGGTATTTTGGAAATGTTAATTTGGTTAATTAATTATGGCTATACACTTTAGATTAATTTAATTATGAAGTTTGGAATTTTGTAATTTAATTAATTGGGCCAAATTTGGAATTGGGCTTGTAAAGTTGTATTTGGGTTTAATGGGCTTGGTTGGGCCAAGTTTGGTTTAGGCTAATTGGTTGGATCAATTGGGCCCAAAACCATATCCATAAAGTCCAAATATAACTAAATGGACCTTCAATTTTAATTGGGTCTAATGGGCCTAAATTGGTTTCTTGGCTAATAAGGGTGATTCCTTATATTCTATCTACTAAATTTACTCCCCGGCAATAGAGCCAAAAACTTGACACGCTCAAAAAGTTGTTCTTTTACTCCCAACCATAAGAATGTCGAAATAATAAAATAACCTGGTAAGACTGGGATTGATCCACAGAGAATAGATTTAGTAAAATAAAATAATAATTTGAATGAAAAATAAAAAGGTTGAATTGTTTGAAGGATTGAAAATTTTAATTTAAACTGCAAACAATAAATAAAATGATGGGGCTAGATGATCCACTTTTAATATTTCAAATTTAGAAATCTCACTTTTTATAATAAATAAATTGTCATTATTACCCAATTAATTTATTTCAGGAATTAATTATGCCAAAACAAATCAAATCAGCCATATATGTGGTAGTAACTTTTCTATAAGAAGTCCAGTTAGGTACTCAATTATGCCAAATAAATAAAACCAGCCATATAGGCGGTAATAAAGTTTGTCAATAATTAATCCAGAATAAATTAAATATTAATCATTAGATTACAAATTATATATTATAATATAAGTGATATTAATCTAAATTTTCATATTAAAAGCTTCACCCTTTAACCCAGCAAAAGGAAATTAGCTACTCATAATATGAATAAAAACACACATAAAAAAGAAATTACAAGAAAAAACTTACAAAAATAAAATATTCAAGAGCTGGATCTCTTCACAAAACCTTAGAGAGAATTCTGTGGAGGAAGCTGACGAAAATGAGGTGTCGAGCACCCCTATTTATAGGTGATATGCTTGGCACCTCAATTATGATTTTGTAAATTTGGAAAATTTTCAAAATGCATTTTAACATTTAGTAAGATTTTTCAAAAGTATTTGTTTTCATTTGAAAATTGTGCAATATTTTGCCAAATTTGTCAACCTTTCACTTTCGGTGGGTTATTTCATGTTTTTTATTATTATTTTATTTTTTTTGGTTTTGAAACTTTAATAATTACATACAACACACTTTGGATTTTCATCAATTTCAGTCTTGAAAACTTTAGAATTAGAAACTCTTGTGAACAACAAAGTTGTATATCTTTGAGTTTTCTTTCATCTGGAACTGGAATCACTTCAATCATATATCAGAGTAAAAAGTAATGTCCAAAATACGAACATCGCACAGAGTTGGAATTTCTGAAGTTGTATACTGTTAGAACTCCCTATTAAATTTCTGGCCTCCAAAATTCAAATGTCAAGTCCATTTTTCTATATATACATCCAAAGTATTATTTCACCTACATAAAAGAAAAAAATCACAATAAAAGTTTATAAAACATAAATTTAATTAATATGCTAAATTAATGAGATTAATGAAACTACAAGTGTAAAATGATTGATTTTTTCTTTTAATAAATATTCACTTTTTAGTGTTCATCATATTATTAAATCTAATAGTTAAAACCTTATGCAATAATGTATATGTAGGGGTTTTAAGGGGGAATATCGGTAATGCAGCGGAATCGTGGAAAAACAAAATTTTCTGATTTCAAAACTTTTTCTCGGATAAATCAAATAAACTTATTTATTTAATTATCCAATTATCAAATTCTGAAAAATTACACAAGAGATCAAATTTCTTGGTAATTACCGAATTACCCAAAACTTTGTAAATTGATTATTTTAGTCCAAAAGTTGTCAAATACATTTTGGATGATTCTAAATTATTTCTAAAATATTTTTCAACACATCTAATGCATCAAAATCAGATTTCACACAAATCCCCAATTTTTGAGCAATTGCCGTGAGCACCCCAAAATTTCTAATTAATTGCAATTTGGTCCCTTTTGTTCAAAACATGCCAAGATCAAATCCAATTAACCTAAAATTTTACATGCATCATATTCATACCATAATACATCACATATATGAAAATCCCCAAATTTGGAGAGGGTTATGAACCCTAATTTTTCAATTTCACCAAATTGAGCAATTTTACCAAATCTTTAAAATCCAACACTTTAATCCATTCAATACTTCACCAATCTAGCCTCACCACTTTGAAACAACTCTAGAAAAATTCTAGGTCACCAAGGAGTGGCTTACCAACTCTAGAATGGCAACTTGATTTTCCAAAAATCAAAAGTAAAGCTTTGAAACCATTTCAAGCTTACTTACATGCATCAATCTTTCACACAAGTTCTCAACCAAATAAACACAAACTATAATAGAAGAAAGAACATCAAAGCAACACAAACTGATGCCAATATGTTAGAAACAATTTCCATGTTGAAAGCTTTAAAGAAAAACTTACTAAACTCAAAGATTTCCAAGCTTTTTCCTTTTGCCTTCAAGCTTTTCTCTCAACTTCTTTTATGTTTATTTTGTCTCAAATGAACTTGTTAAACCCTAAAAATGAAACAAAACAATATATACTTCACAAAAATAGCCCTTGGCCGAAATTGGAAGCAAAATAAATAAAAAATATCTAGATATTTTTACTTTGTTTCATTTAAAGCTTTAATCAACTTGCATTTGCTTTTTATCATTACACTTTAATGATTCCAAACAAGTCAACAAATGCAACTAAAGCATTTCCAAAAATATCACAAACTTAGGATATTTATATTTTTAATTAATTTAATCATTTAACAATTAAATAATTATTTAAATACAAATATTTTAATATATGTATAATATTTACTTTAAATATCCAAATACATATATATTTATGATATATGTCAAATATCACAATTTGACATTTAATTAATGTGTATGTAACAAAACCTATCATTAAGTACAAATACACAATAATTAAGAAATGACTATTAGGTCCATTCGCATGTATTTTTCGTTTAACCTTTAAACGACTTATAAATAATCAGTATTATTCATAAATGTTGCCCTAGTGCTCTACGAGTATATTTCATTAGTGAGACTCTCTAGATTCAGGTATATCCGTCATAAAATCTAATTTCGTGTCCAAAATTTACCCACCCGTAAATTATGACGACCACGGATATACTAGCTGAATCATACAGGTCGAGGTCATTGCATACGTATAATCCCTCCGTCACAGGTATCCGGATAATCCCAGAGATATAGATGTAAACGTCAAATCTCTATAGGTATTATCACGTCGACGTTTCTATTAGCAATCTATAAATAACATTCAGAACTCACTTCCGAAGTATACTATGGCCATAAATTTAACTGATTGCTAATCACATATGGACTACCTATGCCCTGTACACAAGACTGACAGATCCTATCTTGACACACACAGGATATCCAGAGGATCGGTCCACACCCAACGAACAGGCAGAGGTCTGATCTAAATAGATCGGTGACGTGACTGCCATCTAAGTGTGGAGGATGTCTAATACATCCACAGTGGTGTCTCAAGTCGAAGGACCACTATGCTACTCACCCGATAAGATTCTTATTGACGTTGGTGTACCATTGTAGACACAGAAACTGGACGACGCTGTTCTAGGCTCGCGGCCTAGTTGGGAGTACGTAATAACATGGAGTCGCCACCCGGTGTGAACCGGGACAAAGATTTAAGGCCGCACTCACCCCTCGCAAGGGAAGATCTCAAACCGTTGGGTTCGGAATGGTCCCTTACTTATGTCACTTGTGATGATATGATTTGTGCAATAAATTAACCGAATCTATTCAACATTCATGCTCAAGGGTATTTAGATCTAACATGCATTCATCCAATTAATTCCACGCAATGTAACATAACAAGCATATTGAACCATTAAATCAACATGTATAAATCATTACCCAAACGCATCATAACTAAGAACATGCATAAAGAACAACCTAAACATGTTTTAACAAAAAATGACAAACTAAATTAAACCATGCTTTAAATAATAAACAAATAACCTAAAGACTATAACATGCTCAAATACAAATTTGGATGAGACGAGATATGTGTATCTTAAGTGGTATGTGGCATTGTATCCCGAATGCAGACCATACTACCGTCCATTCGGAATCGGCTATGGAATTTACGTCCGGGTTCCATCCGATATACCACAAAAGGGAACACATATCCCGCTTATCCAACAATCACATCATGCTTCAAACGACTCTCATGCGGTAATATTCAAATTAAATAAAATAAACGAAAGATAATGAATAAAAGGGTGCCCTCAGGTCTAACCTCTTTTGTCGTCTAAGAAAGGGCGTTACACGTCCGTTGGAAGGGTGAATGATCCGCTACTCTTTTAGTTCACCAACTCAACGTCTTTCCTCGCTGTTTTGCTGTTCAAGCTGCTGTTTCAAGTCCGTTTCGCTGCTGCTTCACTGCTACGTTTCAGGTCACTGTCTTGATGGTTTAGCGGACTGTTTTGGGTGATTTTGAAGGCTTAGAGAGGTGCGTTTGTGGGGATTTTTTAGGGAAACTTTATGGAGGTTTTTGGGATGGTGTTTAGGTGATTTTAGGACTGTTTTATGGGTTAAAGACGCAACAAAAACTGACCAGAACAGGGAACGAAACTGTGCAGTTTAAGGTGCAGTGAGAGGTGTTTCGGGACTGTTTTGGGCGCTGAATTGGAGCTGTGAATGGGGATCTTTTGTGCGACTTTGGGGCTGTATTTGAGGCTTATTTTAAGGTGTTTTAGGGCTGTGAATGGTGGCTGGAACTCGGCAATGGAGGGCTGTGAAAAGGGCTTGGGCGTGAGTGGTGTTGGTGAAGAAGAGAAGATGCGGCAATTGGAGGGCTTGTTGGCTTGGTGTTGCGGTAATGGAGGCTATTGGAAGGGTTTTAGGCGTGCAAAGAAGGCTTTACCAAGTGCTTGGACGTGCTTGAGAGAAGGATATGTGCTACCTTTTGAATGGGGGGTGAAGGCCTCTTTTTATAGGCCAAGGGAGGGGGTTTTACCTTGTTTGGGTAGGAGAAGGATTTGTGTGTTAATTGAGGATGTCTTTTAATTAAAATGAGATAGGGAAAATCTTTTAATTAAGGGAGGTGATTGATTTATTCTTTTTAGTTAAGGATATGATTTATTTAATTTAGGAAGGTGATTTAATTTAATTTAGGAATGTGTTTTATTTAAATTAGGAATTTAATTTAATTTATTTCAAGTTCAATTTAATTGGTGAATGTGATTTAATTTAATTTAAGTTTAATTTTAATGGTTTTAATTATTTAATTTGTGAGATGTGTTTTAAATATTTTAATTATTTAATTTGTGAGATGTGTTTTAATGGGTTTGGTGTGTTTTAAAACAGAGGTCCAACAAGCGAATCCGAAGCGAAACAAGCGAGTTAACTCTGACAAAATGCTAATTTCCAACTTTACCCTTCCAAGTCCGTTTCCCGCGGCTTTCACAACTAAAGAGGTAGTGTCTCCATACAAGACTCATCATTGGGCTGATATGCAAAAATGCATTGCCTACAACCATCCATTAAGAATCTTCGGTGAGTCGTTCAATGTTTATCCACTATAACCACCTACACGTCTATACGGGTCTCCCCAGACTCATGGTTCATTGGGATAAACCATCGGACCAAGTCTCGATATACGACATGTACTGGTCTCAACGGATTTGACTAACCGACCCGTGTTAGTGAATCTTGACCAGGAACTATATTTGATAATATACATTTAACAATGACACTTCCCAATGTCAATTACAAACTACCTTTGTAACTGTGTACTGCATTATATATTATCGGGCCTTTGTCTAATATATACATATCACTAAACCACATTTAGTTTCAATCTAATCGTAATCAGATTGAATACGTATATAAAAACAAGAGGTGCAACCATAAATAAGTAATATTATGGAAAATGGGATGTTCGTATTCATGAATCAGACATAAATACGGTCTGGATTGACGCTCTGAGCACCAACCCCAACAGTATATTCTTTTAAAATATTACTAATCATCAAATATATATTATGTACTGTGTGTGAATCATCAAAAACACGAAATGCAATAACACTTTTGTGAATCATTTATGCATTATCGATCCAATGACAAGTAACACTCATGTATGAATGTGATTATCAATTGGTTACTCCAAATATCACTACAATTGATACACGTCCTTTATGTGATTTAAAATAATCCTTTATTTTTTTTTACTATTAATAAATAATTCAAGAATTTTACGTTTACATGTATTCCTAGGAACTCTACATGTAGCAAAGTTCACAGTTTTATGCATGAAATTATTAAATGTTAATTTTCATCACCCAAACTAAATGCTAAGTATTCCATGAAAATAAATTTAGTCAATTCTTTTTTAAAACATGCATCAATATATTTGAATAATTGACTACAAGAAAATGAAGAATCATGTCCAGGGCCAGAAGTGTACCTCCCTATTTGTTGTTGGGATTTGTCAAAACCCATATCAGTTGGATCTTGGATGATGTTTCCTCATGTGGGTTGTCAAGCTTCTGTAACCACTGTTATGTTTATACATTGCTCCACAATAATTGTAAATATTTTTCTCCTTACTAGCATTATTTACTATTATATGAAAATATTTTGTGAATATATTAGACTCTCGGGTCTTGACTTGTCAAGCGCATCCGGTGGAGATGTTGTTTTATTGAGTAGGGAATTTCTCATCTTTTTCATTCATGGATGGAGTATCGATTTTGTGATAACCTTCCGATTTTTTTTAATAAATTAAGAAAATTCATAACTCAATAATTGAATTGATAAATGAGATATTAAAGAATAGAGAATTTAAGAGATTTATATTGAGACTGAGATTTTAGAATATAGAGATTGAAAGAATTAAGAATAGCGAGATTAACAGAATTGAGAGAAATTGAGTGAGTTTAGAAATTGATTTGAATGGGTATTTATAGATTTGTTTTGATAATTTTACTATGACAAAAATAATCTCAAATTATAGTTATTATAAATGGTAATGTTTAATTTTCTTATTTTTATTTTTTAACGGGAAAATAGGGTATTGATTAATTTTTTTTAACACAAAAAATAAAAATTAGAAAATTAAATGGGAAAATGGCGTTTTGAATTTGAATTTAACGATTCAAAATTGGAAAATTTAAGGTTCTGGTTTAAAACCGATCTGAAACCGGAACCTTAAGGTCTCATTTTGGAACCGTTGGAATCATTGGTTAGGCAGTTCTAAATTTTTTATAACCGTAACCGAGTCGGTGGTGATCAATTCAGTTTCAGCTCCGAATCGTAACTGTGGCCATGCCTATACAAATGCAATCAAAGTTTATAAACATGCGTGATGTACCGTACAGATCATCGTCATGGGCTAAGCCATATCGATATTTTGTATGATTAATATGAAATATTTAAAAATTCATCGTTATATATGGCAAAATACTAGACTGGGTTGGGCTTTGCCATGCCCGGCCTGTTAGGGTTGGTGCTCGGAGTGCCAATCCGGATCGTATTTATGTCCGACTCATGAATACAAATAATTTATTTTTCCATAATATTACTTACAAATTATCTTTATCATGATTAAGTTAGGAAGTGGATTATTTTGATTGGTTCACTTGTTGGAAAACTTTTAAAGTTGTAGTGTACAACTTGAATAAGTAACTTAACCTTTATTTATTAATATAAATTTGAAACAAAATGATAAATTTACCCCCTAGGGTTTCAGACAAGGTGTGAGAGGTATATAAAGTTTTGTTTCATTTTTTCCTTTCATAAGTTTAAGCCTCCACAGTTTACAAAGAGAGAGAGTTGTGAGAAAAAGAGAAGAGTTAAGAAGAAATCAAAGAAAACTCGGAGATTAGTAGGTAATTCTAACTTTCTTTCTTTGTATAGAAAAATATTTGTATGGTTCTTAGCTATAACATATGATATGTACATGTTTCTCTACTCTCTTGTTTTTGTAATAAGATGTTTGGAAGCTTGGATGAAAGATATAAGCATGTATGTTGAATAAAGTTTGCTTATTAATGGTTAATAAACACACTTTTGGTCATTAGATGACTTGGTTGTCATTCTAGAGTTGTTAGGATACTCAATGATGACCTAGAACTGTTCTTGAGTTGTTTCAAAGTAGTGAGACTTGTTTGGTGTTGTAGAGATTTGATTAAAATGTTATATTGTGTTAATTTTGGTTAGTTTTAGTTAATTTGATTAATTGAAAATTAGGGTTTCTAACCTAAACAAAATTGGGGCTTTTCATATATATGTTTTATTTTGATACATATGAGATGTATAAATTATTTTTGTAGTGATTAGAAATCACATAAACTTGTATTTGACAATTTAGGACCAAAATGATCAAAATGATAACTATTGGGGGCTCAAGGAAATTACCTAAAATTCTGGAAAAAAAATTTGGATTATATTTATATGTAAATAAGATGTACATATCATTTTGGTAGTGATTGGAAATCACCTAAACTTGTATTTGACAATTTAGGACCAAAATTATCAAAGTACAAAAGGTTTGGGCTTTTTGGCTAAGGAAAAATCTGGAAAATTTTTCAGAGTTTTGTTTTAATCTATATGTGATGTATAAATCATTTTGGTTGTGATTGGAAATCACATATGCTTATATTTGACAACTTATGACTAAAATAATTAAAATGTAAAGTTTTGAGGTTTCACAGTAATATACTGAAATTTTGATTTTTCGGGTAAAAAATTATGTTTTTGAGTATTGAGTAATTAAAATAAATAATTAAAATATTTAGTTTATTTTAATTACCCGAGAAAAAATTAAAGAAATCAGAAAATTTGATTTTTCCGCATTCCGCTGCGTTACCCGAATATATCACCCAAAACCCCAACACGGCCCGTGCCTGAAATCATTCGGACCGGGCCGAGCCCAACAAAAAATTAATTTTTTTAAACTTTTGAAAAAAATAATTATTTTTTTTGAATTTTTTTATACTTAAAAATGAAAAAATTAGTTATAAATGTATATTTTCAGAATTAAATATTAATTTATATAATTATAAATTTTATTTTTTATTAATAAAATCCAGGCTCAGGCTTTTTAGCCCAAGCTCGGGCCCTTAAAAAATTAATGAGGTGGTATATTTAATATTTTGTATGATTGAAGATAAAAAAAAATTATTTTTAATATTCTCCAAAAAAAAAATTAATTTATAAAAAAAAATTTAAACAATAATAAAATGGGTTTTTATTTTTAAAAAAAAAACTAATTAGGATAAAAATTTTCCAAAAGAAACAATAAAAATTAAAAAAAAAATTAAAAAACACATATCACACTGTAACGACTTGTAGTTTCTACTACTACCTACAGTGATATTATTAGGCACAGGACGAATGCACGTAAAATAAACTATGATTGGACTTAAATATGCTCATGAAACGACTTTGGAGACGATCAGTAAATTTCTTAAAGTCCCGGGATGAGACTGTACCGTGTTACCTTTGGACCGTTCATAGTATTTTGGGTGTAACGTTTTCGTACAATCTCCGATTTTTATGAATTTTATATCGTCGAAAAGCTTAGATCGAGACCTACAACTTCAGCGTTAAACAGTTTCCCAAATTCGGAGGAAAAATAGGTCAAAAATGTAAGTTAAAATTAGGATGAATAGTGATTCGGGGTTAAAAGGAAAAATCTCAAAATTTCTAGATTTCTCTACACTTTTCCCATAATTTCAAATATCTAACAGCCCCCACTATATAAAGACTCACTATTCACAAAACACAAAAATTAGAAAAGAAAAAAGAAAAAAAACGTAGAGAACGAAGGAGAGAAGAAGAGGGAAAAACGTAGAGAAAGAAGGAGAGAAGAGAAGAAGAAGAAGAAGAAGAAGAAGAAAAGAAGAAGAAGAAGAAGAAGAAGAAAGAAGCAAAGAAGGAGGAGATTAGCACCAAATGAGGGTTTAGAGGATGAAGAAAACCAAGAGGAAAGAGGTGAGAATCCATGACCTATTTTTAAATTTATAAAGTTTTGATAAATTGATACCTATATTGTGTTGGGGACTTGATTGTGATGATGATAGCATGCTTGTTGACAACTAAAATAATGGAAAGTTAAAGAATTCTAAATTTGTGATGTTTTTGGTAAAATTTGGTAGAATGTGTGTAATGGATTAGAATTGATTTGATGATGAATTGATGGTTTAGAAGATGTGAAATTGGATGTTTCATGATGCTTTGAATATTGGTTTTGTGTGGTTGTGATGATATGAAGTGTGAATGGATGTTTTGAGCATTGGAAGAGCTTAAGGTAACAAAAACACAGCAACCTGTTTTTCCAGGTCGCGTCGCGACGCGGCCGTGCATCGCGACGCGCAAAGGAAAAAGTCTGGGTACGTTTCTGGCCCATGCGTTTCACGACGCGGCATGGCCTGCGTCGCGACGCGGTTTCAAAATGAAGCCCGAACCAGTTCAATTCATCCCAGTATCACTCGAAAGCGTTAGAGACCACCCTTGGGGTCTCGTATCAGTTCATATACATATCTTACATCAAGATATGAATGTGGCAAGCCTTGTACATAAAATCGAGTGACGTATCGTTAGACTTATTTCACTTTATATACTAACCAAGTTCTCGACCATAGATTATCCACAGGAACCACATCCTCATTCGATCAAGGATCCAGTACCAGCCAGACTCAATCACAGTGAGTGGACCTCTTCTCTCAAACTAGTTTTATTTATTAAGTTTTGATATCAGATTTACTTTTCCGCTTTAGGACGTTAGAATGCTTTATTATTACAGTTATTTCATAATTAGTTATGATTTGAGTTTTAATTAAGAATGAAATGTTTTCAGAAAATGTTTGATACAGTTTTAAGATTTAAAGTACGATTTTCATATTTTTCGGGGCATGAGGTAAAACCTCACCCCAGTATGTAACTATTACAGAGATGGAATTGACAGATATCATGGAATTGACGGATTGGGTCCGTGTGCACACGTTGAGCAGGACTATGGTTGATAGATCCCCAAAATCTTGGTTCAGAGCTTGGGCGGTAGCATTGATCTGCACCCCTAGTTCTAGTGGTGGCTATACCCAGTTGAGTCCTTGTCCTGGGTGTAGAGCTCACGTCTAGTTGAGTCGCCGTCCTGGGCCCCAGTTGAGTCGTTGTCCTGGGTGTAGAGAGATTACTAGTTCCCGGGTTGACTATTCCCGGACACGTCCAGTTGAGTCGGTTTCCTGGACGTAAAGCAATTTTCAGTTTTCAAACTTTCAGTACACATTTTTCAGACTTTCAGTATCTAGATTTCAGAAATCAGATTTTAATAAACAATTTTCAGAAACTAGATTTTAGAAACAGTTTTCAGTTTTCAGTTACAGTTTTCAGAAAGAGATTTAGAAAAGAAAGTTTCCAGATCCAGTAGTTTTATAAGAAATCTAGAATTTTAAAGCAGCAAACCAGTTTTCTTATAAAGCTATTTTATGAGTCTTCGGTTTTAAAAACCAAATGTTTTGATAACTGTTTTTCATTTTTAGTCCACTCACTTAGATCGTTCAAAGGTCTAACCCCCACCTCTAGTGTTTGTTTTGCAGGAATTCCAGAAGGACGAGCTCGGGAGGACGGATACTGATGCAGTTACCAGGGTTGGAGTCCACCAGTCTAGGTCAGATAGAGTACTAGTCCAGAGTTAGAATCAAAGTAAAAAGTCATGTATTAGTTTCTAATTTATGGGAATAGTCATTGTAATAATCATGTTGTATTTTGTTTTTTAGCTATTGTAATTGAGTTGCATATGAGTCATTAAACTTGGGCCTCGGTCCCATACATGAGATATAATTAGAGAAAGAGTATTAGTGATAGATAGCAGTTATCAGAGTCAGAGGCTTAAGGGGTTAGAACAGTTTATCCCCTACCAGTAGCATCTTCCAGATCGGGGATGTTACACACACGCTCTTGCAATGGGGAGTATGTTTAAATTTTTTTAATTTCTTTTTCATTTTTTATTAAAATTTAAATATCTTCCAAAATATAAAGTTGCTATTGAAAAAATTATATATTATCGATATACAAATTATAAGCTTTAGAAAAAAGATTCAACAGCAAGTCATTTTCTCATGAAAATGGTTTGACTAAAATGAAACCGGTTTGACCAAGATGAATCCTGTTTGACCAAAGTTGGCAAAAATTATATTTTAGCTTAAGTTTCAATACTTTCAAAATATATATATATATATATATATATATATATATATATATATATATATATATATATATATATATATTTACCACAAGTTTTTGACATATTATAAATTGGTCCACGAACCATAAAATATTATCATTAAGAATAATGCTAAAAAATTTATAGAAATTTTTTTTACCCATAAGTTTTGAAAATGTCAAGATGGTCCAACAACAACATAAGGTTTCACAGTTTGCATTTTAATTTGGATTTTCAGAAATGTAAAGAAATTACAATTTAACCAAACAAGTTTTAAAAACTATCAAAATGACTCTTTTTCATTAAAGATGTAAAATGATAAAAAGACCCTAAGTGGTTTTAAATTAATCAAATAGATCGATTTTCACTTCAGCTCCAAAATTAAAGATTTGATGCAATTGATGAAAGATGCATGAGTTTGATTTTAATGAGCTCATAGATGCTTTTTAATGCATAATTTAAATAATAAGATTACAATACTCGAAATATATATCATATATGCTAGTATTCACGAAATCTTGTGTCTTTGACTTGTTCATGCATGTTCCTTTGAACATTCACTATGTCTTTACTCGGAAATACAATCAATGCTTACAAAATAAATAAATCATTAATTTTGAAAATGTCATTTACATGTATACTTTGTTATCCTCAAAATCAACATGGATTTGACATTTAGGTCAACAATCACATTTTTACTTAAGTCACATTGGTCACTGAAAGTTGTGTTATGTGTATCTCGGTCACATTGTCTACCTGTGATATTAGTTACCTCAATCATATTACAAATCCTTAGTCACACTAAGCATGAGAACCTCAGTCATATGTGCCTCAATCACATTTATGACTTCAGTCACATTACTGACCCTCAATTGCATTGCGAACATCGGTCACATTAGTTACTTCATTCACATTATCGATCCTAAGTCACACTGAGCACAATCACATTTGTGACATCAGTCACATTAGTTACCTTAATCACATTACCGACCCGTACCCACCATTGTGACCTCAATCACATTGTTGACCCTCATTCATATTTAGCGCAGTCACATTGTTGACCTTCAATTTCATACTGACCCCCAATCATATTAGACACATTCACATTTGTGACATCGATCACATTATGATTGTATTTTTGATCTACAATCACAAATTGACTATTAATTAAGTGTGTGGTTGAGTATATATTTTTTTAGCAATAGTTATAATGTTATTATAAGTGATTTCAACTGCACACCAAAAAACTAAAGATGAATTAATATTTAATGAATATTTAAAATAAAAATTAGTGTTTTTCAAAACGTAATGTCCAAAAGGAGAGATAATGAGTTAAAAATATATTTGGGTTTGCCACCTCCTTATTTTTTAAAGTAAAAAAATAAAATAAATTATTACTGTTCACATGAACATTAAATTTATTTTTTTACAAGGGTAAAAAAGAGAAAAAAATTTAGATCAAACCCTCATTAGTTAAAAAAAAGACTAAAGATGATAAAAAATTATTAAAGAAAAATAAAACTTAAAATCATAGAATTAAAAAGAAAAACAAGTTAAAAAATATGGTTTATCTATAATAATTAATGGGAAATATGGTTTTTAATAAATTTATAGTAATAAAATTTAATGACATTACTAAAATCTAAAAAATATGTAAAATGCGAAAAAAAGAAGGAAAATTTACGGTTGTGGCGTAAAAGGCACAAAAGTTTTCTAACAGAAATATCACACTTTGGAGTACTTGGACAAAAAAACCCTTATAACCAAACCTTTTTAATTTTTATCCCATCAGAATTCCCAAAATCTACACATCCAAACATTCACTCGGTAAACTACTTGTTTCCCGCTCAAGAACACGCATCTCCCATTTTCACGGCAGCGAGTGAGGTCAAGGCACGGTGGTGGTATCCGCTTCAAGAAAATCTTGTTTTCAGACACTCGTTATTTCATGTATGTAGCCTTTTTAAATTCATTTGTGTGTATTTTTTGGGTTGATTAGGCCATCTCCTGTTGGGTTTCTAAGGTCAAACCAAGATCGATTTAAGCGTAAAACATGTGTGAATACAACAAAGTTAAGTTGCGGAATACTCACTTTGATCAGCTTTTGCGATGCGAGGAACAACAAAAAATTTTCCTTGCTCCATCCTTGTGACTTTCGGCCATGGCTCCTATTTGTGCTCCAAGATTTTCGGACAAGCTCCAAGCTTGGGAATGGATTCCATGCTCAAGGGTTTGTTTCCCTATCACCTTTGGATGACTCTTTATGTGCTAGCATTAGAAAGATTTGCCACAAATCTTCCTTATTGTTCTTCTTCTTGTTCTCGGCATTTTGGAAGAAAATGAGAGAAATTTGGCCCTTGGCCGTGAGAGGGAGAGAGAGGAAGAGAAGTTGTGTTGGTTTGTTTGATTTCTAAAATCAATTAAATGATATACCAAAATTTGAATTTCCAAATCCAAAAAAGGTACATGGCATTTAAGCCTTCCACCACCCTCATCAATCACAAGTGACTAACATCACATCACTCAAAGTGACAAGACATTTATCAATTGAATGACTAATGATGTGACGTTTGATGTGATTTGTGGGCCGAACTTGAATTCGAAATGCGAGTGGGCCCGCAAACACTCCTAGGCCCGCAAACACTCCTAGGCTCGGGTTCGCTAATTCCGAATTAACGAATTTTCCATTGCGACGTAATTAAATCAAATTTAATTAAATAATTGTGCCTAGCAAAATTAATATTCACGTCGCTAGCGAATTAATTCTAAATTAACTCGTTCGCCCGAATTAAAATCTAACTCAAAGAAATGACATATCATCATTTTTAGGACAATCACTGTCAGTGCGCTCCCACTAACCTCCTTATATATACAAGAATCATTTTCGTTTTGAATTAAATCATATACCATTATGATTACATCAAAACGACAATTCCAAGAACCTAATGTTTGCTTCAATCCAAACATGGATCGAATAACTTGCAAACCTTGTTTGCTAGTTTTGGTACGACAAAACCGACAGGATGTTGTAAACATCCTCCAAAAGGTTTCCTTTTCAGGAAATCGATTTTCCCGTTCAGCTGACATATTTCATAAATGAAACATGCAGCGTTAGCAAGCATTATCCAAATGGATTTACCGTGGCAACAGGTAAAAGGTGTTGGAAATTCTAATCCATGTCCCAAGATCAAAAGAGCAAACAAATATATATAAATGAATGAACAATATTGAAGTATGGCGGAATCATACTCACAAAGATCGGAATGCGGATGCGTTGATGAAATGAAAACTTCTCCTTTGTGCAGTGAGGGTTTCGGCCAAGGTGAGTGAGGAAGCTCCAAGCTTTCTTTGATCCTTCCAAGCTCAAGAATTAGTTTCCCATAACACCTTTGTATGATCCCTTGAAGGTGATAGCCTTGTATGTGATTTATAGTTCCAAACAAAAACACTTTCTTCAAGTTTTTGCAACAAAAACCGAAAATGAAGAGCTGTGAAACCTTCACAGTTTCGGT